>CM038141.1:44287557-44530524 GCA_021437245.1 Aegilops speltoides
CTTAGTTAGGCCCGAAGCTCGCTATTCAGAGGAGTTCAAATGGTAGCATGGCTGGGTTTATAAACCAGTCTGGCTGCCTTCGCTCGGCGAGGTGGGACTAAACATAGAGCACCGCTGGTATAAGACGCCTTTAGTACCGGTTTGTGGCACAAACAGTACTAAAACCCCCTTTAGTACCGGTTGGTGCCACCAACCGTACTAAAACCTCGTTCCGCCGCTTGGGCTGGCCAAAATTGGCATTTAGTACCGGTTGGTGGCTCCAACCGTACTAAAGGCTACCCTATATATATGGCACTTACGAAAAACCAGTTATCGCCGCCACTTCGTTCCACGAATCCGCGAGTCGATCTCTCCGCCGTCGCCCTCGCCGCCCCGCCGTCGTCGTCGTCGCCTTACGCGCCCGCCGCGCCGTCGTCGTCGCCGCCCTCCCGCCCGCCCGCGCCGTCTCGATCGTCGCCGCCCCGCGCGCGCCGCCGCCGCCTTCGGCCGTCGTCTCGTCGCCGTTGATCCCCGCCGCCGCCGCCCGTTCATCGCCGTCCCCGCCCCCGCCGCCCGTCGTCGCCGTCCTGCCCCCCGCCGCCCGTCGTCGCCGCCGCCGCGCCGTCTGCGCCCAGACGTCCACACACACACACACATCCACACATACACACACACACACACTACAAACACACACACACACACACACATATACACACACACACACACACACACACTACACGTACACTACACACACATATACAAACCCTACACACACATATATTTTTACTTATTTTCTGTTTTTAATGTTTAGATTAATTAGAACTATATCTATAGTTAATTTATTTTAGAATGTTAGAAATGTTATGTTGGATGAATTAGAAATATGTTAATGTTTATTTTAGTAAATGCTTAGTTGAACTAGTTGAATTAATATGTAGAACTAGTTTTTTAGTAAATGCTTAGTTGAACTACTAGTTGAATTAATTAATATAATTACTAGTTTATTTTTAGTAAATGCTTAGTTGAACTAGTTGAATTAATAGATTTTTCTGTTAATAGATTTTTTTTCTGTTAATAGATTTTTGGTGATATTATTATTGAATATGCATGTTTGGTGATACTATTGCCTTTAGTTTTTTGGGTGATATTTAGATTGTGTAATTAATTTTGTTCATAGAATTTTAATGATTTTTTGTTCATAGTATTTAGAAAAAGGAAAAAAAGAAGTAGTTTATTTATAGTTGAACTAGCTAGTTGATTTAATAAACTAATTTATTTTACTATATATAGAAGTAGTTTGTTTTAGTAAGTACTACTTATTTATTTATAGTAAGTGCTTAGTAGTTGAACTAGATAGTTGACTAATAAAACTAAATTATGAACGTAGGCCGGAAATGTCGTACTCATCGGACGACGATAACCGCCCGGGGGAGTGCGACTGGTGCCACGACAACCGAGGTATCTGCGACAGGTTCATTGAGCTGGATGAAGATCGGCGCTTCAGCATTAACCTCGAGGAGACTTGCGACGTTCATACGGATGCTTAGCAGCGACAATAGGGTTTTTCGTAATTGCACGACTTCAACTATTTTAACGTGTATTTTTCATCTTTCCAATTCGACTAGCTTATCCCATGCTTTGCAAGACGCTATGTCTTGGAGAGGATGGGTATTGAAGACCATGAAAATTTTGAAACCAAAAAAATTATCCTAAGTACCGAACATGACGTGGATTTTCAAGTAAAGCTGTACAATGCTCAGAGTGTAACCCATTTTGGTTGTAAAAATTGGGATGCATTTTGCAAGATGTATGGTCTTGATGAGGGTATGACTATCACCATGGATCTTGGTGATCCTACAATCGAGCAAGAGACACCTACGATTTGGGTCTTTGTGGATACACCTCCAGTTCTTCCCTCATGTGAGCTAAACATAGTTATTAAGTAATTTATATTGTTTATTTCAAAATATAATGTTGACAACTTATCTTCATTGACAGCTTATTTTCATGCTTCAAAGAATGTGTGGAAGATGGTAGACAGAACGTACTACACCGAAGGCTGCGAATTAACTTATCAGGAGAAACGACATGTTGTCGGATTTTATAGAGATCTTGAGAATTACAATATCTATAATCAAACTCCTCAACATTATGGTCAATACGTGCCACTAGTGCACGTGTTGAACTACGGTAACTACCATGGAGATACCTTGGTAAGATTATTTTTTACTATTACAACATCCGTGCATCTTTTTTTGCACACTTCTAAAACTAGTACATCATTGCTAACTACGAAGTTATTACTATGTTTTTCAACAGATAATCTCGAATGATTGTGTGCCTCATCGATGTATCGCGTGGTAGCCTTCATGTTTTGAACATACTACCAGGTCGTCCTCTGAATCTCAACTGTCCATACGGGTTTCTAAAAGAAGTGGAGACATAACAATCAAAGAATGGAGAAAATGTATGGATAGTCGTAAGGAGCTTCTTGGAAGCAATAAGCAGCGAAAGGCAAGAATTGGAGACAGGATGATCGCCATTCTTCATAACGGAGAGTCAGGGTCTATATTGTTTTATGCTATTTTACCTTAAGGGTGTTTAGGTCCTACGACATCGATGATCATGTGCTAAGAACAATTATGTAGGGTTGGGTTCGATGACTATATATGAGGATGATGATCGTATGACTTATTATTAATAACGAGTAGAAGTTGTATGATGATGCATGATTAGTACGACTTGTTATTATATATATATGATGATGTAATGATGCAAAAGCATGCATGAGCATGTTATGTCTGCAGGGTGCAATGAACATAGCAGCAGCGTTGATAAACAATTAAAGCATGCATGATGTATATATGATGCATAACGTGTACAATGTGTAGTATCGTAAAATACCAGCAAACGAAAAAGAATTAAAATGGAAACACAAAATTAAATGAAAAGAAATCATAAAACTAAAACCCACCAAACCTTATAGTACGGTTGGTGTTACCAACCGTACTAAAGGCCTCGAGCCGCCGGCTGGCTAGTGCTGACGTGGTAAGCCCTTTTAGCACCGGTTCGTCTGAACCGGTGCTAAAGGGGGCCCTTTAGTGACCACTAATTAGTGCGGTTATGTAACCGCACTATAAACCTACGAACCGGTGCTAATGCCCGGTTCTGCACTAGTGTATAGCTATAGAATCAACGGGAGAATGCGTGCCAGTAGTACTTACTTTCGGGTATGTATATCGCAGCTCCTTCGGCAGTCCCGGAGCTTGTGCGGTGAACTGTTTCCAAACCCTGCAAGACAAAGAAAATATTTGTTATTACTTGAGATATCAGGAAATGAACAAAAAGTTGCCGATATGGTGCGATAATGATCGATTGAACTTACTTGCTGAGCATTTTAGTCATGTCCACGTAGGTGCTGGGATCTTTCCGTCTGGAGTCTAAGACGGTTACTAGTCCACGCTCAAGCTTAATCTCCAGAAGAATATAGTGGAACCTGCACGCATGCATAACTCGTCAATTACATTAACCTCGCTCGAGTAATAAGGAAAACCGAATATGCACACGACAGTAACACTCACGGGCCGTGGTAAGGAAAGAGTATGGTATCTTTGTTTTGATTTTTGATCAATGATTGTAGCAAGTTGTCCTCGGCCTCTTGGTAGCGCTTTTTAACAGAAAAACATCTATGATATTTGTGTTAATGAACCCAATATCATAGATTTCATTTTTTTTGCACTCGACGATCTTCAATCTGCATAATATATTGAGGATAATAAATTATAAATACATGCAATGAAAGAGCCGAGCTATATATACGAGACTAATGACGAAATAGTACTTACAGCAGTAGCAAAAGACCATTAATTTATCGAGGGCCTTTTGATTGAAGAACTCGAAGAACTCCTCAAATGGAATAGACAACAGATCATTTGAAACGAGGTCGTGCTCCTCTTTAATTTTCAGGTACAAAGTGTTCGTCCCCTCAGACTCTCTGCAGGTTTTCATGTACCAACTATGGAATCTTCGCATCATTGTTGTCAGAGACTTTTCATCTTTGACGAGAGGCTTCCCGTACTCGTATCTGAATAAGTCCACCTCCATGAAATCAGGAAGTGCATCGTCAGGCAGGTAATCTCCAAGATTGCCATAACCGGCCACTGTCCCCGGAGGATTAGACACATTGAGCGGGGGGCACGATTGCTGTGCTTGTTCGCCGAGCTGGGCAATTTTTTGTTGGAAATATGCCCTAGAGGCAATAATAAATTGGTTATTATTATATTTCCTTGTTCATGATAATCGTTTATTATCCATGCTATAATTGTATTGATAGGAAACTCAGATACATGTGTGGATACATAGACAACACCATGTCCGTAGTAAGCCTCTAGTTGACTAGCTCGTTGATCAATAGATGGTTACGGTTTCCTGACCATGGACATTGGATGTCGTTGATAACGGGATCACATCATTAGGAGAATGATGTGATGGACAAGACCCAATCCTAAGCATAGCACAAAGATCGTGTAGTTCGTTTGCTAGAGCTTTTCAAATGTCAAGTATCTCTTCCTTAGACCATGAGATCGTGTAACTCCCGGATACCGTAGGAGTGCTTTGGGTGTATCAAACGTCACAACGTAAATGGGTGACTATAAAGGTGCACTACAGGTATCTCCGAAAGTGTCTATTGGGTTGACACGGATCGAGACTGGGATTTGTCACTCCGTGTAAACGGAGAGGTATCTCTGGGCCCACTCGGTAGGACATCATCATAATGTGCACAATGTGACCAAGGGGTTGATCACGGGATGATGTGTTACGGAACGAGTAAAGAGACTTGCCGGTAACGAGATTGAACAAGGTATCGGCATACCGACGATCGAATATCGGGCAAGTATAATACCGCTAGACAAAGGGAATTGTATACGGGATTGATTGAGTCCTTGACATCGTGGTTCATCCGATGAGATCATCGTGGAACATGTGGGAGCCAACATGGGTATCTAGATCCCGCTGTTGGTTATTGACCGGAGAACGTCTCGGTCATGTCTACATGTCTCCCGAACCCGTCGGGTCTACACACTTAAGGTTCGATGACGCAAGGGTTATAAAGGAAGTTTGTATGTGGTTACCGAATGTTGTTCGGAGTCCCGGATGAGATCCCGGACGTCACGAGGAGTTCTGGAATGGTCCGGAGGTAAAGATTTATATATGGGAAGTCCTATTTTGGCCAGGAAAATGTTCGGGATTTTCGGTATTGTACCGGAAGGTTCTAGAAGGTTCGGAGTGGGGCCCACCTGCATGGGGGACCCACATGAACGTGGGTAGTGGGGAAAGGCCCCACACCACTGGTCAAGCGCACCAAGATCCCCCTTAGAAGGAATAAGATCATATCCCGAAGGATAAGATCAAGATCCCTAAAAGGGGGATAACAATCGATGGGGAAGGAAATGATGGGATTTCTTTCCTCCCACCTTGGCCAACGCCCCAATGGACTTGGAGGGCAAGAAACCAGCCCTCCACCCCTATATAAAGTGGGAGACACATGGGAGCTGAATACGAAGTTCTGGCGCAGCCCTCCCCCTCTCCCAAGTCCTCCTCCTCCCCGCGGTGCTTGGCGAAGCCCTGCAGGATTGCCACGCTCCTCCATCACCACCATGCCGTTGTGCTGCTGCTGGATGGAGTCTTCCTCAACCTCTCCCTCTCTCCTTGCTGGATCAAGGCATGGGAGACGTCACCGGGCTGTACGTGTGTTGAACGCGGAGGTGCCGTCCGTTCGGCACTAGGATCTCCGGTGATTTGGATCACGACGAGTACGACTCCTTCAACCCCATTCTCTTGAACGCTTCCACTTAGCGATCTACAAGGGTATGTAGATGCACTCTCCTTCCCCTCGTTGCTGGTTTCTCCATAGATAGATCTTGGTGACACGTAGGAAAATTTTGAATTTCTGCTACGTTCCCCAACAGTGGCATCATGAGCTAGGTCTATTGCGTAGATTCTTTGCACGAGTAGAACACAAAGTAGTTGTGGGCGTTGATGTTGTTCAATATGCTTACCGTTACTAGTCCAATCTTGTTTCGACGGTATTGTGGGATGAAGCGGCCCGGACCGACCTTACGTACTTCACGTGAGACAGGTTCCACCGATTGACATGCACCGTGCATAAGGTGGCTAGCGGTGCGAGTCTCTCCCACTTTAGTCGGAACGGATTCGATGAAAAGGGTCCTTATGAAGGGTAAATAGCAATTGGCATATCATGTTGTGGTTTTGCGTAGGTAAGAAACGTTCTTGCTAGAAACCCATAGCAGCCACGTAAAACATGCAAACAACAATTAGAGAACGTCTAACTTGTTTTTGCAGGGTATGCTATGTGATGTGATATGGCCAAGAAGAATGTGATGAATGATATGTGATGTATGAGATTGATCATGTTCTTGTAATAGGAATCACGACTTGCATGTCGATGAGTATGACAACCGGCAGGAGCCATAGGAGTTGTCTTAATTTATTGTATGACCTGCGTGTCATTGAACAACGCCATGTAATTACTTTACTTTATTGCTAACCGGTAGCCATAGTAGTAGAAGTAATAGTTGGCGAGACAACTTCATGGAGACACGATGATGGAGATCATGATGATGGAGATCATGGTGTCATGCGGTGACGATGATGATCATGGATCCCAAGATGGAGATCAAAGAAGCAAAATGATATTGGCCATATCATGTCACTATTTGATTGCATGTGATGTTTATCATGTTTATGCATCTTGTTTACTTAGGACGACGGTAGTAAATAAGATGATCCCTTACAAAATTTCAAGAAGTGTTCTCCCTAGCGTGCACCGTTGCTGTTCGTCGCTTCTAAGCACCACGTGATGATCGGGTGTGATGGATTCTTACGTTCACATACAACGGGTGTAAGACAGTTTTACACAGCGAAAACACTTAGGGTTAACTTGACGAGCCTAGCATGTATAGACATGGCCTCGGAACACAGAGACCGAAAGGTCGAGCATGAGTCGTATAGTAGATACGATCAACATGAAGATGTTCACCGATGATGACTAGTCCGTCTCACGTGATGATCGGACACGGCCTAGTTGACTTGGATCATGTAATCACTTTGCTGACTAGAGGGATGTCTATCTGAGTGGGAGGTCATAAGATGAACTTAATTATCCTGAACATAGTCAAAAGATCTTTGCAAATTATGTCGTATGCTCGCGTTTTAGTTCCACTGTTTAGATATGTTCCTAGAGAAAATATAGTTGAAAGTTGATAGTAGCGAGTATGCGAACAGTAGAAAGCTTATGTCCTTAATGCACCGCTCAGTGTGCTGAACCCCAAACGTCGTCTGTGGATGTTGCGAACATCGGACATACACGTTTTGATAACTACGTGATAGTTCAGATAAACGGTTTTAGAGTTGAGGCACCAAAGACGTTTTGAAGCGTCATGAACATATGAGATGTTTCGAGGGCTGAAATTGAGATTTCAGGCTCGTGCCCACGTCAAGAGGTATGAGACCTCCGACGATTTTCTTAGCCTGCAAACTAAGGTAGAAATGCTCAATCGTTGAGCTTGTGCTCAGATTGTCTGAGTGCAATAATCAGTTGAATCGAGTGGGATTTGATATTCCAGATGAGATAGTGATGTTTCTCCAAAGTCATTGCCACCAAGCTGCTAGAGCTTCGTGATGAACTATAACATATCAGGGATAGATATGATGATCCTTGAAGTATTCGCGATGTTTGACACCGCGAAAGTAGAAATCAAGAAGGAGCATCAATTGTTGATGGTTGGTGAAACCACTAGTTTCAAGAAGGGCAAGGGCAAGAAGGGATACTTCATGAAACGGCAAATCAGCTGCTGCTCTAGTGAAGAAACCCAAGGTTGAACCCAAACCCAAGACTAAGTGCTTCTGTAATAAGGGGACAACCACTGGAGCAGAATTACCCTAGATACTTGGTAGATGAGAAGGCTGGCAAGGTCGATAGAAGTATATTGGATATACATTATGTTAATGTGTACTTTACTAGTACTCCTAGTAGCACCAGGGTATTAGATACCGGTTCGGTTGCTAAGTGTTAGTAACTCGAAATAAAAGCTACGGAATAAATGGAGACTAGCTAAAGGTGAGCTGACGATATGTGTTGGAAGTTTTCCAAGGTTGATGTGATCAAGCATCGCACGCTCCCTCTACCATCGAGATTTGGTGTTTGCGTTGAGCATAGACATGATTGGATTATGTCTATCGCAATACGGTTATTCATTTAAGGAGAATAATGGTTACTCTATTTATTTGAATAATACCTTCAATGGTCTGGCACCTAAAGGAATGGTTTATTCAATCTTGATTGTAGTGATACACATTTTCATGCCAAAAAGATATAAGATAGTAATGATAGTACCACTTACTTGTGGCACTGCCATGTAAGTCATATTGGTGTAAAACGCATGAAGAAGCTCCATGTTGATGGATCTTTGGACTCACTCGTTTTTGAAAAGTTTGAGACATGCGAACCATGTCTATTGGTATATACGCATGAAGAAACTCCATGCAGATGGATTGTTTGGACTCACTTGATTTTGAATCACTTGAGATATGAAAATCATACCACATGGGCAAGATGACTGAAAAGCCTTGTTTTCAGTAAAATGGAACAAGATAGCAACTTGTTGGAAGTAACACATTTTGATGTGTGCAGTCCAATGAGTGCTGAGGCATGCAGTGAATATCGTTATGTTCTTACTTCACAGATGATTCAAGTAGATGTAGAGTATATTTACTTGATGAAACACAAGTCTGTATTATTGAATGGTTCAAGTAATTTCTGAGTGAAGTTGAAGATCATCGTGACAAGAGGATGAAATGTCTATGATATGATCATAGAGATGAGTATCTGAGTTATGAGTTTTGGCACGCAATTAAGACATTGTGGAAATTGTTTCACGATTAATACCGCCTGGAACACCATAGTTTGATGGTGTGTCCGAACATCATAGTTGCACCCTATTGGATATGGTGCGTACCATGATGTCTCTTATCGAATTACCACTATCGTTTATGGGTTAGGCATTAGAAACAACCACATTCACTTTAAATAGGGCACCACATAATTCCGTTGAGATGACACCGTATGAACTATGGTTTAGAGAAACCTAAGCTGTCATTTCTTAAAGGTTTGGGGCTGCGACGCTTATGTGAAAAAGTTTCAGGTTGATAAGCTCGAACCCAAAGCGGATAAAATGCATCTTCATAGGACACCCAAAACAGTTGGGTATACCTCCTAATTCAGATCCGAAAGCAATAGGGATTGTTTCTTGAATCGGGTCCTTTCTCGAGGAAAAGTTGAGTGGGAGGATGGTGGAGACTTGATATGGTTGTTGAACCGTCACTACAACTAGTGTGTAGCAGAGCACAGGAAGTTGTTCCTGTGGCACCTACACCAATTGAAGTAGAAGCTTATGATAGTGATCATGAAACTTCGGATCAAGTCACTACTGTACCTCGTAGGGTGACAAGGATGCGTACTGCTTCAGAGTGGTACAGTAATCTTGTCTTGAAGGTCATGTTGCTAGACAACAATGAACCTACGAGCTATGGAGAAGCAATGGTGGGCCCAAATTCTAACAAATGGTTAGAAGCCATGAAATCCGAGATAGGATCCATGTATCAGAACAAAGCATGGACTTTGGTGGACTTGCCCGATGATCGACAAGCCATTGAGATAAATGGATCTTTAAGAAGAAGACGGACGTGGACGGTGATGTCACCATCTATGAAGCTCGACTTGTGGCGAAGAGTTTTTCACAAGTTCAAGGAGTTGACTACGATGAGATTTTCTCATCCGTAGCGATGCTTAAGTTCGTCGGAATCATGTTAGCATTAGCTGCATTTATGAAATCTGGCAGATGGATGTCAAAACGAGTTTCCTCACCACTCTTCGTAAGGAAAGGTTGTATGTGATACAATCTGAAAGTTTTTGTCGATCCTAAGGATGCTAAAAGGTATGCTAGCTCCAGTGATCCTTCTAAGGACTGGAATAAGCATCTCGGAGTTGGAATATGTACTTTGATAAGATGATCAAAGATTTTGGGTTTATACAAATTTATGAGAAACTTGTATTTCCAAAGAAGTGAGTGGGAGCACTATAGAATTTCTGATGAGTATATGTTGTTAACATATTGTTGATCAGAAATGATGTAGAATTTTCTGTAAAGCATATAGGGTTATTTGAAAAGTGTTTTTCAAGGGAAAACCTGGATTAGGCTACTTGAACAATAAGCATCAAGATCTATAAGATAGATCAAAATGCTTAATAGTACTTTCAAATGAGCACGTACCTTGACATGATCTTGAAGGTGTTCAAGATGGATCAGTCAAAGAAGGAGTTCTTGCCTGAGATGTAAGGTATGAAGTTAAGACTTAAAAGCTCGACCACGGCAGAATAGAGAGAAAGGACGAAGGTCGTCCCCTATGTCTTAGACGTAGGCTCTACAGTATGCTATGCTGTGTACCGCACCGGAAGTGTGCCTTGCCATGAGTCAGTCAAGGGGTACAAGAATGATCCAGGAATGGATCATTGGACAGCGGTCAAAATTGTCCTTGGAGTAAATAAGGACATGTTTCTCGATTATGGAGGTGATAAAGAGTTCGGCATAAAGGGTTATGTCGATGCAAGCTTTAACACCTATCCGAGTGACTCTGAGTAGCAAACCAGATACGTATAGTGGAGCGACCATTTGGAATAGCTCCAAGGGGAGCCTGGAAGCATCGTTTACAATATGACCTAGAAATTTGCAAAGCATACACGGATCTGAAAGGTTCAGACCTGTTGACTAAAACTTCTCTCACAAGCAAAACATGATAAAACCCCAGAACTCATTGAGTCTTAATCACATGATGATGTGAACTATTTTAATGACACTAGTAAACTCTTTGGATGTTGGTCACATGGCGATGTGACCTGTCAATGTTAATCACATGGTGATGTGAACTAGATTATTGACTCTAGTGCAAGTGGGAGACTGTTGGAAATATGCCCTAGAGGCAATAATAAATTGGTTATTATTATATTTCCTTGTTCATGATAATCGTTTATTATCCATGCTATAATTGTATTGATAGGAAACTCAGATACATGTGTGGATACATAGACAACACCATGTCCCTAGTAAGCCTCTAGTTGACTAGCTCGTTGATCAATAGATGGTTACGGTTTCCTGACCATGGACATTGGATGTCGTTAATAACGGGATCACATCATTAGGAGAATTATGTGATGGACAAGACCCAATCCTAAGCATAGCACAAAGATCGTGTAGTTCGTTTGCTAGAGCTTTTCAAATGTCAAGTATCTCTTCCTTAGACCATGAGATCGTGTAACTCCGGATACCGTAGGAGTGCTTTGGGTGTATCAAAGCGTCACAACGAATCGGGTGACTATAAAGGTGCACTACAGGTATCTCCGAAAGTGTCTATTGGGTTGACACGGATCGAGGATGGGATTTGTCACTCCGTAAAGCGGAGAGGTATCTCTGGGCCCACTCGGTAGGACATCATCATAATGTGCACAATGTGACCAAGGGGTTGATCACGGGATGATGTGTTACGGAACGAGTAAAGAGACTTGCCGGTAACGAGATTGAACAAGGTATCGGCATACCGACGATCGAATCTCGGGCAAGTATAATACCGCTAGACAAAGGGAATTGTATACGGGATTGATTGAGTCCTTGACATCGTGGTTCATCCGATGAGATCATCGTGGAACCTGTGGGAGCCAACATGGGTATCCAGATCCTGCTGTTGGTTATTGACCAGAGAACGTCTCGGTCATGTCTACATGTCTCCCGAACCCGTCGGGTCTACACACTTAAGGTTCGATGACGCAAGGGTTATAAAGGAAGTTTGTATGTGGTTACCGAATGTTGTTGAGTCCGGATGAGATCCCGGACGTCACGAGGAGTTCCGGAATGGTCCGAAGGTAAAGATTTATATATGGGAAGTCCTATTTTGGCCACCGGAAAATGTTCGGGATTTTTCGGTATTGTACCGGGAAGGTTCTAGAAGGTTCCGGAGTGGGGCCCACCTGCATGGGGGGACCCACATGAACGTGGGTAGTGGGGTAAAGGCCCCACACCACTGGTCAAGGCGCACCAAGATCCCCCCTTAGAAGGAATAAGATCATATCCCGAAGGGATAAGATCAAGATCCCTAAAAAGGGGGAATAACAATCGGTGGGGAAGGAAATGATGGGATTTCTTTCCTCCCACCTTGGCCAACGCCCCAATGGACTTGGAAGGCAAGAAACCAGCCCCTCCACCCCTATATAAAGTGGGGAGACACATGGGAGCTGAATACGAAGTTCTGGCGCAGCCCTCCCCCTCTCCCAAGTCCTCCTCCTCCCCGCGGTGCTTGGCGAAGCCCTGCAGGATTGCCACGCTCCTCCATCACCACCATGCCGTTGTGCTACTGCTGGATGGAGTCTTCCTCAACCTCTCCCTCTCTCCTTGCTGGATCAAGGCATGGGAGACGTCACCGGGCTGTACGTGTGTTGAACGCGGAGGTGCCGTCCGTTCGGCACTAGGATCTCCGGTGATTTGGATCACGACAATCGACTCCTTCAACCCCGTTCTCTTGAACGCTTCCGCTTAGCGATCTACAAGGGTATGTAGATGCACTCTCCTTCCCCTCGTTTCTGGTTTCTCCATAGATAGATCTTGGTGACACGTAGGAAAATTTTGAATTTCTGCTACGTTCCCCAACATTTTTTCCCCTTTGCTCGTTGTTCTTTTGACCTTTTATCACTGACAGTAGTTCCCGACCGCTTGGCTTGGAGATATGTCTGTTCAGTAATGCGCTCATAGTTGGTTCTCGGCAGAGACTTTGGTGGTTTCCTCAGGGCATCAAGAGTGCGCTTTGCTTTCACCGGATCGACCTTCTCCTTCGGAGGTGGACGTATCTTTGCTTTCACCCCTTCAAAGAACTCCTTCACGTGGGTCTGCACGATCGTATTGGTTTCCTCCTCGGTCCTCTCATACGGTAACTTCTCTAGAGGCTTTAGAGGTGGACCGTATCTGTATTGCCTCTCTCTTCTTGTGCTGCTAGACGCCGGGCAGGAGGCGGAGCGGCTGCGGCGTCTGTCTTCTTCGTGCTTGCTTACGAGGCGGAGGAGAAGGACTACGACGCGTCGGAGCAGCCGGGCGGCGGCGGGTCTCTTCCGCCCTTGCTTTGGCGAGGCGGAGAAGGAGGAGGCGGAGTGCCGCCACGCCGCCGGAGAAGGAGGCGGAGTGCCGCCACGCCGGAGAAGGAGGCGGAGTGCCGCCACGCGTGCCCCGATCGTCACTCACGGAGGAGGAGGCGGTGGAGGAGGCGGAGTGCCTGACTCACGGGAGGAGGAGGAGGAGGCGGAGGCGCCCAGATTCGGAAGGTCAATGAGCTCCTTCCGCCATAGGCATGGAGTCTTGAGCAGAACCCAGCCTAGTCTCCCTTCACCGGTAGGGTGCTCAAGCCGAGGTCCTCAAATCCTCCGTTATTTCATCAACCATCACCTTAGCAAATCATACCGAATCGGTGGCAGTGATAAGTTGTGCGGTTCCACTAGGATAAACTTGGCCAACAGCCGCCTTGACCTTCAAATTCATGCATCGCGCCATAATGTGGCAATTTTGAGACTCGTGATACCATCCACGGATAGCTGGCGAGAGCCGTCAAGACATGCTCCGGCTGAAGCAGCTCGGTGGAAGCAATGCTGCTTCTCGGCTGAGATGGCGGGGTAGCTTCGGGGGAAGCTTCGGCATGTCGTTTGTTGCGATCTGCTGCTTCTTGGTCCTCTTCTCGATCCTCTAGCCCCATTACCCTTCCAAGCAGCGCCTGCATTTGGTCTGCTCCACTTTCTTCCTCCTCTCGTGGGTTTTGTAACCCCTGCGTCCGGAAAACCAACCTTCCACGGAAGGGAGCTGGCGTGCCTCGTGTCCGTCCGAGGTGCTCGGATTCGAAGGGCCATTGTGAGCTCGTCCTTCTCCTGTTTGGAAGGAACGTCCCTCGCTGCGCTGCATCGATATAGTGTCAAGTTTCTTGACTGGTGTTTGCGTTGCTCGTCCGTCCACTAACACTTGCCGCCTATTCATAGGTCCAAGGTTCCGCCAGCCCGAAGAACCAAGTCCTCAACGGTCGACCCGTGCATTGTCTCGGTTCGATCCTTTTTCAAGCAGATCATGCTCAGCCTTGGACCACTTAGGCGGGCTTTGAGGTAGCCACCGACCCGTGCGATGGTGAAGCTTCTTCTTCGCAGCATTTTTCTTGTTTGTCTCCGACATCTTCTTACTCTTTTCTGATGTCTTGTGGGCCACAAATGCGGGCCAGTGATCTTTGATCTTCTCATATTTGCCGATGAATTCTGGTGTCTCTTTTTTCGTGAAAAATTGGTTCAGGTCTTTCCTCCACCTCCTCATTAGGCCAGCCATCTTCTTAAGAGCACAAGACTTGATTAATTGCTCTTTAACTGGCTTCTCCGGATCCTCCTCTGGCGGTAGGGTGAAATTTGCCTTCAGCTCATTCCAAAGATCTTCTTTTTGCATATCATTGACATAAGACACCTCGGCGTCTTCATCCTTAGCAGGCTTATACCATTCTTTGGATCTTGATCGGGATCTGTCCCTAACAAGAACCCCGTGACCGAGCGAAAATGCCTTCTTTGTCCGGATGGGTTCAATCGGTTCGCCGTCGGGCGCGATTTCTATGATCTCAAACTTTTCATCCGAGCTCAACTTTTCTTGGGCCTCGTCTCCTTACGAAGTTGTGCTCGATCCGGAGGGCTAGAAATTATAAGGAAGAAAGACGACGAGTACTTAATATGTGTACATATACCAAAACAATGGATGCATCAATTAACTTGTCAAGACGGGCTTAACTAATATATATATACCTGGCGGACTCGGTTCGGTGACTCGGCTCGGCACGGTCTCCTTCGTCTTGTACCTCCATTGTGTCACCGAGCCATCATGAACATAGTCCTTCTCTTGTACCGCATTAATGGGTGAAGCCATCATAATCATAGCCCTCTTCTTCATCCATCGACCAACGGTGTCGATGAGAAATGATGCAACATCATCACTTCCATTTGCGATTATTTCCCCCAACATCGCTTCTGTTTCTTCGTCTCGGGAGTGCTCCATAGTTTCTGCAAATATTGACAACATGTCAATTATTATTCAAACATGGTACATACTGGCAAACGTAGAACTAGCTAGAGCTAATCACAATAAGGAATCATGTTAGTGGCCTCAACGCTGCTTCTCTAGGGTTTGGGGTCGCCTCGACACAAAGCTTCAAGGGTTTGGGGTGGCCTCGACAATAACGCTCTTTTAACTTGATAAATTTGGGTGGCCTCGAGAGAGTTAATTTGTCGGGTAGGAGGCCTTGGCGGGGGGTGCGAGGAGACCTGCAACATCGTTTTCTCTCTAGGGTTTGGGTGTCCTCGAGAGTTTTGGTCGAGCGAGAGGGCCGAGGGGGGTGCTGCAGTTGTATCTAGAGGGGGTTATATCGACAACGACGCGACATACATATACATGGGAAAATAATGTTATCGGGGAGGGGGTATCGGTACCACCCCCTCGTGTTGAAGTTTCTTCTTTCTCCTTTCCTTTCTTTCTTCTTCTCCTCTTCTTTTTCTTCTTCTCCCTCGAGAAAGGAAAATAATTAAGGAAAAGGAAGAAAAGAGGAAGAAGGAAGAAGGAAGAAGAAGAAGAAGTAAAAGAAGAAAAAAAGAGGAGAAGAAGAAAGGAATAGAGGAGAAGAAGAAAAAATAGAATTTCTCCTTTCTCCTCTATTCCTTTCTTCTTCTCCTCTTCTTTTTCTTCTTTTTTCCTCTTCTTATTTATTTCTCCTCTTCTTCCTCTCCTCTTTTTCTCCTTTCTTCCTCTTCTTATTTTCCTTTTTCCTCTCATTCTTTTAGTATTGCTTGTTTTAAAAAAAATGTTCAGATAGAAAATTTCGAAAAAAAACAAAGGTTTTGCCTAATGCATTGTTCATATGAATATACCAACATTTGCATATTCTACAATAATTAATATCAACAAAAAAAATCTATGAACAGAAAAAAAACAGAACTTTTCTAAAAATCTATCTTTTGCATATATATATAGCCACATATGAACAGAGCCGCATATATACATACACATATATGAACAGAAAAAAAAACTAATAAAAATGAAACATATACATATATGAACATATACATACACATACACATATATGCATTGTTCATATGAACAGAAAAAAAAACTAAACTAATAAAAACGAAAAAAAACAGAGTCGCATATATATATATATATATATATATATAGCCACATATATACATACACATATATATATATACATTGAACAAAAAATAAAACTAATAAAATGAAAGAAAAAAAAAAGCAAGGCGCTGTGGGCTGCTCACAATGTAATGAGCGCTGAGGCGGGCGACGGCGACGGCGACGGCGACAGGCGCGGGCTGGGCGCTGGCGGCGGCGGCGGCGGAGCTGGCGGCGGCTGCGCAGAGCTGGCGGCGACGACGGCGAAGCTTGGCTCGGGGAGGACGGCGACGACGACGGCGCGGCGGCGGCGACGGCGACGGCGACGGCGCGCGGCGGCGGCGGCGTCGCTGGGCAACATGGCGGCGTCGATGCGTTCGGCGTCGTCGGGGCAATGTGGCGATGAACTGCAAAACTGCAAAGTGCTACTTATATACAAGGAGCATTGGTCACGGTTGGTGGCTCCAACGGGACTAATACCCCTTTAGTCGGTTGGAGCCACCAACCGGGACCAAAACCTCTTTTTCGGCAGCCCAAAGGGCAGGAAGCTGCGACCTTTGGTCCGGTTGGTGGCTCCAACCGACTAAAGCCCTTTAGTCGGTTGGTGCCACCAACGGGACCAAAGGCCTCTGCTGCCGTGATCGGGGCCAAAGTTTATTCCCACCTCGCTAGTTGAGAGGGCGCAGTGGTTTATAAGCCCCTTGCCGCTCCCTCTTGAACTCCTTCCTACTGCAGGCTTATGGGCCTACTTGCACTCTTGCTTTGCTGTTGGGCCTTCGGGCCTTCAAGGGTCTGAATCTGGCCCAAATTAGGGATACAAGTCGTATTCAGGCCGTGGGGGCCAAGTAGGTGGCATTTTTTTCTTGCTTTATTTAATTTATTTTGTTTCTACTTACAACAAAATACTTATTATTGTTTTTTGTTTTGTTTTCTGCATTATTTATTTTCTTTTGTTTTTGCTCTATTTTTAATTCTTTTTGCTTCTAGTTTTAGGAAAATTATAAACTTTCTGTTAGTGCCATTACTTTTCAAATTTGAAAACACTTTTTTTTGTTTTCTTTCTTGCTTTATTTATTTTATTTTGTTTCTACTTACAACAAAATACTTATTGTTGTTTTTTTGTTTTGTTTTCTGCATTATTTATTTTCTTTTGTTTTTTGCTTTATTTTTAATTCTTTTTGCTTTTAGTTTTAGGAAAATTATAAACTTTCTGTTAGTGCCATTACTTTTCAAATTTGAAAACACTTTTTTGTTTTCTTTCTTGCTTTATTTAATTTATTTTGTTTCTACTTACAACAAAATACTTATTGTTGTTTTTTTGTTTTGTTTTCTGCATTATTTATTTTCTTTTGTTTTTGCTTTATTTTTTAATTCTTTTTGCTTTTAGTTTTAGGAAAATTATAAACTTTCTGTTAGTGCCATTACTTTTCAAATTTGAAAACACTTTTTTTATTTTCTTTCTTGCTTTATTTATTTTATTTTGTTTCTACTTACAACAAAATACTTATTGTTGCTATTTTTAATTATTACGAGGGCCGAACCATAAGACATTAAAGCATTTCAAATGAACTCTGAAAAAGTTGAAAGTTGGCATGGTATTATAAATTGACCCACACATAGCATGTGCATGTACAAAACGAACAATGGTATCATACTCGTCAGTTACAATGGTATCATAAACAAACAATAGTTGCGGGAGAAAGTCTTCACTTTTTCTTCGCTTGTGTCATTTGCTTATTGCGCCGTAACCATGGATAATCTTCATCGTTTATCAGGATGTGGGGTCAGCCTTGACTTTAAAGGAGGAATTTCATGAAACTTTTCATAATCTTGAGACATGTCCATCTTGTCCTCCACTCCCACGATGTCCCTTTTTCTGAAAGAACTATGTGGCGCTTTGGCTCATCGTATGATGTATTTGCTTCCTTATCTTT
Source organism: Aegilops speltoides (assembly GCA_021437245.1). Taxonomy (NCBI): domain Eukaryota; kingdom Viridiplantae; phylum Streptophyta; class Magnoliopsida; order Poales; family Poaceae; genus Aegilops; species Aegilops speltoides. Next base: position 44,305,781 of record CM038141.1, read on the forward strand.
TCTCTTTCTCGGTCTCATGGACATGTCCTTCACATAGATAACCTGTGCCACATCATTGGCTAGGACGAACGGTTCGTCGGTGTACCCAAGATTTTTCAGATCCTTGTTGTCATTCCGTCTTGTGGGTCTACCATACCCGCCTCCTGATAGATTGACCCATTTGCACTTAAACAAAGGGACCTTAAAATCATGTCCATAGTCAAGTTCCCATATGTCCACTATGTAACTGAGGGAGTCCTGGACTAGGGGGTGTCCGGACAGCCGGACTATCAATATCTGCCGGACTCCCAGACTACGAAGATAGAAGATTGAAGACTCCGGCTCGTGTCCGGAAGGTACTTTCCTTGGCGTGGAAGGCAAGCTTGGCGATACGGATATGTAGATATCCTACCATTGTAACCGACTCTGTGTAACCCTAGCCTCTCCGGTGTCTATATAAACCGGAGGGCTTTAGTCCGTAGGACACAACATTACATCTCAACAATCATACCATAGGCTAGCTTCTAGGGTTTAGCCTCCTTGATCTCGTGGTAGATCTACTCTTGTACTACCCATATCATCAAATTAATCAAGCGGGGCGAGGGTATTACCTCCATCGAGAGGGCCTGAACACAGGTAAAAACATTGTGTCCTCGCTTCGTTACCATCCGCCTAGACGCACGATTCGGGACCCCTACCGAGATCCGCCGGTTTTGACACCGACATTGGTGCTTTCATTGAGAGTTCCTCTGTGTCGTCGCCGATAGAGCGGATGCCTTTACCCGTCTTCAAAGACGGTGTTCTCACCGGAGGGGCTTTGGCCGCCGGTCAAACAATCCGGCTGGGTGGCTTTCTTATGACCGCCTGTCCGGCCGCCACTTCAGCAATGACTTCTCAAGTCATCACAAGCAATCTTCGCGTCAGCCCTAAAGCTGCCGAACAATTAGATCCAATTGAGCTCTCGTCTGTTAACGAGCTCTTGGATCGCATCGCTGCCCTGGGAGTCGCAACGGACTACAATCGGATCGGGCTTAAAACCGATCGGAGAGATTGACTCTCCCCAGGCTACCCACCACGTCGAAGTGGTAGAAGAACAATTCGGCAATTCGTTGCCGTTGTTGAAAACAATCTGTGTCCGGATTCCCGAACCCTCCATGCCGGATTCCCGCGGAGGAACGGACCCTGATCGAGCATTGAACCTAAAATCATGCGTCGTCCCGGACTCGCTGGGCTGTCCCCAGCAAATCAAGCTTCCGAATTCGGAAGTCCCTCGGCCTTTGAGCCCAAAGATGGGCAGGGGTCCGGAAGTAGTGTATTATGTATCCACTGTGTTAACCCCCTGCAAATCCCGTTACCCGCACTATCAAAAGATAGCATACGCGGTGTTCATGGCGTCCCGGAAGCTCAGGCACTACTTCCAAGAGTGTTCGATAACAGTGGCTTCCGAAGTGCCACTCAATGACATTATAAATAACCGCGACGCAACGGGCAGGATTGCAAAATGGGCCATTGAGCTCTTGCCATTCGACATATCCTACAAACCTCGACGAGCCATAAAGTCACAAGTTTTGGCTGACTTCGTCGCCGAATGGACTGAAGCCGAACTACCTAAAGAGTACGACGCATACTCCAATAGGACTATGCACCGACGGCTCCAAAATGTTGGCGGATGGGGGCTGGCGTCGTCTCGGCGTCCCCACGGAGATCTGATCAATCGTACTCCAAATAATGTACACGGACTCCAACAACGCAGCCGAATACGAGGCCCTGTTACATGGTCTCCGGATGGCAGTCTCCATGGGCATCCAACGCCTAGAGGTGCACGGGGATTCAAACCTTGCAATATCCCAAATAAATGGAGACTTTGACGCCAAGGATCCGAAAATGGCAGCATATCATAATGCTGTCCCGAAAATGTCAGCTCGGTTTGAAGGACTCGAATTCCATCACATAGCCCGAGATAATAACCAAGCGGCCGACGTCCTGGCATGCATCGGTGCGAAACGTGATATTGTCCCTCCAAATATCTTCCTGGAACGGCTCTTCAAGCCATCCGTACTATGGGAAGAGGAGTCCGGCAGCGATAAACCGGAGAAAACCGCACCAACTGGTGATTCAGCAGACGACATAACACCATCCGCCCACGACATAATGGCAGTAATCGCCGCGTGGACAGAACCTTTCCTAGCCTACTTACTTAGGCAGGAGCTACCCGAAGACCAAAATGAGGCCCGCTGCATAGTCCGGCGATCGAAGGCCTACAAGGTCCATGAGGGAGAACTTTATAAGAAAAGTACTACCGGAGTCCTTCAAAGGTGTATCTCCGAAGAAGAAGGGCGAAATCTCCTGGCTGAAATCCATGCCGGACTAGGTGGACACCACGCAGCAGCCCGGGCCCTGGTAGGAAAGGCATTCCGCACATGATTTTATTGGCCGACGGCTCGGGCAGATGCGCAGGACTTGGTCCAGCGATGCGTCGGTTGCCAGCTCTTTGCTAATCAGAGCCACATGCCACCCACCGCCCTCCGAACCATACCCATTACCTGGCCGTTCGCGGTCTGGGGGCTTGACATGGTCGGACCCCTTAAAGGGGGAACCCACAAGAAAAAGTACCTATTGGTCATGGTGGATAAGTTCACCAAATGGATAGAGGCCAAACCGGTCAAAACGGCAGAGTCCGGACCAGTGATAGATTTTATATCAGAGGTGGTACACCGATACGGAGTCCCCCACAGCATCATCACCGACAACGGCACGAACTTCACGGCCGATGAGGTCAAGAGATGGTGCAAAAATATGGGCATTAAGCTCGACTATGCGTCAGTCTATCACCCTCAAACCAACGGTCAAGTGGAAAGAGCAAATGGTGTAATAATGAGCGGCATTAAACCCAGATTGGTGAGGTCACTCACCAAATCCGATACCCAATGGGTCGAGGAGCTCGACTCCGTACTCTGGGGGCTGCGGACAACGCCTAACCGTACTACCGGATTCACACCATTCTTTATGGTATACGGCGCAGAGGCAGTCTTGCCCTGCGACATTATTCATGACTCACCTCGAGTGCGCATGTATGAGGAAAGAGAAGCCGAGCTGGATCGGCAGGACAGCTTGGACACATTGGAGGAAGAACGGGACATCGCGAAGGCTCGTTCCGCATTCTATCAGCAGCAGGCCCGAAGATATCAAAGCAGAGAAGTACGGGCCAAGACCTATAACGTTGGCGAACTAGTTCTCGCTGCGGACAAGAAAAGGACAAGCTCAAGCCCGGATGGGAAGGCCCTTCATTATTGATCAAGTCATTGACCGGCGGAGCGTACCTTCTACGAAATGCGTCGGATAACCGACTCGAGCCGTACCCATGGAACGCAGCCCGACTCCGACGATTCTATGCCTAGCGACCGGACCAAGAGTTCGTCCCCTTCCCCTGTCCATCCTTTTATATTTCGGCCGTCCTCTTTTTTCTCTTTTTTCCTTCTTAATTAACAAGCCCCTCGGGGTACATTTTCGCATTTTTTGCATACATACGATGTGCCACCAGCACTCGTTATTCCTGGGGGCTTCTTTTACAGAAGCTTAACTATACGGGTCTTATACCCAACACACGTGTCATGCTTCCACATGTACCTTTTACTCGCCATTATATGCATCGATATGACTTAAGTTTTGGCCAAGCTGGGTTGCCTGGCTCCTGTGCTTACCCCTACGTTCCCGATTGTTGGCTAGGTGGTAAAGGAGCACCTCTGCGATTATTCTGCGGGTCACCGGATGTGTACCTTAGACTGGGTGAAGCCGAAAGCTAGCGTTCTTAAGGGAATATTCGGTCGGTGATTTAAAAGATGACTTTTTAACTACTTCTTTCCATCTGCCCCCAGATGTTTTACTGCTTTCTTTGCAGTCCGGCAATGCACTTTAGGGCATTCCTCCCCAGCGAAAGGAACCCTTCACGGAACCATTCTCCCTGGAAGATGTTTCTTACTAACCATGTAATATAACATAACTAGTTGGGCACTTGTCTAATAAAGCACTAATGACCCCTACGCCTGGTCTCCATGCATACCACGGTTATTTGTTAAACCAAAAAGGTATTCGGACACACTCCGGACTCTAGGGTCCCGAGGTCGGCTTAAAAGGTCGGCGAGACAAGCGATCTACAATCCAGCTAGAAGGCATTTCACATGTCAATTTTAAGGACAACATACATTGTCAAATCTATTGATTGTATTCCTCCTCAATCCCGTCTAACAGGCTGTCTAGTTTACAGTCCCGTTGGGAATATTTAGCAGCCAGTTCCACCTGGCCGTACACTAAACTCACAGGGATCTCCTTCCCGTCGGGCCCCACCGGTCCAACTTCGGCCATATGGTTGGGGTCTGCCTTCTTGTACCACGTCTTCACCATGGCCCAAGCCTCCCTGGCACCTTGGCGGCAAGCTGAAATCTTCCACAAACGGAAGCGCTGCGGCACTCCCCGTAGCTTCTCCGCAAGCTCCCCGAGGCCCTCGGGCGGGGCGAGGGATGGCCATAAGGCCTGTACGGCGCCACTCATTGCCTGCCGAACTCGTTCGAACAGCTGCAATAGTTCGGAAAGTTGATCACCCATTGATATGGGCATCTCCCCCGCAGGATGGCCCGTGAGTATACATACAAGACATATTATGTCAAATCACTTCCTCGCCGAACTCTTCTTCCTTAGAGAGTTCGCTCAAGCACTTACTATAGATGCCGCGACGAAGTCGTTGATTCTCCTTGACGGAGCCGAACAGCTCGGCCTGTGCGCCTTTAAGCTCTTCTCCGAGCTTGGCGTTGGCATCTTGGAGTTTGTTCCTTTCCTGCTGAACTCTGTTCAGCACGTTCTCGCCGGCCCTTAGCTGGCGTAGCAGCGCTTGCCTATCCGGATCTTGTTCGGCGGCACCTGCAGTGTCATTATTAGACTCACGCGCATACCGCACAGCGCTTATATTAAACAAATGTGTTACCAGGAGGGGTCTTTCCGTCTCCTCCTGCGGCAGCAAGTGCGGCCTCAAGTTGGGCCTTACAATCTTGCAGCTCCCGGGACAGCTGGGCGTTCCTCTCGTTAAGAGCCTGAAAGTTTATATGATCCTTAAATTAGTTAACATAACTAATTTCAGTCTCGGGGCTATTGGTGTATACAACCATTAAAATTCCCTTACCCGTATGTCTTTAACATCTTTGCTCCGCGGGCCTGGTAAAACCATTTTGGGCAGCCGGAGATCTGCCCCCGCATGGAAGGCATCCAATGCCTCCGGGGAAAAGCACGCCTCTTGAAAAACTGTCCGGCGGCGTCTATGATTCATAGCGCTCTCCACCTCCGACTTGGTGGCGGACAGTCTGTCGGTATCCTCCGTTGGAGTAGGATCCGGTTCGCATCTTGCGCTTGCTTCCCCCTCCAGTCCAGGCGCTGGAGCCCGGCTGGAATTGGTAGGATCGGCAACTCCTGTGCTCGCAGTCCGGCGAGCGCTTTTTCTTCTGTAAAAATCATGAGCGTTTAGAAGTTTCCTCGAAACGTTGCTCAAAAGAATCAAACATAAGCCATACCCCTGCGGCGACGATTCCGCCCGCACGGCGCTCCTCTTCCTCCTGCTAGTTCGGACCGACCTCTGTAGGTCGGCCGCCGCAGGCTCGGCTCTCGGCCGTAAAAGCGCTTCCTGCAAAAAGCCATCGTTCGCGAAGGTCAGAAGTAGCCAAGGATAAGATAACGGTGTCCGGACTTCGGTCTTGGTCACCTGGGATGCCAAATTCAGCCCGGGGTAGTCCGCCGTAATGGCAACCAAAGCATCGTCAATGCTTAGCTGGTGATACACCCCCTCGATTAGCTCCACCCCGATGTCCGGATCCTCCTCGGAGACCGGACCCAGGGATCCTTCCGGATCCTCGGGTTGTGGAGCAGGACTCACCATGTCCTCCACAGTCCGACGTAGACTCTGCGCCGAAGACATAAGGTAAGAAGCTTAAACTTCGAAAACACAGGCAGAACCCTTCGAGGTGTTCGCTTACCCATCCTCTGGGGTAGTTCATGGAAAACCCCTCCAGAGGGATCGGGCGAAGGAAGTCCTCCTTCTCCCCCTTGTACAGACCGGACAGGATCTTCACCAGATCCTCGGTCGAATCCGGCCCTTTGCGGCCGTGCCGGGTGGCATCGTCCTCCCCATTGAAATCCCACATGGGGTGGCCTCTGTATTGCAGCGGCTGCACCCCCCGCTTGATGCACGTCGCCATGACTCCGATCATGGTCAAGCCGGAATGAGCCATTAGTCTTATTCGGCCCATCAAGTAATGGACGCTCTTGTCCTCCTCCAAACGGGGGCTCCGTGGGCGCCAGCTGAGGCGTTTCTTCAAGGGAGCAGCATCAAACTCCGGGAGGCCAATCCGGACTGGGTCGGGCAACGGAGCGTCTACAATATAAAACCACTCCAAGGGCCAGTCTTCGGACGCCCTCTTGGGGGTGCCGGATAGGTATCCGGTCCCAGCGATGCGCCATATTTCGGCGCCGCCCACTTGATATATGGTCCCCTGGTGGGAACGGGGCACGAGGCAGAACAGCCTCTTCCACAATGCGAAATGGGGCTCGATGCCCAAGAATAGCTCACAAAGAGCTACATAGCCTGCGATGTGCAGCACAGATGCGGGTGTGAGGTGATGGAGCTGGAGTCCGTAGAACTTCAGGAGCCCGCGGAGGAAAGGATGTATTGGAAATCCAAGCCCCCTTATTAGATAAGGGACGAAACACACCCGCTCCCCCTTTTTGGGGCTTGGGGTGTCCTCCGCCTGCCTCCCACCTCGGTAAGTAACCAGTCCGGCTCGGACCGGAACCATGAAGGCCGGAGAAAGCAACCCCTGCGTCTGGAGCTTTACTAGCTCGTTGTGCGGAATAGAGCACCTCCTCCAATCCCCCGGCGATGGGCTGGGAGCGCGTGAGGAAGAGCCGCGTTGACGATCCATGGTGGAATGGATTTCAGGGTCGGAGGCGCTTCGATGGAGTATACGCGGGAGGAAGATGGTGCGGTTTGGATCTGGATCCTTGCCCCTTTAATAGGCGGGTGACCCGCACGATTGAGGGGTAAAATGTAAAGAGCTCCCTGGCTTTTCGCATTCGTGCGACGCGTGGAAGACGGCCATAATTTGGTGTAGAAGCCAAGAAACACAGTATTCGAGGTGAAGCCGGACACTGTTCGCCAGGAACATGGAATTTGAAGGGAGAACCCGCCTTGCAACGCCGAAGACTACAAGCACGCTGGACTTATCGTCATTGAAGCCTAGTTTGGGGGCTACTGAGGGAGTCCTGGACTAGGGGGTGTCCGGACAGCCGGACTATCAATATCCGCCGGACTCCCAGACTACGAAGATAGAAGATTGAAGACTCCGGCTCGTGTCCGGAAGGTACTTTCCTTGGCGTGGAAGGCAAGCTTGGCAATCTGGATATGTAGATCTCCTACCATTGTAACCGACTACTGTGTAACCCTAGCCTCTCGGTGTCTATATAAACCGGAGGGCTTTAGTCCGTGAGGACACAACATTACATCTCAACAATCATACCATAGGCTAGCTTCTAGGGTTTATCCTCCTTGATCTCGTGGTAGATCTACTCTTGTACTACCCATATCATCAATATTAATCAAGCAGGACGTAGGGTATTACCTCCATTGAGAGGGCCTGAACCTGGGTAAAAACATTGTGTCCCTCGCTTCCTGTTACCATCCGCCTAGACGCACAGTTCGGGACCCCCTACCTGAGATCCGCCGGTTTTGACACCGACAGTAACCATAGTATGTGTCCTTTCCCCTCTCGGTTGTTGCATCAAAGCGGACACCGCTGTTTTGGTTGGTGCTCTTTTGATCTTGGTCAATCGTGTAAAATGTATTCCCATTTATCTCGTATCCTTTCCAAATCAACACAGTCAAAGATGGTCCCCTGGATAACAAGTACAGCTCCTCACAAACAGTGCTGTCACCTCTGATACGTGCTTCCAACCATCTGCTGAAAGTCCTGATGTGTTCACATGTAATCCGATCGTCGCCTTTGCTCCGGTGTTTGAAGCGCAGATTGTTCTTGTGTTCATCGACATACGGGTCACCAAGGTAGAGTTACGTAGAAGCTGTGTAGTGGGCTTGAGACCAAGAATATCCATCCTGCATATTATTGAGTCCTTTCCAAGCGTGCGTTTTTCGGTCAGTCTCCCCTCATACCGCGATTTAGGGAGACCTATCTTCTTAAGGCCAGGAATGAAGTCAACACAAAACCCGATGACATCCTCTCGTTTGATGGCCCATGGAGATGCTTCCTTTTGGCCTAAGCGATTCTGGACATATTTCTTTAGGACTCCATGAACCTCTCAAAGGGGTACATATTGTGTAGAAATACGGGCCCGAATGACAATCTCGTCAACTAGATGAACAAGAACGCGTCATGATATTGAAGAAGGATGATGGGAACACCAGCTCAAACCGACAAGACATTGGACCACATCACTCCTTAGCCTTGGTATGGTTTCGGATCGATCACCTTCGAGATATTGCATTGAGGAATGCACATAGCTTCACAATGGCTAATCGGACGTTTTCGGTAGAAGCCCCTCAATGCAACCGGAAGCGATTGCGTCATAATCACGTGGCAGTCATGAGACTTTAGGTTCGAAACTTTTCTCTGCCATATTTATTATTCCTTTTATATTCGACGAGAAGCCAGTCGGGACCTTCATACTAAGCAGGCATTCAAAGAAGATTTCCTTCTCTTCTTTGGTAAGAGCATAGCTGGCAGGACCTTCATACTTGCTTTGGAGGCATGCCGTCTTTTTCGTGCAAATGTTGCAGGTCCTCTCGTGCCTCATTTGTATCTTTTGTCTTCCCATACACACCCAAGAAGCCAAGCAGGTTCACGCAAAGGTTCTTCGTCCGTGCATCACGTCGATCGAAGAGCGGACCTCTAGGTCTTTCAAAGAGGGTAGGTCCCAAAATATAGATTTCTTCTTACACATGGGTGCGTGTCCCTCGGCGTACTCGGAACAGCTAGTCCGCGGGACCCTTTCCAAAGATTACGTGTAAATCATTGACCATAGCAAGCACGTGATCACCGACGCATGGCGGGCTTCTTCCGGTGATCTGCCTCGCTTTGAAATGCCTGCCTTTCTTTCGACATTGATGGTTGGTCGGAAGAAATCGACGATGGCCTGTGTACACATTCTTCCCGCAGCTTGCGGTATATACTATCGGTGTCAAGTAAACAGTGCGTGCATGCGTGGTATCCCTTGTTTGTCCGTCACGAAGGTTACTGAGAGCGGGCCAATCGTTGATGGTCACGAACAGCAACGCCTTTAGGTTAAATTCCTCCTGTTTGTGCTCATCCCACGTACGTACACCGTTTCCATTCCACAGTTGTAAAAGTTCTTCAACTAATGGCCTTAGGTACACATCAATGTCATTGCGGGTTGCTTAGGGCCTTGGATGAGAACGGCATCATAATGAACTTCCGCTTCATGCACATCCAAGGAGGAAGGTTATACATACATAGAGTCACGGGCCAGTGCTGTGATTGCTGCTCTGCTCCCGAAAGGATTAATGCTATCCGCGCTTAAAGCAAACCATACGTTCCTTGGCTCGCTTGCAAACTCATCCGATACTTTCTCTCGATTTTTCTCCATCTGCGACCCATCGGCGGGTGCTCTCAACTTCCCGTCTTTCTTACGGTCCTCACTCGTGCCATCGCATCAACTTGGCATGCTCTCCGTTTCGAGCAGACGTTTCAACCGTGGTATTATAGGAGCATACCACATCACCTTCGCAGAACCCTCTTCTGGGGGCTCGCCGTCAACATCACCAGGTCATCTCATCGATCTTATATTGTAATGCACCGCATACCGGGCATGCGTTCAGATCCTTATACGCACCGCATGTAGAGGATGCGATCATTAGGGCATGCATGTATCTTCGCACCTCCAATCCTAGAGGGCATCGACCTTCTTTGCTGCGTATGTCTTGTCGGGCAATTCGTTATCCTTTGGAAGCTTCTTCTTCAATATTTTAAGTAGCTTCTCAAATCCTTTATCGAGCTGACATTCTCGCCTTCCACCGCAGCAATTCGAAGACGGTACCGAGCTTTGTGTTGCCATCTTCGCAATTGGGGTACAACCCTTTTTTGTGGTCCTCTAGCATGCGATCGAACTTCAGCTTCTCATTTTGACTTTCGCATTGCGTCCTTGCATCGACAATGACCTGGCGGAGATCATCATCATCGGGCACATCGTCTGGTTCCTCTTGATCTTCAGCAGCTTCTCCCGTTGCAGCATCATCGTGCACATCGTCTGGTTCCTCTTGATCTTCTGGAGCATCACCGTATTCAGGGGGCACATAGTTGTCATCATACTCTTCTTCTTCGCCGTCTTCCATCATAACCCCTATTTCTCCGTGCCTCGTCCAAACATTATAGTGTGGCATGAAACCCTTGTAAAGCAGGTGGGTGTGGAGGATTTTCTGGTCAAAGTAAGACTTCGTATTCCCACATATAGGGCATGGACAACACATAAAACCATTCTGCTTGTTTGCCTCAGCCACTTCGAGAAAATTATGCACGCCCTTAATGTACTCGGAGGTGTGTCTTGAACCGTACATCCATTGCCGGTTCATCTGTGTGCATTATATATAATTAAGTGTGTCAAAAATCATTAGAGAACATCATGAATAGATAATTAATTAAGTGACCAAATTAATAGAAGTTCATCATCACATTAAAACCAAAGTACATACATAGTTCTCATCTAACAACATAAAGCTCTGCAGAGCATCTAAATTAATTAAACCATACACTGAAACTATGTAAAACATTTCAATGCGAAACAAATGCGATCATAATCGCAACCAATGTAACAACTGATCCAACGGCATAATGATACCAAGCCTCGGTATGAATGGCATATTTTCTAATCTTTCTAATCTTCAAGCGCATTGCATCCATCTTGATCTTGTGATCATCGGCGACATCCGCAACATGCAACTCCAATATCATCTTCTCCTCCTCAATTTTTCTAATTTTTCCTTCAACAAATTGTTTTCTTCTTCAACTAAATTTAACCTCTCGACAATAGGGTCGGTTGGAATTTCGGTTCAACAACCTCCTAGATGAATAAAATCTATGTCACGTTGGTCGGCATAATAGTCATAAACAATAAATGAACCAATAGTTATGAAAAGATAATATATACCACATCCGAATCATAGACAGGACGAGGGCCGACGGGGGCGGATACCAAAACCATCGCACTATATAAGATGCAATAATAAAAGTAAGAAAATTATACAAGTATATATCTATCTAAACATACAAATAAGAATATTTTTCCTTTCGGAAAGAAGATAAGAACAAGAGGCTCACCTCGGTGGTGCCGCCGATGAGATCGGTGCGGGTGATCGACGACGTTGAAGACGGCCGGGGACGGGGTGTGACAGACCGCTAAACCTAGAAAAATATGGAGGAAAATGGAGAGGAGAAACCTTAAGTAGTGTGGCTCGGGCATTCCATCGAACACCTTGTGTGCATATGAGGTGAGCTAGAGCACCACCAAGCCCTCTCCCCTCGGCGAAAAAAAGCAGGCGGTGTGCTCTGCGCTATGCTGAGGGGGGTATATATAAACACCACCATTGGTCCCGGTTGGGCGTATGAACCGGGACTAAGGTTTGCCTTTGGTCCCGGTTCGAGCCACGAACCGGGACCAATGGTGGTGGGCCAGGAGCGAGGCCCATTGGTCCCGGTTCATCCCACCAACCGGGACCAAAAGGTCCAGACGAACCGGGACCAATGGCCCACGTGGCCCGGCCGGCCCCTGGGGCTCATGAACCGGGTCCGATGCCCCCATTGGTCCCGGTTCTGGATTGAACCGGGACTAATGGGATGGACCGGCCTGGACCATTGCCCCCTTTTCTACTAGTGGAAAACTACACTGGCAAATGGATTAATAGCCTTCCGCCAAACAAAAAGCTACTAATCACAATATTTTAAAAGGAATCGCGTTGTTATTTGGCAATTAAAATTTAACAGACAGACATTTATTGCTACGATTGGTTGACGGCCTTCCGCGTCAGTTTCCATGGGCTGGTCTTTATGTCTGTAGACGGATGTGAAAGAACATTTACGGTCGCCGTTGGAGATGCCCTGACAACGTTTTACAACCTGCGAAGATAGAGTCGGAGTAGATAAATCTCTTCGACGTGTTCTAACAACGTATGTACCCCCACCAAAATCTAAACATACATACTACATGCGATAGGGGAAAATATCTGGTGCACCGGAGCTTGTGGTGCTACCGGTGCACCGAACTTACATTGTGCTTTTAAAATATTTAAAAAATTCTGAAAAATATTAAGCACACTCACACAACATTGTAGGTTGTCATAAAATTTCAAATCAAAATTCAAAACATAACTCAAAAAATAAAAATGACAAATTCAACATTGAATAGTACATAACATAACTTGGGCTCTATTTGTCCCATTATCACACGGGAAAATATCTGGTGCATCGGAGCTTGTGGTGCCCCATTCCATAGTACGTATCAGCCTCGATCACTTGTGGTGGCTCCTGCTACTAGCTAACTTAGGGCATCTCCGATGGCAACTCGCAAATTTCCTCATGTATCCACCCGCAGACAGGGGATCAGTCCGCGGACACGGATGCTGGAGGACGACATTCAACCCTAGTCGCATACATTTCAAACTCTATTTCAACAAACCCGATGAAATTCATGTAAATAAGGCCGAATTTCATATAAACATGATAGATTTCAAACAAACTGGACAAAAACGGTTACATTTTGGACATATCTTCAACAAAAAACGAAACCGGACTAGTCTATGGGTCGCGCGGCAGTTCTCCAACGCTGTCCCCTTGACTGGCAGCGGTGCGCCCCGGAGGTATATGCTTCAGCGCAAAGGACGGCTCACTTCCCCACCGCCCATCGGAGTGGAACCGCCGCCTGATGCTTCAGGTAGAGGGGAAGATTCCCTACGCTGCACAGACCAAAGTTGGTTCTTGGGTAAGGGGACGACGGTGGCCGACGAGAAGGCAAAACACTGGCGGTGCCTCGACGGCTTCACGGGACCCAAGGGGCGGCAGCCTCCCTTGTTCTACTTCTACTCGATGACGGCGGCGGATGCGGACACGCTGGCCACTGACTCATCGACCTCCGCGCACCTTGTTTCTGTCTCCGCCTGCATGGCGCAGTCGCAGGCATGGGAGGCGTGGTCGCAGAAAAGGGAGGTGCGGGATGGCGTGGCGTCCTTGACGACAGTGTTGATACCCGTGCCCCTGTTCTGCCTGCCATGCAGGCGTGGCTCCGTTGGGCTAGGCGAGGGAGGTGGAGCAGCGAGCTTCCTCGCTCGTATACAGCCTGCTCGGCGGGCCACCCAGCCGGTTTTATGCCGGAGAAGTACTCTTCTGGCTCCTTTGATGCCATCGAAAGATTGGAGGAAATGGTGGAAGGAGGAGATGGGGAGCGGTGGAGTGGTACGATTTTTGCCTGGCATCTGGCCTGGTTTATATAGAGGGTGGACGGGAGGATCCTGTCTGGTGTTGCCTTTAATGCTGGCCCGTTCGTGAACGGACGTGCGGCCGAAGTAGGTTTCTCGGCTTCCACATAGGGTTAATGGAGGTGCTTGAATGCGGCGAGGAGGCGTATTTAGCCGGGCGTGCAACGAGCGACGCCCTCGGCTGGCGCGCCTCATCAATGGCGGAGGCAGTGAGAGGTCATGCCCATCCTTAGCCGTCATCAATGTTGAGCGGAGTGCTCTATAGGGCATGAATACGAGCAACTGGCTGTTAGCCCTTGAGCTTGCGTTGGTTTTTCCCTTGAAGGGGAAAGGGTGATGCAGCACAATAGAGATAAGTATTTCCCTCAGTTAAGAACCAAGGTATCAACATCCAGTAGGAGAAGAACGCGTAAATCACCAATACCTGCACAAACAATCAAACACTTGCACCCAACGCGATAAAGGGGTTGACAATCCCTTCACGGTCACTTGCAAAGGTGAGATCTGATAGAGATAGATAAATAAAATTAAACAAAAGATAAAATATTTTTGGGTTTTTTGATTTATAGATCTGAAAATAAAAGATTGCAAATAGTAGATCGAAAACTAATATGATGGAAAATAGACCCGAGGGCCATAGGTTTCACTAGAGGCTTCTCTCATGAAGGCAAATAATATGGTGGGTGAACAAATTACTGTCGAGCAATTGATAGAAAAGCGTAAAATTATGACGATATCCATGGCAATGATTATGCAATATAGGCATCACGTCCGAGTCAAGTAGACTGACTCCTGCCTGCATCTACTACTATTACTCCACACATCAACCGCTATCCAGCATGCATCTAGAGTATTAAGTTCATAAAGAACGAGTGACGCCTTAAGTAATATGACATGAAGTAGAGGAATAAACTCACGCAATATGATGAAAACCCCATCTTTTTATCCTCGATGGCAACAATACAATACGTGCCTCGCTACCCTTACTGTCACTTGTGAGGACACCGCAAGATTGAATCCAAAGCCAAGCACTTCTCCCATTGCAAGAAAAACCAATCTAGTTAGCCAAACCAAACCGATAATTCGAAGAGAAATACAAAGATATCAAATCATGCATGTAAGAATTTAGACAAGATTCAAATAATATTCATAGATTAGCTGATCATAAATCCACAATTCATCTGATTTCGACAAACACACCACAAAAGAGTATTACATCGAATAGATCTCCAAGAACATCGAGGAGAACATGGTATTGAGAATCAAAGAGAGAGAAGAAGTCATCTAGCTACTAGCTATGGACCCGTAGGTCTGAAGTGGACTACTCACGCTTCATCGAAAGGGCAATAGAGTTGTTGTAGATGTCCTCCGTGATCGAATCCCCCTCCGGCAGGATGCTGGAAAAGGCCCCAAGATGTGATCTCATAGGAACAGAAGGTTGCGGCGGTGGAAAAGTGTTTTCATGGATGCTTCTGGTGGTTTGGGAATATATGTCAATATATTGGAGGAAGAACTAGGTCGGGGGGGGGGTTGATGACCCACAAGTGTAGGGGATCTATCGTAGTCCTTTCGATAAGGAAGATTGTCGAACCCAACGAGGAGTATAAGGAAATGATAAGCGGTTTTCAGTAAGGTATTCTCTGCAAGCACTGAAATTGTCGGTAACAGATAGTTTTGTGAGAAGGTAATTTGTAACGGGTAACAAGCAATGAAAATAAATAAGGTGCAAGAAGGTGGCCCAATCCTTTTTGTAGAAAAGGACAAGCCTGGATAAGTTCTTATATAGAGAAAAGCGCTCCCGAGGACACATGTGAATTATCGTCAAGCTAGTTTTCATCACGCTCATATGATTCGCGTTCGCTACTTTGATAATTTGATATGTGGGTGGACCGGTGCTTGGGTACTACCCTTTCTTGGGCAAGCACCCCACTTATGATTAACCCCTATTGCAAGCATCCGCAACTACAAAAGAAGTATTAAGGTAAACCTAACAATAGCATGAAACATATGGATCCAAATCAGCCCCTTACGAAGCAACGTACAAACTAGGGTTTAAGCTTCTGTCACTCTAGCAACCCATCATCTACTTATTGCTTCCCAATACCTTCCTCTAGGCCCAAATAATGGTGAAGTGTCATGTAGTCGACGTTCACATAACACCACTAGAGGAGAGACAACATACATCTCATCAAAATATCGAACGAATACCAAATTCACATGACTACTAATAGCAAGACTTCACCCATGTCCTCAGGAACAAACGTAACTACTCACAAAGCGTATTCATGTTCATAATCAGAGGGTATTAATATGCATTGAGGATCTGAACAAATTATCTTCCACCGAATAAAACAACTAGAATCAACTACAAGGAGTAATCAACACTACTAGCAACCCACAGGTACCAATATGAGGTTTTGGTACAAAGATTGGATACAAGAGATGAACTAGGGTTTGATAGGAGATGGTGCTGGTGAAGATGTTGATGGAGATTGACCCCCTCCCGATGAGAGGATTGATGGTGATGATTTCCCCTTCCCGGAGGGAAGTTTCCCCGGCAGAACAGCTCCGCCGGAGCCCTAGATTGGTTCCGCCAAGGTTCCGCCTTGTGGTGGCGGAGTTTCATCCCGTAAGCTTGCTTCTGATATTTTTTCAGGGTGAAAGACTTCATATAGCAGAAGATGGGCACCAAAGGGCTGCCAGGTGGCCAGGGTGTGGGCCCCCTCTGGTATTTCTTCTGCTCAATATTTTATATTAATTTCCAAAATGACTTTCGTGGAGTTTCAGGACTTTTGGAGCTGTGTAGAATAGGTCTCTAATATTTGCTCCTTTTCCAGCCCAGAATCCCAGCTGCCGACATTCTCCCTCTTCATGTAAACCTTGTAAAATAAGAGAGAATAGCGATAAGTATTATGACATAACGCGTAATAACAGCCCATAATGCAATAGATATTGATATAAAAGCATGATGCAAAATGGATGTATCAGGGGTCTCGAGGGGCCCACAAGGTAACCCCCCTAGGGCGCGCCCTCCACCCTTGTCGCTGCCTCGTGGCTCTTCTGACTTAAACGCCAAAATCATCGTGAAAGTTTTATTCCATTTGGACTCCGTTTGGTATTCCTTTTCTGCTAAACTCAAAAACAAGGAAAAATAAAAACGGGCACTAGGCTCTAGATTAATAAGTTAGTCCCAAAAATAATATAAAATGGCATATTAATGCATATAAACAGCCAAAACAAATAATATAATAGCATGGAACAATAAAAAATTATAGATACGTTGCAGACGTATCACTGGCGCCGGGTGGGAACACGTGCGGCAAGTGAGGAGGGGTTTGGGTAGGCTAGGGCGGTCAGTAGCGCGCATGACAGTGGTCCGGACTCACACAAACCTCCCCCGCGTCTGTCTCCGGTTTGCGAGAGAAAATGCGCCTGGACCACGCCGCGGATTGATACATGTCCGCTTTGGATGGCTTCCGCGGTCCGGGCAGCGTGGTCTGGATGGTTGCGGGAGGTTTGAGGGTCGGTGTTGAGATGCCCTCAGTGCATCTCCAACGCGGACCCTTGAACCGTCCAAGGCGATTCAGAGGTATTTTGTCAAGCAATGCAGTCATGTATCAGTGCCTAGCAAAAGATTCTAAAAAGCAAGCACCACATGTTGGAGGATCCATAACAATATAACTTTTATATAAATATACCCAAGCATAACTCATTATGTCATCTTCCTTGTCCAACTTCAACTAATTTGATCAAGTTTTAAAATAATTAATTGGGCTCACAATCATGGAAGATGTCCAAGATAGTATATCTATATGTGAAATCTCTCTTCCTTCAATATTCTTTCATGAATTGTTCTAGTGACCAATACTATGTTGGCTAACTTTTAATAAATTTACCACCTCTACTTCTTATATGTTAAGTCATTACTCCCCAAGGTATAAGCATATGAATCATATATAAATTCAGATTTATGATATTCAATTCATTCACCAATTTACTCATATAATATAAGTGAAGCACGAGAGTAAATGACAAATTACTCCAAAAAAATATAAGTGAAGATCAATGAGTAGTCGAATAATTATGTAGCTATGTGAAGACTCTCTAACATTTAAGAATTTTAGATCTTGGGATATTATTCAAACAGCAAGCAGAACAAAATAAAATGACATTTTCAAGGATAGCACATATCATGTGAAGAAGCAAAAACTTAGGCTCAACCAAAACTGATCGATAGTTGTTGAAGAAGAAAGGTGGGATGCCAACCTGGGCATCCCCAAGCTTAGATGCTTGAGACTTCTCGAAATATTAATTAGGGATGCCTTGGGCATCCCCAATCTTGAGATTTTGTGTCTCCTTAATTCCTTTTATATCACGGTTTCCATAAATCTTAAAAACTTCCTCCACACACAACTCAACAAGAACTCGTGAGATAAGTTAGTATAAATCAATGCAATAACCTTATCATTCTCTACTGTAGAAAATCACTAGAATTATAATTTGATATTGCCTACTAAATACCTCTGCATATTTAACACTCCTGTCCTCAAATAGAATCATTAAACAAGCAAACATATGCAAACAATGCAAATATAACAGCAATCTGTCTAAACAGGATAGTCTGTATAGAGTGCACGAGGAATCATACTTCTTTAACTCCAAAAATTCTGAAAAATTACCAAACTGTAGAAAACTTGTTGTTACTCATTGCGCAAATTTTTTAAGATTTTATCATGTTCTGACTATTCACCAATATTCAGACAATGATAGAAAACTTTCTGTTTTCATAATAGCAACATATAGACTTGTAAAATAAGCATGGTAAAGGCTATACTTGACCTTTTTATTGAACCAAAAAATAGAAAACATGTCTCTGAATAATAGAAAGAAAATAAAAGCAAAAAAAATGACGCTCCAAGCAAAACTCATATCATGTGGTGAATAAAAATATAGCCTCAAGTAATTTTACCGATGAACGAAGACGAAAGAGGGGATGCCATCCGGGGCATCCCCAAGCTTAGATGCTTGGTTGTCCTTGAATATTACCTTGGGGTGCCTTGGGCATCCCCAAGCTTAGGCTCTTGCCACTCCTTGTTCCTTAGTCCATCGAAACTTCACCCAAAACTTGAAAACTTCACAACACAAAACTCAAAAGAAAACTCGTAAGCTCCGTTAGTATAAGAAAATAAAATCACCACTTTTGGTACTGTTGTGAACTCATTCTTTATTTATATTTGTGTTATATCTACTGTATTCCAACTTCTGCATGGTTCATACCCTCCGATACTTCCCATAGATTCATCAAAATAAGCGAACAACACAATGAAAACAGAATCTTTCAAAAACATAACAGTCTGTAGTAATCTGGAAACTTTCCATACCTCTGTGACTTCAAAAGTTCTGAAAAATTAGGAAAACATAGAAAATTTGTATATAAATCTTGTGTAGAAAATTCATATCAAAAGAACATTCCAGTGAATTTTAAAAATTCCTGGACTTGGAGCAAAAGTTTCTGTTTTTGCACAGAATCAAGTCAACTATCATCGACACTATCCAAAAGGCTTTACTTGGCACTTTATTGAAACAAAAGCTATAAAACATGATTGCTACAGTATCTTAATCATGTGAACACACAAAAATAGTAGGGTTAAATATTGGGTTGTCTCCCTACAAGCGCTTTTCTTTAATGCCCTTTTAGCTAGGCACGATGATTTCAATGATGCTCACATAAAAGATAAGAATTGAAACACAAAGAGAGCATCATGAAGCATATGAATATCACATTTAAGCCTAACTCACTTCCTATGCGTAGGGATTTTGTGAGCAAACAATTTATGGGAACAAGAATCAACTAGCATAAGAAGGCAAAGCAAGCATAACTTCAAAACTTTAAGCCAATAGAGAGGAAACTTGATATTATTGCAATTCCTACAAGCATATATTCCTCCCTCATAATAATTTTCAGTAGCATCATGAATGAATTAAACAATATAACCATCACATAAATCATTCTTTTCATGATCTACAAGCATAGAAATTTTACTACTCTCCACATAAACAAATTTATTCTCAAGAATAGTAGTGGGAGCAAACTCAACAAAATAACTATCTAGTGAGGCACAATCCAATTGAAATTAAAATCAAGATGACAAGTTTCATGGTTATCATTATTCTTTATAGCATACATGTCATTACAATAATCATCATAGATAGCAACTTTGTTCTCATAATCAATTGGAACCTCTTCCAAAATAGTGGATTCATCACTAAATAAAGTCACGACCTGTCCAAGTCCACTTTCATAATTATAATCATCATAAATAGGAGGCATGCTATCATCATAATAAATTTTCTCATCCAAACTTGGGGGACAAAAATTATCATCTTCATCGAACATAACATCCCCAAGCTTGTGGCTTTGCATATCATTAGCATCATGGATATTCAAGGAATTCATACTAACAACATTGCAATCATGCTCATCATTCAAAGATTGTATGCCAAACATTTTATTGCATTCTTCCTCTAGCAACTGAGCACAATTATCGTTCCCATCATTTTCACGAAAGATATTGAAAATATGAAGCATATGAGGCAACCTCAATTTCATTTTTTGTAGTTTTATTTTATAGACTAAACTAGTGATAAAACAAGAAACGAAAAGATTCGATTGCAAGATCTCAAGATATACCTTCAAGCACTCACCTCCCCGGCAACGGTGCCAGAAAAGAGCTTTGTTGACAGGATGTGAGTGTCGCTTACCTAGCTTCCCCGGCAACGACTCCAGAAAAGAGCTTGATGTCTACTATGCAACCTTCTTCTTTTAGACTCGTGTTGGGCCTCCGAGCGCAGAGTTTTGTAGGACAGTAGCAAATTTCCCTCAAGTGGATGACCTAAGTTTTATCAATCCGTGGGAGGCATAGGGTGAAGATGGTCTCTCTCAAACAACTCTGCAAGCAAATAAAAAAGAGTCTCGTGTGTCCCCAACACACCCAATACAATGGTAAATTATATAGGTGCACTAGTTCGGTGAAGAAATGGTGATACAAGTGTAGTATTGATGGTAGATATAGGTTTTTGTAATCTGAAATATAAAAACAACAAGGTATCAAGTGATAAACATGAGCAGAAACGGTATTGCAATGCTTGAAAACAAGGCCTAGGGTTCATACTTTCACTAGTGCAAGTTCTCTCAACAATGATAACATACTTAGATCATATGACAATCCCTCAACGTGCGACAAAAGTCACTTCGAAGTTCCTATCATGGAGAACATAAGATGAAATTGCATGTAGGGTACGAAACCACCTCAAAGTTATTCTTTCTGGTCAATCCATTGAGCTATTCCTATAAGTGTCACAAACAGCCCTAGAGTTCGTAGTAAAATAACACCATATGACACACATCAATCAATCCTAATGTCACCTAGATACTCCAATGTCACCACAAGTATCCATGGGTCTATTATATGATATGCATCAAACAACTTCAGATTCATAATATTCAATCCAACACAAAGAAATTCAAGAGTATCCCAAGATTTCTATCGTAGAAAGGAATATGAAAACGTGCATCAGCCCCTATGCATAGATTACCCCAATGTCACCACGGGAATCCGCAAGTTGATAACCAAAACATACATAAAGTGGAACAACAGAACATCCCATTGTCACCACGGATATCCCATCGCAAGACATACAACAAGTGCTCTACATCCAAAGATTCAATCCGACATAACAAAACCTCGAAGGAAATGACTCAATTCATCACAAGGAGATAGAGGGGGAGAAACATCATATGATCCAACTATAATAGCAAAGCTCGCGGTACATCAAGATCGTGCACGAGAGAGAGATCAAACACATAGCTACTCGTACATACCCTCAACCCCGACGGTGAACTACTCCCTCCTTGTCATGGAGACCGATGGGATGATGAAGATGGCCATCGGTGATGGTTTCCCCCCTCCGGCAGGGTGCCAGAACGGGCTCCTGATTGGTTTTTAGTGGCTACAGAGGCTTGCGGCAGCGGACCTCCCGATCTAGATTTGTTTCTGGGGGTATCTGATTTATAGGAATTTTTGGCATCAGTTTCATGTCAGGGGGGTCCACAAGTTAGCGACAAGGCAGGGGGCGCGCCCTCCACCCTTTTTGTTGACTCGGGACTCTTCTGGCCCAACTCTTTTGCTTCGGGGCTTCTTCTGGTCCATAAAAAATCACCGTAAATTTTCAGCTCATTTGGACTCCGTTTGATATTCCTTTTCTGCAAAACTGAAAAACAAAGAAAAAACAAAAACTGGCACTGGGCTCTAGGTTAATAGGTTAGTCCCGAAAATAATATAAAATAGCATATAAACGCATATAAAACGTCCAAGATGGATAAAATAATAGCATGGAACAATAAAAAATAATAGATACGTTGGAGACGTATCAAGCATCCCGAAGCTTAATTCCTGCTCGTCCTCGAGTAGGTAAATGATAAAAACAGATTTTTTGGTCTGGAGTGCTATAGTGCACAAGTTTGATCAATGATACTTTCAATCACTTTTTCTAGCATCATTATATATCATAAATAGTAGCTCATCTCATAAAACTTCTCATGATCAAGTAACAAGCTATTCACATGTTTAAGCATTGACCATAAACTTTCTTGAACTAAATAACTATGTTCTCAGTCAACAAACAATTGCAATTCATCTTATTTTCAGGAAGGGTCTATGTAAGAGCTTTGATTTAGCAAATCCCACATACTCAACTATCATATAGTCTTCCATGATTGCTACCACTCAAAGCTTATTTTTAGAACAAATAGCATCCATTGAACACAGAGAATGATAGGGGCTTAATGTTTCGCCTCCCAACTTGTTTATCATATAGATAATTGTCAACAATAATAATTCATGATCAAATATATTTGAATGGACATATATGCTTAGGTCTTTCCCCATCACATGATGCTTGCCAACTGAAGAGTAGGTTGGAATAAGAAGGAATACTATACTGACTCTTGCATAAAAGTAAAAGATAGGCCCTTCGCAAAGGGAAGCAGGGATTTGTAGAGGTGCGAGAGCTCGAAGTTTTTAAAACAGAGATGAAAATAATTTTGAGAGGTATGCTTACATTGTCAACATAACAACCAAGAGTTCTCACTATCTTCCATGCTAGACACATTATAGGCGGTTCCCAAACAGATTGGTAAAGGTTTTACTCGCCCACCACCAACAAGCACATTCCACGGCTGGTCCGAAACAATGGGTACCGTCCAACTATCAAAAATCATGGGGGAGTTTTGTCTACAATTATATTTGATTTGATTTGAGCATGGAACTGGGCATCCTAGTTACCAACCATTTTCTCATGAATGATGAGCGGAGTCCACTCATCGTGAGAATAAACACCTAGCATGGAAGATAGTGACAACTCCTAGTTGCTACATGAGCGATTCGGGCATACACAATAGATTATTATTTGAAGGTTTAGAGTTTGGCACATGCAAATTTATATGGAACGGCATGTAAATACCGCATATAGGTAGATATGGTGGACACTCATGGAAGAAACTTGGTTCAAGGGTTTTGGATTCATAAGAAGTATTCCCGCTTAGTACAAAAATTTTGGCTAGCAAAAGAGTCAAAAAAACAAGCACCACATGTTGGAGGATCCATAACAATATAACTTCTATACAAATATACCCAAGCATAACTCATTATGTCATCTTCCTTGTCCAACTTGAACTAATTTGATCAAGTTTTAAAATAATTAATGGGGCTCACAATCATTGAAGATGTCCAAGATAGTATATTTATATGTGAAATCTCTCTTCCTTCAATATTCTTTCATGAATTGTTCAAGTGACAAATACTATGTTTGCTAACTTTTAATAAATTTACCACCTCTACTTATTATATGTGAAGTCATTAATCCCCATGGTATAAGCATATGAATCATATATAAATTCAGATTTATGATATTCAATTCATTCAACCATTTACTCATAGGATATAAGTGAAGCACGAGAGTAAATAACAAACTACTCCAAAAAGATATAAGTGAAGATCAATGAGTAGTTGAATAATTATGTAACTATGTGAAGACTCTCTAACATTTAAGAATTTTAGATCTTGGGATATTATTCAAACATCAAGCAAAAGAAAATAAAATGACATTTGCAAGTATAGCACATATCATGTGAAGAAGCAAAAACTTAGGCTCAACCAAAACTGACCAATAGTTGTTGAAGAAGAAAGGTGGGATGCCAACCGGGGCATCCCCAAGCTTAGATGCTTGAGACTTCTTGAAATATTAATTAGGGATGCCTTGGGCATCTCCAAGCTTGAGCTTTTATGTCTCCTTAATTCCTTTTATATCACGGTTTCCCCAAATCTTAAAAACTTCATCCACACAAAACTCAACAAGACCTCATGAGATAAGTTAGTATATGAATCAATGCAATAACCTTATCATTCTCTATTGTAGAAAATCACTAAAACTATAATTTGATATTGCCTACTATATTCCTCTACATATTTAACACTCCTATCCTCAAATAGAATCATTAAAACAAGCTAACATATGCAAACAATGCAAATATAACAGCAATCTGTCTAAACAGGATAGTCTATAGAGAGTGCAAGAGGAATCATACTTCTTTAACTCCAAAAATTCTGAAAATTACCACACTGTGGAATTTTTTTGTTACTCATTCTGGAAAAATTTCAACATTTTATCAGCTTCTGACTATTCACCAATATTCATACAATTATAGAACACTTTCTATTTTCAAAACAACAACATATAGACTTGTAAAATAAGCATGGTAAAGGCTATACTTGACCTTTCTATTGAACTAAAAAAAATAGAAAACATGTCTCTGGATAACAAAAAGCAAATAAAAACAAAAGAAAATGATGCTCCAAACAAAACTCATATCATGTGGTGAATAAAAATATAGCCTCAAGTAATTTTACCGATGAACGAAGACGAAAGAGGGGATGCCATCCGGGGCATCCCCAAGCTTAGATGCTTGGTTGTCCTTCTTAGGCTCTTGCCACTCCTTATTCCTTAGTCCATCAAAACTTCACCCAAAAGTTGAAAACTTCACAACAAAAAACTCAACAAAAAACTCGTAAGCTCTGTTAGTATAAGAAAATAAAATCACCACTTTTGGTACTGTTTTGAACTCATTCTTCATTTATATTGGTGTTATATCTACTGTATTTCAACTTCTCCATGGTTCATACCCTCCCATGCTATCCATAGATTCATCAAAGTAAGCAAACAACACAATGAAAACGGAATCTTTCAAAAACAGAACAGTCTGTAGTAATCGGGAAACTTTCCATAACTCTGTAACTCCAAAAATTCTGAAAAATTAGGAAAACGTAGACAATATGTATATCAATCTTGTGTAACAAATTCAGATCAAAAGCACGTCCAGTGAATTTCTAAAATTCCTGGACTGGGAGTAAACGTTTTTGTTTTTGCACAAAATCAAGTCAACTATCATCCACACTATCCCAAAGGCTTTACTTGGCACTTTATTGAAACAAAAGCTATAAAACATGATTACTACAGTAGCTTAATCACGTGAACACACAAAAACTGTAGGGGTAAATATTGGGTTGTCTCCCAACAAGCGCTTTTCTTTAATGCCTTTTTAGCTAGGCACGATGATTTCAATGATGCTCACATAAAAGATAAGAATTTAAACATAAAGAGAGCATTATGAAGCATATGACTAGAAAATTTAAGCCTAACCCACTTCCTATGCATAGGGATTTTATGAGCAAACAATTTATGGGAACAAGAATCAACTAGTATAGGAAGGCAAAGCAAGCATAACTTCAAAACTTTAAGCCAATAGAGAAGAAACTTGATATTATTGCAATTCCTACATGCATATATTCCTCCCTCATAATAATTTTCAGTAGCATCATGAATGAATTCAACAATATAACCATCACATAAATCATTCTTTTCATGATCTACAAGCATAGAAATTTTACTACTCTCCACATACACAAATTTATTCTCATGAATAGTAGTGGGAGCAAACTCAACAAAATAACTATCAAGTGACGCATAATCCAATTGAAAAATAAAATCAAGATGACAAGTTTCATTGTTATCATTATTCTTTATAGCATACATGTCATTGCAATAATCATTATAGATAGCAACTTTGTTCTCATAATTAATTGGAACCTCTTCCGAAATAGTGGATTCATCACTAAATAAAGTCATGACCTCTCCAAATCCACTTTCATAATTATAATCATCATAAATAAGAGGCATGTTATCATCATAATAAATTTTCTCATCAAAACATGGGGGACAAAAAATATCATCTTCATCAAACATGACATCCCCAAGCTTGTGGCTTTGCATATCCTTAGCTTCATGGATATACAAGGAATTCATACTAACAACATTGCAATCATGCTCATCATTCAATGCTTCTATGCCAAGCATTTTATTGCATTCTTCCTCTAGCAATTGACCACAATTACTGTTTCCATCATTTTCACGGAAGATATTAAAAAGATGAAGCATACGAGGCAACCTAAATTCCATTTTTTTGTAGTTTTTTTATAGACTAAATTAGTGATAAAACAAGAAACTAAAATATTCGATTGCTTGATCTAAAGATATACCTTCAATCACTCACCTCCTCGGCAATGGCGCCAGAAAAGAGCTTCGTTGACGGGATGTGAGTGCCACTTACCTAGCCTCCCCGGCAACGACACCAGGAAAAAGAGCTTGATGTCTACTATGCAACCTTCTTCTTGTAGACTCGTGTTGGGCCTCCAAGCGCAGATTTTTGTAGGACAGTAGAAAATTTCCCTCAAGTATGACCTAAGGTTTATCAATCTGTGGGAGGCGTAGGATGAAGGCGCTCTCTCTCAAAAAACCCTGCAACCAAATAACAAAGAGTCACTTGTGTCCCCAACACACCCAATACAATGGTAAATTGTATAGGTGCACTATTTCATCGAAGAGATGGTGATACAAGTGCAGTATTGATGGTAGATATAGGTTTTTGTAATCTGAAAATATAAAAACAGCAAGGTATCAAGTGATAAAAGTGAGCAGAAACAGTATTGCAATGCTTGGAAACAAGGCCTAGGGTTCATACTTTCACTAGTGCAAGTTCTCTCAACAATGATAACATAATTAGATGATATGACAATCCCTCAACATGCGATAAAAGTCACTCCAAAGTTCCTATGGCGGAGAACATAAGATCAATCCATTGAGTTATTCCTATAAGTGTCACAAACAGCCCTAGAGTTCGTAGTAAAATAACACCATATGACACACATCAATCAACCTTAATGTCAACTAGATACTCCAGTGTCACCACAAGTATCCGTGGGTCAATTATACGATATGCATCAGTCAACTTCAGATTTATAATATTCAATCCAACACAAAGGACCTCAAGACTATCCCAAGATTTCAATCGGAGAAAGGAATATGAAAAATTGCATCAACCCCTATGCATAGATTACCCCAATGTCACCACGTGAATCCGCAAGTTGATAACCAAAACATACATCAAGCAGATCAATAGAACATTCCATTGTCTCCACCGATATCCCATCGCAAGACATACATCAAGTGCTCTCATATCCAAAGGTTCAATCCAACATAACAAAACCTCAAAGGAAAAGACTCAATTCATCACAAGGAGATAGAGGGGGAGAAACATCATATGATACAACTATAATAGCAAAGCTCGCGGTACATCATGATCGTGCGAAATCAAGAACACGAGAGAGAGAGAGAGATCGAACACATAGCTACTGGTACGTACCCTCAGCCCCGAGGGTGAACTACTCCCTCCTCGTCATGGAGACCGTCGGGATGATGAAGATGGCCATCGGTGATGGTTTCTCCCTCTGGCGGAGTGCCGGAACAGGCCCCCAATTAGTTTTTAGGGCTGCTAAGGCTTGCGGCGGCGGAACTCCCGATCTAGGTTTCTTTCTGGGGGTTTATGGATTTATAGGAATTTTAGGCATCGGTTTCACGTCAGGGGGGGTCCACGAGTCAGCGACAAGGCAGGGGGTGCGCCCTAGGGGGGTGGGCGCACCCTCCACCCTTGTCGTTAGCCCAGGACTCTTCTGGCCCAACTCTTTTTCTTCGGGGGCTTCTTCTGGTCCATAAAAAATCACCGTAAATTTTCAGCTCGTTTGGACTACTTTTGATATTCCTTTTCTACAAAACTCAAAAACAAGGAAAAACAGAAACTGGCACTGGGCACTAGGTTAATAGTTTAGTCCCAAAAATAATACTCCCTCTGTTCCCAAATATTTGTCTTTCTAGACATTACAAATGGAATACAACATACGGATGTATGTAGACATATTTTAAAGTGTAGATTCACTCATTTTGCTTCGTATGTGGTCACATGTTGAAATCTCTAGAAAGACAAGTACTTAGGAACGGAGGGAGTATTAAATAGCATATAAATGCATATACAACTTCCAAGATGGATAATATAATAGCATGGAACAATAAAAAATTATAGATACGTTGGAGACGTATCATGTACGGGGATGTGCAATGACTTAAGAGTGATATGTATGAAAATTATGAACGGTGGCTTTGCTACAAATACGATGTCAATTACATGATCATGCTAAGCAATATGACAATCATGAAGCGTGTCATAATAAACGGAACGATGGAAAGTTGCATGGCAATATTTCTCTGAATGGCTATGGAAATGCCATAATAGGTAGGTATGGTGGCTGTTTTGAGGAAAGTATATGGTGGGTGTATGGCACCGGCGAAAGTTGTGCGATACTAGAAAGGTTAGCAATGGTGGAAGGGTGAGAGTGCGTATGATCCATGGACTCAACATTAGTCATAAAGAACTCACATACTTATTGCAAAAATCTATTAGTCATCGAAACAAAGTACTACGCACATGCTCCTAAGGGAAGGGTTGGTAGGAGTTAACCATCACGCGATCCCGAGCTCCACACAAAGGATGACAATCACTAAATAAATCATGCTCCAACTTCGTTACATAACGGTTCACCATACGTGCATGCTACGGGAATCACAAACTTTAACACAAGTATTCTTACCAATCCACAATTACTCACTAGCATGACTCTAATATCACCATCTTCATATCTCAAAACAATCATAAGTCATCAAACTTTTCATAGTATTCAATGCACTTTATATGAATGTTTTTATTATATCCCTCTTGGATGCCTATCATATTAGGACTAAATTCATAACCAAAGAAAATTACCATGTTGTTTAGAGAGACTCTCAAAATAATATAAGTGAAGCATGAGAGTTCAATACTTTCTACAAAATAAAGCCACCACCATGCTCTAAAAAGGTATAAGTGAAGCACTAGAGCAAAATTGCCTAGCTCAAAAGGTATAAATGAAGCACATAGAGTATTCTAATAAATCACGATTCTTGCGTGTCCCTCTCAAAAGGTGTGTACAGCAAGGATGATTGTGGCAAACTAAAAATCAAGACTCATATCATACAAGACGCTCCAAGCAAAACACATATCATGTGGTGAATAAAAATATAGCCTCAAGTAAATATACCGATAGACAAAGACGAAAGAGGGGATGCCTTCTGGGGCATCCCCAAGCTTAGGCTCTTGGTTCTCCTTTAATATTACCTCAGGGTGCCTTGGGCATTCCCAAGCTTAGGCTCTTGCCACTCCTTATTCCATAGTCCATCAAATCTTTACCCAAAACTTGAAAACTTCACAACACAAAACTCACCAAAAAATCTCATGAGATCCGCTAGTATAAGAAAATAAATCACCACTTATGGTACTGTTGTGAACTCATTATTTATTTATATTGGTGTAATATCTACTATATTCCAATTTTTCCATGGTTCATACCCCCCGATACTACCCATAGATTCATCAAAATAAGCAAACAACACATAGAAAACAGAATCTGTCAAAAACATAACAGTCTGTAGTAATCAGAGAACTTCGTATACTTCTGTCACTCCAAAACTTCTGAAAAATTAGGAAAACCTGAGAAATTTGTATATAAATATTGTGTAAAAACTTTAGATCAAAATCACACTTTTGTGAATTATGAAAATTATTTTGTGGGGCGCAAAAGTTTCTGTTTTTCAACAAGATCAAATCAACTATCGCGGTAAGCCATCCCAAAGATCTTACTTGGCACAAACAGTAATTAAAACACAAAAGCACATCTAACCAGAGGCTATATGAATTACTTATTGCAAAACAGAACCAAAAAAAGAAAGAACAAAAATAAAATTGGGTTGCCTCCCAACAAGCGCTATTGTTTAACGCCCTTAGCTAGGCATAAAACATAGATCTAGGTAGTGTCATCTTTGGTATGCAATCCATAAGTAGCTCTCATAATAGATTCACAAGGCAACTTGATTTTATTTCTAGCAAAAGTGTTCCATGCCCTTCCTTAACGGAAATTGAAATCTAACATTTCCTTCTTTTATATCAATAATTGCACCAATCATTCTAAGGAAAGGTCTACCAAGAATAATAGGACATGTACGGTTGCAATCTATATCAAGAAAAATGAAATCTACAGGCACATAATTCCTATTGGCAATAATAAGAACATCATTAATTCTTCCCATAGGTTTCTTAATAGTGGAATCAGCCATATGCAAATTTAAAGAACAATCATCAAATTCACGAAAACCTAACACATCACATAAAGTTTTTGGAATCATGGAAACTCTAGCACCCAAATCACACAAATCATGGCACTCATAATCTTTAATCTTCATCTTAATAGTAGGTTCCCACTCATCATAAAGTTTTCTAGGGATAGAAACTTCCAATTTGAGCTTTTTCTTCAAAAGATTGGATCATAGCATCAACGATATGTTTAGTAAAAACTTTATTTTGAATATAAGCATGAGGAGAACTCAACATGGATTTGCAACAAGGAAATACAATCTATTAAAGTAAAATTATCGTAATTAAATTCCTTGAAATCCAAAAGAGCGGGTTCATCGCTACTTAAAGTTTTGACCTCTCCAATCCCACATTTATCAATTTTTTGCATCTAGATCTATAAACTCCGAATCATTGGGACACCTTTTAACTAAAGTTGACTCATCTCTAGTCCCATCTTTATCAAGAAATATTGTAAAACAAAGATTCAATAGGGGACACATCAATCACTTTAGGATCTTCATCAATATTTAAAGACTCCGGTTTAGTGGCCATCTTGTTTACTAAGGTAGCTTGTTCACCAGAAATTTGGCCTAGTAAATTTCCAAGATGAGCAAACTGAGATTTCAAACCATAAAATTGCTTAGACATATCATCAAGCTCTTTATTCATGTACTCCATAAAACTTTTCTGTTCCTTAAGCTCGTTTCTAAAGAAACTATTATGCTCAAATTGGAAAGACATGAAGCTCCTAACATTATTTTCAATTTCTTCCAACCTCCTATAGTAAGGATCAACATTCTTTGGTTGAGCCATAAAGGCAGGCAAGCACACCAACACACGGGCAAACAGAAAGCAAATGAAAAGACGAACAGAAGAAGGGCGAATACAAAGGCAAATCTTTTTGAAAATCATTTTAGAAGTGGGGGAGGAAAATGAAAGGCGAATGGCAAATAATTTAATTTAAGAGATGAGAGTTATGGGTACTTGGTAAGCTTGATGTAGATCTTGACTTGGCGTAGATCTCCCCGGCAACGGCGCCAGAAATTCTTCCTACTACTTCTTGAGCTTGTGTTGGGTTTTCCCTTGAAGAGGAAAGGGTGATGCAACACAGTAGAGATAAGTATTTCTCTCAGTTAAGAACCAAGGTATCAATCAAGTAGGAGAAGAATGCGCAAATCACCAATACCTGCGCAAACAATCAAACACTTGTACCCAACGCGATAAAGGGGTTGTCAATCTCTTCACGGTCACTTGCAAAGGTGGGATCTGATAGAGATAGATAAATAAAAATAAACAAAAGATAAAATATTTTTGGTTTTTTATTTATAGATCTGAAAATAAAAGATTGCAAAATAGTAGATCGAAAACTAATATGATGGAAGACCCGGGGGCCATAGGTTTCACTAGAGGCTTCTCTCATGAATAATACGGTGGGTGAACAAATTACTGACGAGCAATTGATAGAAAAGTGCAAAGTTATGACGATTTTCAAGGCAGTGATTATGCAATATTGGCATTGATACGTCTCCAACGTATCTATAAATTTTTATTGTTCCATGATGTTATATTATCATTCTTGGATGTTTTACAATCATTTTATAGTCATTTTATATCATTTTTTGGTACTAACCTATTAACATAGTGCCCAGTGCCAGTTGTTGTTTTCTGCATGTTTTTTACATCGCAGGAAATCAATATCAAACGGAGTCCAAACGCAACGAAACTCCTGGAGGAATTTTTTGGGGCCAGAAGACATCCAGTGGGCCAAGGAAGCACCTGGGGGTGGTTCAAGGGGACCAGCACCCAACAGGGCGCGCCAGGAGGCCCAGGCGCGCCCTGGTGGGTTGTGCCCACCTTGGGTGCCCCCTGAACCGCCTCTTTGCTCTATAAATACCCCAATATTCTAGAAACCCTAGGGGAGTCGACGAAAATCAATTCCAGCCGCCACAGAGTCCAGAACCACCAGATCCAATCTAGACACCGACATGGAGGGGTTCACCACTTCCATTGGTGCCTCTCCGATGATGCGTGAGTAGTTCTTTGTAGACCTATAGGTCCGTAGTTAGTATCTATATGGCTTCCTCTCTCTCTCTTGATTATCAATACAATGGTCTCTTGGAGATCCATATGATGTAAGTCTTTTTTGTGGTGTGTTTGTTGGGATCCGATGAACTTTGAGTTTATGATCAGATCTACGTTTTTATGTATGAAAGTTATTTGAGTCTTCTTTGATCTCTTATATTCATGATTGCTTATAGCCTCGTATTTCTTCTCCGCTATTAGGGTTTTGTTTGTCCAACTTGATCTATTTATCTTGCAATGGGAAGAGGTGCTTTGTAGTGGGTTCGATCTTACGGTGCCTGATCCCAGTGACATAAGGGGAACTGACACGTATGTATCATTGCTACTAAGGATAACAAGATGTGATCTATATCTCGATCCCGTCTACATCGTGTCATCGTTCTTATTGCATTACTCCGTTTCTGAATGAACTTAATACACTAGATGCATGGTGGATAGCGGCCGATGTGTGGAGTAATAGTAGTAGATGCAGGCAGGAGTCGGTCTACTAATCTTGGACGTGATTCCTATATAATGATCATTGCCTGGATATCATCATGATTATTTGAAGTTCTATCAATTGCCCAACAGTAATTGTTTTCCTACCGTTTGCTATTTCTCTCGAGAGAACCCACTAGTGAAACCTATGGCCCCGGGGTTTCTTTTCATCATATTTGCCTTTGCAATCTATTTTCTCTTGCATTTATTTTCAAATATATTAAACCAAAAATACAAAAATACCTTGCTGCAATTTATTTGTTCCGCGATCTATTTATCCTATCTACCACTTTTACCTCACATTATTTGCCTATCTTGAGGCGCCGTACTCGGAAAGGATTGACAACCCCTTTAACACGTCGGGTTGCGAGTATTTGTTATTTGTGTGGAGGTGTTGTTTACGTGGTGTGAGGAGGTTGTCCTACTGGTTCGATAACCTTGGTCTCATCACTGAAGGAAATACCTACCGTCGCTATACTGCATCATCCCTTCCTCTTTGGGGAAATACCGACATAGTTCTAGCAGACATCAAAAGGAATTTCTAGCGCCGTTGCCGGGGAGGATCTTGAACATCAACCAGGTTCCTAGTCACAAATCTCATCTCCTCACAATTTACATTATTTGCCATTTGCATCTCGTTTTCCTCTCCCCCACTTCACAAAATTTTACCGTTTTATTCGCCCTCTTTTCCGTTCGCCGCTTTCTCGTTAGACCTATTTTTTCGTGTGCAATTTTGTTTATCACTTTTTGTCGTTATGCATTGCTCTTCTTCTATTGCGTGCACCCTTAAGAACGAAATTTAGTGGGTTCACCACCACTCGTGATCAATGAAACAATATTGACTCTCGAGCATGTTATGTAAAGACTAGATGCTACTGAAAAGAAAATGGTTACCATAGAACATACTGAAAACTTGGATAGAAAAATGCAAAGTTATGCTACTAAAGTTGGGTCAAAAGCGGGAGACATTTTTAAGTTGCTAAAAGAAAAGGGAACAATAATTCATGAAAGAATCGAAGAGAGCCCGTCTAGGATTGATAAACTGGAAGAAACTTTTTCTAATCTAGGTACAACTTTTGCTTCTGCTAAAACCCCCGTGAAAATTAGTAAGACTACTCAAGTCACTAAAAACAAAGGTGCAACTTATAGCAATGATAAAGGAGATCTTAAGATGATTAGTATCCATCCCAACTTTTATTGAAGTCATAAGGGACCCTTTTTGCAAAAATAAGTTTTTGTTCAATCTCATGCCTAGGAGTATTGCCGCTGAGAATTTATATGCAAAATCCTTCAAAAATCCTAAGTGTTCGATTAAAGAATTGGACAAGGATGACAACACTTAGATCCTACGCGTTATGCCTAGCTAGGGGCGTAAAATGATAGCGCTTGTTGGGAGGCAACCCAATGAATAAATTTATTTTTTGCTTTTTGCTTCCTGTTCTTGAGTGTTAGCACAATTATGGTACTGTTATGATTGTGTTTTTGTGTTTTAATTAGTATTTGTGCCAAGCAAGGCCTTTGGGAAGACTTGAGCGAACGTTGATTTGATCTTGTTGAAAAATAGAAACTTTTACGCTCACGGGATTATTTTTCATTTTTAACAGAAACGTGATTTTAAGTTGATTATTTTTGCAGAAGATTAATAGACAAATTCCTCACGTCCACCAATTTATTTCCAAATTTTTGGAGTTACAGAAGTATTCGAAATATTCATATTGCTACAAACTGTTCTGTTTTTAACAGATTCTGTTTTCTTTGCGTTGTGTGCTTGTTTTGATGATTCTATGGTTTTCTTTGATTAGTTTTTGCCATCGAAAAGTTGGAATACAGTAGATATAATGCAAAAACAAAATAATAACAGGTTTGCTGCAGTAATTATAGTAGTGGTTTGGTTTCTTATACTAACGAATCTCACGAAGGTTTTGTTTGAGTTTTGTGTGATTGAAGTTTTCAAATTTTGGGTTATCTTACTATGGATGAAGGAATAAGGATAAGCAAAAGGCTAAGCTTGGGGATGACCGAGGCACCCAAATATAATATTCAAAGAAGTATCAAGCAACTAAGCTTGGGGATGCTCCCGAGTGGCATCCCCGCTTTCTTCTAACAACCATCGGTATTTTACTTGAAACTATATTTTTATTCGTCACATGATATGAGTTTTGCTTGGAGTGTCTTGTATGATATGAGTCTTTGCTTCTTTTGCTGTGTGTTTTAAGTGTTGAATCCTTGCTGGACACACCTTTTTGAGAGAGCCAAAAATTATGCTATGCTTGCTCCTATGCTTCACTTAAAATTTTTAGAGCCATGGATTTGCTCTAGTACTTCACTTATATCTTTTTGAGCATGGTGTGCTTTGCTAATTTTGAAGAAATGCTCTCATGCTTCACTTAGATTATTTTGAGAGAAAGAGAAAATTTTGCTCATGATCTTCACTTATATTTGTTTGAGCCTATCAAAAGCAACATATGAAAATAGTCCCAAAGTGATAGATATCCAAGTAGGATATATTAAAAATTTCATGAAGATCATTGGACAAAATAAACTTGATTCTTATTAATGGTTTTGAGATATGACGATATGATATGTGAGTCATGTTGATGAGTAATTTTGCTTTATTAAGAATATTGATGTTAAGGTTTGTGATTCCCTATGCAAGCAAGAAAGTCAATAGTTATGCAATGAAATTTATATCCTACTTATGGTGCATTATTCGGTGTTACTTATGCTTAATGCTTGGGTACGAGATTTTTCGCATTTTGGTTGGTCGCTTCTCAATCTTTTTGCTAGCCTTCATTTTGCACTAAGTATGATCACTACTTGTGCATCTAAAACCCTTTAAACCAGTTTTGCCTTATGAGTCCACTATACCTACCTATATGCGGTATTTCCATGCCGTTCTAAGCAAATTTGCATGTGCCATCTCTAATGTTCAAAATAAATTTCTCTTTTGTGTGCTCTTCTACTCACGAAGCGGTAAAGGGTAGCCAATATTTTCCATGCTAGATGTGTTATTCTCATGATGAGTGTCCATTCACTTGTCATTGCACGAGAGTACGGCAAAGGTACTAGGGTTGCCCAGTCTCGAAATGAATAATAAATTTACTTTATGTTGTCAAAAAATAAATTCCTTAGAAAATGTTGGTATGGAGGGCACCTGTGGATACGGTTAGCCATGGAAAGTGAAAGTAATGGTGGAAAAAGGAATAAACTTTATTTTCTATTTGGGAACTGCCTATGATGTATCTAGCATGGAAAGTGTCGGGATTCTCCAAGTTGTTTTCGTTGGTGGGAAAAGTATGCCTCTCAAAAATAATTTTTTTATCTCTTAAAGTATGCCTCTCAAAAATAAATTTTTTATCTCTCATTTTAAGCTTTGAGCTCTGGCACCTCTACAAATCACTACTTCCCTCCGCGAAGGGCCTTTCTTTTACTTATGCAATTTTTATTTTTGAACTCGAGTCTCCATCTTCTCTTATAAAGCACCAACTAAGGGGCACTATGATCATATTTGAGCATTGGGTGTAGCTAATATTCGAGTGTGTTTCATGAATGGATCAATGATTGAGCATGATGGGCTAGGGATAACTTGCTTTAGTGTTGATATTTTGAAAGACATGGTTGCTTGTTGGTATGCTTGAGTATTAAAGTCTTCATGTCAAAACTAGACTATTGCTTTGAATCATATAAAAGTCCATATGTCCATGTTATAAAGAAAAGAAGTGTGATGAACATGTTAGGCAGCATTCCACATCAAAAATTCTGTTTTTATCATTTAACTACTCGAGGACGAGCAGGAATTAAGCTTGGGGATGCCGATACGTCTCCAAAGTATCTATAATTTTTTATTGTTCCATGTTGTTATATTATCATTCTTGGATGTTTTACAATCATTTATAGTCATTTTATATCATTTTTTGGTACTAACATACCGACATAGTGCCCAGTGCCAGTTGTTGTTTTTTGTATGTTTTTTACATCGCAGGAAATCAATATCAAACGGAGTCCAAACGCAACGAAACTCCTAGAGGATTTTTTTGGGCCAGAAGACATCCAATGGGCCAAGGAAGCACCTTGGGGGTAGCTCGAGGGGAGCAGCACCCACCAGGGCGCGCCAGGAGGCCCAGACGCGCCCTGGTGGGTTGTGCCCACCTCGGGTGCCCCCTGAACCGTTTCTTTGCTCTATAAATACCCTCAATATTCCATAAACCCTAGGGGAGTCGACGAAAACCAATTCCAGCCACCGCAGAGTCCAGAACCACCAGATCCAATCTAGACACCGTCATGGATGGGTTCACCACTTCCATTGGTGCCTCTCCGATGATGCGTGAGTAGTTCTTTGTAGACCTACAGATCCGTAGTTAGTAGCTAGATGGCTTCCCCTCTCTCTCTCTCTTGATTATCAATACAATGGTCTCTTGGAGATCCATATGATATAAGTCTTTTTACGGTGTGTTTGTTGGGATCCGATGAACTTTGAGTTTATGATCAGATCTATGTTTTTATTGATGATACTTGTTTGAGTCTTCTTTGATCTCTTATGTGCATGATTGCTTATAGCCTCGTATTTCTTCTCCGATATTTGGGTTTTGCTTGGCCAACTTGATCTATTTATCTTGCAATGGGAAGAGGTGCTTTGTAGTGGGTTCGATCTTACGGTGCTTGATCCCAGTGACAGAAGGGGAACCGGCACGTATGTATCGTTGCTACTAAGGATAACAAGATGGGATCTATATCTCCGCAATAGATAAACAGATCCCATCTACATCATGTTTTCTTACTGCATTACTCCGTTTCTCCATGAACTTAAAACACTAGATGCATTCTAGATAACGGTCGATGTGTGGAGTAATAGTAGTAGATGCAGGCAGGAGTCGGTCTACTAATCTTGGACGTGATGCCTATATAATGATCATTGCCTGGATATTGTCATGATTATTTTAAGTTCTATCAATTGCCCAACAGTAATTGTTTTCCCACTGTTTGCTATTTTTCTTGAGAGAAGCCACTAGTGAAACCTACGGCCCCGAGTCTCTTTTCATCATATTTGCCTTTGCGATCTATTTTCTCTTGCATTTATTTTAAGATCTATTAAACCAAAAATACAAAAATACCTTGCTCAATTCATTTGTTCCATGATCTATTTATCCTATCTACCACTTTTACCTCATGTTATTTGCCTATCTTGAGGCGCCGTACCCGGAAGGGATTGACAACCCCTTTAACACATCGGGTTGCGAGTATTTGTTATTTGTGTGGAGGTGTTGTTTACGTGGTGTGAGGAGGTTCTCCTACTGGTTCGATAATATTGGTCTCATCACTAAGGGAAATACCTACCATCGCTATACTGCATCATCCCTTCCTCTTTGGGTAAATACCTACGTAGTAGCAGACATCAGGCATCACGTCCGTGTCAAGTAGACCGACTCCTACCTACATCTACTACTATTACTCCACACATCGACTGCTATCCAACATGCATCTAGAGTATTAAGTTCATTAAGAACTGAGTGATGCCTTAAGTAAGATGACATGATGTAGAGGAATAAACTCATGCAATATTATGAAAACCCCATCTTTTTATCCTCGATGGCAACAATACAATACGTGCCTCGCTACCCCTACTATCACTAGGTGAGGACACCGCAATATTGAACCTAAAGCCAGGCACTTCTCCCATTGCAAGAAACACCAATCTAGTTGGCCAAACCAAACCGATAATTCGAAGAGAAATACAAAGATATCAAATCATGCATATAAGAATTCAGAGAAGATTCAAATAATATTCATAGATAAGCTGATCGTATATCCACAATTTATCGGACCTCGACAAACACACCGCAAAAGAGTATTACATCGATTAGATCTCCAGAACATCGAGAAAAACATGGTATTGAGAATCAAAGAGAGAGAAGAATCCATCTAGCTACTAGCTATGGACCCGTAGGTCTGAAGTGGACTATTCACGCTTCATCGAAAGGGTAGTAGAGTTGATGTAGATGCCCTCCATGATCAAATCCCCCTTTGACGGGATGATGGAAAAGGCCCCAAGATGGGATCTCACGGAACAGAAGGTTGCAGCGGTGGAAAAGTGTATTCGTGGATGTTTCTGGTGGTTTGGGATATATATGAATATATAGGAGGAAGAACTAGGTCAGGAGGGTCACGAGGGGCCCACAAGGTAGCCCCCCTAGGGCGGGCCCTCCACCGTTGCCGCCACCTCGTGGCTCTTCTGACTTGAACTCCAAGTCTCCTGGGTGTCTTCTTGTCCAAGAAAAATCATCACGAATTTTTTATTCCGTTTGGTATTCCTTTTCTGCGAAGCACAAAAACAAGGAAAAAAAGAGAAACTACCACTGGGCTCTAGATTAATAAGTTAGTCCCAAAAATAATATGAAATAGCATATTAATGCATATAAAACATCTAAAATAGATAATATAATAGCACGGAATAACAAAAATTATAGATACATTGGAGATGTATCATTGGCGCCGGGCAGGAACATGCGCGGCGAGTGAGGAGGGGTTTGTGTAGGCTAGGGCGGTCAGAAGCGCGCATGACAGTGGTCCGGACTCACACAAACTCCCCCGCGTCTGTCTCCGGTTTGCGAGAGAAAATGCGCGTGGACCACGCCGCGGACCGATACAGGCCCGCTTTGGATGGCTTCCGCGGTCCGAATGGTTGCAGGAGGTTTAAGCGTAGGTGTTGGAGATTCCCTTAGTGTATCTCCAACGTGGACCCTTAAACCGTCCCAAGCGGTTCAGAGGTATTTGTCAGGCAATGCGGTCATGTATCAGTTCTCTCGTGGTCAGGACGCCA
The DNA here is from genome assembly GCA_021437245.1 of Aegilops speltoides. Classification (NCBI taxonomy): domain Eukaryota; kingdom Viridiplantae; phylum Streptophyta; class Magnoliopsida; order Poales; family Poaceae; genus Aegilops; species Aegilops speltoides. The sequence goes on from CM038141.1 coordinate 44,345,342, forward strand.
TTTTTCTCGTAAATAGAGGAGGCTTTAGAGGCGTCCGGACCGCTGCAACGCAAGCGTCCGATAACCCTGGCCAACCCAAACCCTCTCCCTCGCCTGCGCTCTTTTTTGGTCGAAGCGAGCTCCCCGCATTCATGCCGCATGCCAGCCCATAGCTGACTTGACCTCTCACTAGCGTTGACATTGTAGAGGCTAGCCGACCGAGGGCGTCTTCTGCGCTGCGTCCCCAGTGTCCGCGCTTATTCAGTGTTGGAGACATTTACTGGATGGGACGTGAGGGGACATGATAGAGATGTACCACGCCCATTCAATGCTTGTCTGCCGCCCCTAAATAGGCTTGCCGGCCAAGAAACCAACTTTGATGCCCGGGCATTGACACACTTGGACGCTTGGCCTCACCGGCATCGACTATTTAAAGGTGGCCACACTTGGCTCACACCAGAACATAACTCATCCTCTCCTTCCATGCACCACATCTGCCATGACCATGAGTAGGAGCGCGTTGTGGGAGAGCCTCTTGGCAAAGCAGAAGCACGAGGTGGCCGCCCTTGCGGCCTCATTGCAGAGCAGCATTGTCTAGAGGAGGACCAAATCCCCGATGAGCGTGCGAGCGAGGAAGACATGGCGGCCATGGCCATGGCGAACCCCAACTTCATTGCCGAGTGCACGAGACTACCCGCTATCGGTGGCAACCTAGAGGCGGTGCAGCCGGAAGCAAAGCGGCCCAGGTGAGAATGCCACCAAATAGATTTTGGCCGCCCCAGTGGGATGACGAGTGAGTCGGTTGCTCCACTTCCATCGTGGAACGCACGTCCACCGGCGACGGATAGGTCGCGGACTCCGGCGAGGATGATGAGGGCATGGGAGGGAGCTGGTCCTTGAGTCGTAGGTGGGCCAGTCCGTCTCTCGTGTTTTACTCTTCCTCGCCAGCGACCGCACCTTCACTTCGTGGGTCTTGTTGTCGCGGGTCATGGAGATGGCGAGATGAGCCCGGTGCTCGCCGGAAGGGAACAACAAGGGTGTGGGAACGGGCGCCACCATAGGCTAGACTTAGATCCATTTGCTTTGTTTAATTGAAAAATGTAAAAAAAATGTAATGAATGTGCTTCGATTTAGATGAAAATCGTTTGGTTTAAATGTATGCGGCTACGGTTGGATTGCCGGCTCCCGCATTAGTGTCCGCAGACTACCACCCCCTTCCCGGTCCGTGGACGGATGCTATGTCCAGTTTAAGAGTCAACATTGGAGATGCCCTTAGGATATTTACTGCTTGCCTCCCTGACTTGTGTCGCGACAGTTTGAGTTTGTTCCGGACAAATCGTGCATGATGTACAACACACAAATGCCTTCCATTGGTAAAACTAACCAAGGCCTCCCCCTCCCACCGAGCCGCTCCCGCGAGCGTCTCCGGGGGCAAACCCTAGCCCCGACTCAGACCTTCCCCTCCCGATCTCCCTCCCCCACCGCCGCCGTGAGGCGCCGCCAAGCAAAGCCCTGCCGACGTAGGTGGCGGCGGGGCGCTCTTCCCTCCCGGCGCGTGCGGCTCAGGACGTGGGTCTGAATGGCGCGCGGGGGCGTCGGGCTGCCGTGGGGCCTAGCGGCACGGTGGCGGGCTTGCGGAGTGGCCGGTCTTCTGCCTGGCGGTGGGTGGCGGCGTTTTGAGGCTCCGTCGACGCGCGGTGGCTGCGGGCAGCGTCCTTCGGGCGGTGGCGCGAGGGTCGCGTGTGCCCAGATCTGGCCGGGTCTGGCACCGGCGGCCCGTCGGCTGGCCAGGGCTGTGGACAGCTTGGCCCACGGCCTTCTCCTCCCGGCTGCGTGCTGGGGTAGGGGCGGGCTGTTGGGGAACGTAGCAGAAATTCAAAATTTTCTACGCAACACCAAGATCAATCTATGGAGATTCTAGCAACAAGAGAGGGAGAGGATGAGCATCTTCATACCCTTGAAGATCGCTAAACGGAAGCGTTTCAAGAACGCAGATGATGGAGTCGTACTCGCGGCGATTCAAACGCGGAAGATCCGATCTAGCGCCGAACGGACGGCGCCTCCGCGTTCAACACACGTACAGCCCGGGGACGTCTCCTCCTTCTTGATCCAGCAAGGGGAGAGGAGAAGTTGAGGGAGAACTCCGACAGCACGACGGCGTGGTGGTGGTGGAGCTCGTGGTTCTCCAGCAGGGCTTCGCCAAGCACTACGGAGGAGGAGGAGGTGTTGGAGGAGGGAGACGGCTACGCCAAGGGAAGGGTGTGCGGCTGCCCTCTCTCTCCCCCTCACTATATATAGGGGTAAGGGGGGTGGAGGAGGCACCCTAGGGTTCCCTAGGGGAGGGGCGGCGGCCATAGGGGAAACCTAGATGGGTTTGGGCGCCCCCACCCCCTAGGAAACTTGCCCCCAAGCCGGGAAGGGGGGCTGCCCTAGGGGAGGTGCCCCCACCTCTCCTGGTTACGTGAGAGGGGCTGGGAGGGGCGCACCACCCCTTAGTGGGCTGGTTTGCCCCTTCCCCTTTGGCCCATGAGGCCCTCCAACACTTGCCGGGGCTCCCGAAACACCTTTCGGTCATGCTGGCCATAGCCTGATACCCCCGGAACACTTGCGGACTCCAATACCCTTCGTCCAATATATCGATCTTCACCGCCGGACCATTCCGGAACTCCTCGTGACGTCCGGGATCACATCCGAGACTCCAAACAACCTTCGGTAACCACATACTATTTCCCATAACAACTCTAGCATCACTGAACCTTAAGTGTGTAGACCCTACGGGTTCGGGAATCATGCAGACATGACCAAGACAACTCTCTGGCCAATAACCAACAGCGGGATTTGGATACCCATGTTGGCTCCCACATGTTCCACGATGATCTCATCGGATGAACCACGATGTCGAGGATTCAATCAATCCTGTATTCAATTCCCTTTGTCTAGCGGTATAGTACTTGTCCGAGATTCGATCGTCGGTATCCCGATACCTTGTTCAATCTCGTTACTGGCAAGTCTCTTTACTCGTTCCGTAACACATCATCCCGTGATCAACCCCTTGGTCACATTGTGCACATTATGATGATGTCCTACCAAGTGGGCCCAGAGATACCTCTCCGTCACACGGAGTGACAAATCCCAGTCTCGATTCATGCCAACCCAACAGACACTTTCGGAGATACCCGCAGTGTACCTTTATAGCCACCCAGTTACGTTGTGACGTTTGGTACACCCAAAGCATTCCTACGGCATCCGGGAGTTGCACAATCTCATGCTCTAAGGAAATGATAGTTGACATTAGAAAAACTTTAGCATACGAACTACATGATCTTTGTGCTAGGCTTAGGATTGGGTCTTGTCCATCACATCATTCTCCTAATGACGTGATCCCGTTATCAACGACATCCAATGTCCATGGTCAGGAAACTGTAACCATCTATTAATCAACGAGCTAGTCTACTAGAGGCCTACTAGGGACATGGTGTTGTCTATGTATCCACACATTTATCTAAGTTTCCTATCAATACAATTATAGCATGGATAATAAACGATTATCATGAACAAGGAAATATAATAATAATAGCTAATTTATTATTGCCTCTAGGGCATATTTCCAACAGTCTCCCACTTGCACTAGAGTCAATAATCTAGTTCACATCGCCATGTGATTAACACTCATAGGTCACATCGCCATGTGACCAACATCCAAAGAGTTTACTAGTGTCACTAAACTAGTTCACATCATCATGTGATTAAGACTCAATGAGTTCTGGGGTTTGATCATGTTTTTCTTGTGAGAGAGGTTTTAGTCAACGGGTCTGCAACATTCAGATCCGTATGTACTTTGCAAATCTCTAGGTCATATTGTAAATGCTACTTCCACGCTCCACTTGGAGCTATTCCAAATGGTTGCTCCACTATACGTATCCGGTTTGCTACTCCGAGTCATTCGGATAGGTGTTAAAGCTTGCATCGACGTAACCCTTTACGCTGAACTCTTTATCACCTCCATAATCGAGAAACATGTCCTTATTACTCCAAGGACAATTGACCGCTATCCAATGATCCATTCCTGGGTTACTCTTGTACCCCCTTGCCGGACACGTGGCAAGGCACACATTAGGTGCGGTACTCAGCATAGCACATGTAGAGCCTATGTCTAAGCATAGGGGACGACCTTCGTCCTTTCTCTCTATTCCGCCGTGGTCGAGCTTCTTTGACTGATCGATCTTGAACACCTTCAAGATCATGTCAAGGTATGTGCTCATTTGAAAGTACCATTAAGCGTTTTGATCTATCCTCATAGATCTTGATGCTCAATGTTCAAGCAGCTTAATCCAGGTTTTCTAATGAAAAACACTTTTCAAATAACCCTATATGCTTTCCAGAAATTCTACATCATTTCTGATCAACAATATGTCAACAACATATACTCATCAGAAATTCTATAGTGCTCCCACTCACTTCTTTGGAAATACAAGTTTCTCATAAACTTTGTACAAACCAAAATCTTTGATCATTCCATCAAAGCGCATATTCTGACTCCGAGATGCTTGCTCTAGTCCATGGAAGGATCGCTGGAGCTAGCATACCTTTTAGCATCCTCAGGATCGACAAAACCTTTCTGATTGTATCACATACAACCTTTCCTTACGAAAACTGGTAAGGAAACTCGTTTTGACATCCATCTGCCAGATTTCATAAATGCAGCTAATGCTAACATAATTCCGACGGTCTTAAGCATCGCTACGGATGAGAAAATCTCATCGTAGTCAACTCCTTGAACTTGTGAAAAACTCTTTTCCACAAGTCGAGCTTCATAGACGGTGACATTACCGTGCACGTCCGTCTTCTTCTTAAAGATCCATTTATCTCAATGGCTTGCCGATCGTCGGGTAAGTCCACCAAAGTCCATGCTTTGTTCTGATACATGGATCCTATCTCGGATTTCATGGCTTCTAACCATTTGTCGGAATATGGGCCCACCATCGCTTCTCCATAGCTCGTAGGTTCATTGTTGTCTAGCAACACGACCTTCAAGACAGGATTACTGTACCACTCTGAAGTAGTACGCATCCTTGTCACCCTACGAGGTAAGGTAGTGACTTGATCCCAAATTTCATGATCACTATCATAAGTTACTACTTCAATTGGTGTGGGCGCCACAGGAACAACTTCATGTGCCCTGCTACACACTAGTTGAAGTGATGGTTCAATATCCTCATCAAGTCTCCACCATGCTCCCACTCAACTTTCCGAGACAAGCTTTTCCTCGAGAAAGGACCCGATTCAAGAAACAATCCCTATTGCTTTCGGATCTGAATTAGGAGGTATACCCAACTATTTTGGGTGTCCAATGAAGATGCATTTATCCGCTTTGGGTTCGAGTTTATCAGCCTGAAACTTTTTCACATAAGCGTCGCAGCCCCAAACTTTCAAGAAACGACAATTTAGGTTTCTCCAAACCATAGTTCAAACGGTGTCGTCTCAATGGAATTCCGTGGTGCCCTATTGAAGTGAGTGCGGTTGTCTCTAATGCCTAACCCATGAAAGATTGTGGTAATTCGACAAGAGACATCATGGTATGCACCATATCCAATAGGGTGCAACTATGATGTTTGGACACACCATCACACTATGGTGTTCCAGGCAGTATTAATTGTGAAATAATTTCCACAATGTCTTAATTGCGTGCCAAAACTCGTAACTCAGATACTCATCTCTATGATCATATCATAGACATTTTATCCTCTTGTCACGACGATCTTCAACTTCACTCTGAAATTACTTGAACCATTCAATAATTCAGACTTGTGTTTCATCAAGTAAATATACTCAGTATCTACTCAAATCATCTGTGAAGTAAGAACATAACGATATCCATTGCGTGCCTCAGCACTCATTGGACTGCATACATCAAAATGTATTACTTCCAACAAGTTGCTTTCTTGTTCCATTTTACTGAAAACGAGGCTTTCAGTCATCTTGCCCATGTGGTATAATTTGCATCTCTCACGTGATTCAAAATCAAGTGAGTCCAAACGATCCATTTGCATGGAGTTTCCTCATGCATATACACCAATAGACATGGTTCGCATGTCTCAAACTTTTCAAAAAATGAGTGAGTCCAAAGATCCATCAACATGGAGCTTCTTCATGCGTTCTATACTAATATGACTTACATGGCAGTGCCACAAGTAGGTGGTACTATCGTTACTATCTTATCTCTTTTGGCATGAACATGTGTATCACTATGATTGAGATTCAATAAACCATTCATTTTGGGTGCAAGACCATTGAAGGTATTATTCAAATAAACAGAGTAACCATTATTCTCCTTAAATTAATAACCGTATTGCGATAGGCATAATCCAATCATGTCTATGCTTAACGCAAACACCAAATAACAACTATTTAGGTTTAACACCAATCTCGATGGTAGAGGGAGCGCGCGATGCTTGATCACATCAACCTTGGAAACACTTCCAACACATATCGTCAGCTCACCTTTAGCTAGTCTCCGTTTATTCCGTAGCTTTTATTTCGAGTTACCAACACTTAGCAACCGAACCGGTATCTAATACCCTGGTGCTACTAGGAGTACTAGTAAAGTACACATTAACATAATGTATATCCAATATACTTCCGTCGACCTTTCCTGCCTTCTTATCTACCAAGTATCTAGGGTGGTTCTGCTTTAGTGTCCATTCCTCTCATTACAGAAGCACTTAGTCTCGGGTTTGGGTTCAACCTCGGGTTTCTCCACTAGAGCAGCAGCTGATTTGCCGTTTCATGAAGTATCCCCTCTTGCCCTTGCCCTTCTTGAAACTAGTGGTTTCACTAACCATCAACAATTGATGCTCCTTCTTGATTTCTACTTTCGCGGTGTCAAACATCGCGAATATTTCAAGGATCATCATATCTATCCCTGATATGTTATAGTTCATCATGAAGCTCTAGCAGCTTGGTGGAAATGACTTTGGAGAAACATCACTATCTCATCTAGAAGATCAACTCCCACTTGATTCAAGTGATTGTTGTACTCAGACAATCTGAGCACAAGCTCAACGATTGAGCTTTTCTCCCTTAGTTTGCAGGCTATGAAAATCGTTGGAGGTCTTATACCTCTTGATGTGGGCACGAGCCTGAAATCCCAATTTCAGCCCTCGAAACATCTCATATGTTCCGCAACGTTTCGAAATCGTCTTTGGTGCCTCAATTCTAAACCGTTTAACTGAACTATCACGTAGTTATCAAAACGTGTATGTTAGATGTTCGCAACATCCACAGACGACGTTCGAGGTTCAACACACTGAGCGGTGCATTAAGGACATAAGCCTTCTACGAAGCAACGAGGACAATCCTCAGTTGACGGACCTAGTACGCATAATCGCTACTATCAACTTTCAACTAATTTTTCTCTAGGAACATATCTAAACAGTAGAACTGAAGCGCGAGCTTACGACATAATTTGCAAAGATCTTTTGACTATGTTCAGGATAATTGAGTTCATCTTATGAACTCCCACTCAGATAGACATCCCTCTAGTCATCTAAGTGATTACATGATCCGAGTCAACTAGGCCATGTCCGATCATCACGTGAGACGGACTAGTCAACGTTGGTGAACATCTTCATGTTGATCGTATCTTCTATACGACTCATGCTCGACCTTTCGGTCTTCCGTGTTCCGAGGCCATGTCCGTACATGCTAGGCTCATCAAGTCAACCTAAGTGTATTGCATGTGTAAATCTGGCTTACACCCGTTGTATTCGAACATTAGAATCTATCACACCCGATCATCACGTGGTGCTTCGAAACAACGAACCTTCGCAACGGTGCACAGTTAGGGGGAACACTTTTCTTGAAATTATTTCGAGGGATCATCTTATTTAAGCTACCGTCGTTCTAAGCAAATAAGATGTAAAACATGATAAACATCACATGCAATCAAATAGTGACATGATATGGCCAATATCATATTGCTCCTTTGATCTCCATCTTCGGGGCGCCATGATCATCTTCGTCACCGGCATGACACCATGATCTCCATCATCATGATCTCCATCATCGTGTCTTCATGAAGTTGTCACGCCAACGACTACTTCTACTTCTATGGCTAACGCGTTTAGCAATTAAGAAAAGTAATTTACATGGCGTTCTTCAATGACACGCAGGTCATACAAAAAATAAAGACAACTCCTATGGCTCCTGCCGGTTGTCATACTCATCGACATGCAAGTCATGATTCCTATTACAAGAACATGATCATCTCGTACATCACATATATCATTCATCACATCCTTTGGCCATATCACATCACAAAGCACTTGCTGCAAAAACAAGTTAGACGTCCTCTAATTGTTGTTGCAAGTTTTTACGTGGCTTCTATAGGTTTCTAGCAAGAACGTTTCTTACCTATTCAAAGACCACAACGTGATATGCCAATTGCTATTTACCCTTCATAAGGACCCTTTTCATCGAATCCGATCCAACTAAAGTGGGAGAGACTGGCACCCGCGCTAGCCACCTTATGCAACAAGTGCATGTGACGTGTAAGGTCGGTCCGGGCCACTTCATCCCACAATACCGTCGAAACAAGATTGGATTAGTAATGGTAAGCATATTGAACAAAATCAACGCCCACAACAACTTGTGTTCTACTCGTGCATAGAAACTTCACATAGACCTAGCTCATGATGCCACTGTTGGGGAACGTAGCAGAAATTCAAAATTTTCTACGCAACACCAAGATCAATCTATGGAGATTCTAGCAACAAGAGAGGGAGAGGATGAGCAACTTCATACCCTTGAAGATCGCTAAGTGGAAGCGTTTCAAGAACGCGGATGATGGAGTCGTACTCGCGGCGATTCAAATCGCGGAAGATCCGATCTAGCGCCGAACGGACGGCGCCTCCGCGTTCAACACACGTACAGCCCGGGGACGTCTCCTCCTTCTTGATCCAGCAAGGGGAGAGGAGAAGTTGAGGGAGAACTCCGACAGCACGACGGCGTGGTGGTGGTGGAGCTCGTGGTTCTCCAGTAGGGCTTCGCCAAGCACTATGGAGGAGGAGGAGGTGTTGGAGGAGGGAGAGGGCTGCGCCAAGGGAAGGGTGTGCGGCTGCCCTCTCTCTCCCTCACTATATATAGGGGTAAGGGGGGTGGAGGAGGCGCCCTAGGGTTCCCTAGGGGAGGGGCGGCGGCCACAGGGGAAACCCTAGATGGGTTTGGGCGCCCCCACCCCCTAGGAAACTTGCCCCCCAAGCCGGGAAGGGGGGCTGCCCTAGGGGAGGCGCCCCCACCTCTCCTGGTTACGTGAGAGGGGCTGGGAGGGGCGCACCACCCCTTAGTGGGCTGGTTTGCCCCTTCCCCTTTGGCCCATGAGGCCCTCCAACACTTGCCGGGGCTCCCGAAACACCTTTCGGTCATGCTGGCCATAGCCTGGTACCCCCGGAACACTTCCGGACTCCAATACCCTTCGTCCAATATATCGATCTTCACCGCCGGACCATTCCGGAACTCCTCGTGACGTCCGGGACTCCGAACAACCTTCGGTAACCACATACTATTTCCCATAACAACTCTAGCGTCACTGAACCTTAAGTGTGTAGACCCTACGGGTTCGGGAATCATGCAGACATGACCAAGACAACTCTCTGGCCAATAAGCAACAGCGGGATCTGGATACCCATGTTGGCTCCCACATGTTCCACGATGATCTCATCGGATGAACCACGATGTCGAGGATTCAATCAATCCCGTATTCAATTCCCTTTGTCTAGCGGTATAGTACTTGTCCGAGATTCGATCGTCGGTATCCCGATACCTTGTTCAATCTCGTTACCGGCAAGTCTCTTTACTCATTCCGTAACACATCATCCCGTGATGAACCCCTTGGTCACATTGTGCACATTATGATGATGTCCTACCGAGTGGGCCCAGAGATACCTCTCCGTCACACGGAGTGGCAAATCCCTGTCTCGATTCATGCCAACCCAACAGACACTTTCGGAGATACCCGTAGTGTACCTTTATAGCCATCCAGTTACGTTGTGACATTTGGTACACCCAAAGCATTCCTACGGCATCCGGGAGTTGCACAATCTCATGGTCTAAGGAAATAATACTTGCCATTAGAAAAGCTTTAGCATACGAACTACATGATCTTTGTGCTAGGCTTAGGATTGGGTCTTGTCCATCACATCATTCTCCTAATGACGTGATCCCGTTATCAACGACATCCAATGTCCATGGTCAGGAAACCGTAACCATCTATTGATCAACGAGCTAGTCTACTAGAGGCTTACTAGGGACATGGTGTTGTCTATGTATCCACACATGTATCTGAGTTTCCTATCAATACAATTATAGTATGGATAATAAACGATTATCATGAACAAGGAAATATAATAATAATAGCTAATTTATTATTGCCTCTAGGGCATATTTCCAACACGGGTGTGGTGGCGGCGGTGGTGGTGCGGACTGTGGGGGGCGGTTGGCTGTATCTCGTGATGGATCCTGCCGCGCCTCAGTGTCGCGGGCTCCGGTTGGCTTGGGCTGCGGTCGGCTGGGGCTTCGTGCGTCTCGACGGAGATCGCAGCGGCGTGGTGGTGGTGGTGGCGGGCCGGAGGTTGGAGACAACGGTCGCGGCGGCTCTTTCGGATCTGACCTCTCGGCGGTGCGGGCCGCGAAGGCTAGGCCTGCGGGCGGCGGCCCTGACCGAGGCTCCCTCGGCTGGTCGGGGTGGCGGCGCAGTGGCGGTGGCTGCGCGGGTGCGTGCCCGGTGGCTGCTGTGGTGGTGGTAGGTTGATTGCAGCGGCGGCCAGATTTTCCTGGCGTCGGCCCGTCTGTAGGCTGCCTGTTCGGCCTTCGACCCCTCTCCTTGGCGTCTGTTCGCTTCTCTCTCTGGAGGGCTGACCCTCTCCCGGCGGTGGTCCATCATCCGTCTCACACCCGGTGCCATAGGACTGAGCTGGTCTCGCTCCCGGTAGCAGGACCGGCCCGTCTCGCGCCCGGCAGCAGGACCGGCCCGACTCGCGCCCGGTGGCAAGACTGCGCTCGTCTCGCGCCCGGTGTAGCAGGACGGCTCGATGGAGGCTTCTTGTGGCCGGCCTTCTGGGTCTTGGCGTTGGGACCGGCCAGGGGTGTGAAAGGCGGATCCTTTCCGCCCGTCTCTGCGGTGGGGGTAGCGGTGGGGCTAGGGGGACTTGGTGTCAAGGTCTTGGAATCTGAGGCGGCGGCCCTGTTGGTGGTGGCGCGGTGCTCTTGGGCAGAGCTCGTGCCTCGGTGATGCCCGGCTGCCACGGCCGTGTGGGCGGCGTGGTAGCCGGGGTGTGGCGTTCGGTGGCGGTGAATGTTGGCCGGGGTGAAACCTACTCTATCTTCGGACGGACTGGCGACGGCGAAGATCGCTCCCTTCTTCAAGGTGTCGTCGCGGCTTTCACTGCCCGTCGTGGTGCTCCAGGAAAAACTCTGATCCTCGGATCGGGCAGTGGCGACGCTCCGGTGCCGTATCCTTCCTGAAGGCACCGCCTTGGAGCCCACGGTTCGTCACACGCGGCGTCACTTATAAAGAATGAAGCCCCTGGCGGCTCTTGTAGTGCTAGGGTGTGTGTTGCTGCGCTCAGCGCCTATATATCCTGCCTTGGATGTGTGTGTTGATGGTGGGTCAGTGCGGTTATACCGGGCACTGTGGATCTTTGCTTTATATATAAAGCGGGGCGAAAGCCTTTTTCCGTAAATGCCTTCCATTCCGCCACTGTCGATTTCCCGCCGCTCGTTTGCTATTAAGGAGGCATAGGATGCCTGGCACACTACGTACCTCTCGGCCACCACCGGCGACATAGTCTTGGAGGAGACTGCCGGATGGCGACGGAGAGGATGCGTGCCACCCCCGGACTTTGACGTGGCGACGACGATGTGTGATCGAGATGAAATGTAGGTGCTCTCGCCCAATTCCATGTGACCATGGAGCGTAGCCGCGTCTATTACTCCCTCTGTTCCAAAATTCTTATCTTAAATTTGTCTAAATACAGATGTATCAAGTCACGTTTTAGTATTAGATACATCCGTATCCAGACAAATCTAAGACAAGAATTTTGGGACTGAGGGAGTATTTAGATAGCCCCCCCTACAAGTCCCGCTTTGAGAAGAACTCTGCTAGATTGTCCCGTCGCCGCGCCTAATCCAATCCTCTATCCAACACTTCCTTCATCCCAAAATAAGTGTCTCAAGCTTAGTACAACTTTGTATTGAAGTTAGTATAAAGTTGAGACACTTATTTTAAGACGGATGGAGTAGCTATTGTGTATGAAGTTGTCGCTTATCGACAATTCCCCTTTAGTCGCTACATAGATGTACAAGCCACTATTTTTTATGTATGGCAATGTCGCTTATCGTCATTTTCCCCCATATAAGAACTTTGTATTGCAATGTTGTTTGAATTTAGTGTTTAAATCCCTTCAATTGAGCGCATGAGTACTGAGTTCATGCAATAAAAAAAGCAAGGATAAATTTTGATAGATGTATATAGCGATTTTGTGCCTCTGAGTTTGCCTAATACTTGCATGTTTTAGAGCTTACAAATATGCGGAAATCCCCCGAGTCACAAAAATTACCATCTCAGAACGAAGTCGAGCCAAAATTTGACTGAATTTACTTGAACAACATAAAAGGGAGGCTGTGTCCACTGAATATCTCCTCTCTTCGTGCCCATCGGCAAGGAAAAATCGCGGGAAATTAAAATTTTTCAACATCACCATGGACATTAGAGAATTTATAGCCAGGCGTCCCAAACCGGTCTCAAACGCACAGGTAGTCCGCCCAGTCATGTTTTTTAACCCAAACGAACACTTCAAACGAACCTCAAACGCCCGGGCTGACATCTATCAAAAGTTATTCTCCGTCACGCCCGGGCACGCCCACGACGTCGGACTGACAGCGGGGCCCCAGTCAAAAACGCCTGGAAACACGGCGGTCGGATGCTCGTCTGCTCCGTCGGACCGGTGGAGCAACTCCGGCGGGCTGTGTAGTGCCTGTCCTAGCTATTTAAGTCGACCAGCGGCTCATATGTCCACGTTTTCCTTCGTCTATCCGCCGCCGCCACATTCCATTTCACCCATCCGTCTAGTAGCCATGCCCCCACGCCGCCGGGTGAGGAGTGAGACATTTCTGACGTCGGAGCGCCGGCTCGAGCTCCTTGAGCAGATCCGGGCTAGCCGTGAAGTTCGGATCACCGCGGGGCTACCTTCAGATGCAGTGGATTCAGAGAAGGAGTTGGAGGAGGAGGATGAGGTGGAGGAGGATGAGCCGGAGGAGGAGGATGTGGGGGACGTTGGCGACGCGGATCTGCAGGCGAAGCAACAGGCCATCCTTGATTCTCTCCAATCGGAGTCGGCAGCGGAGGCCAGACACCATCGCTGGCAGGAGATGGAGGCACAGCAGGCCGCGGAGGAGGCGAAGATGCTCTCCTAAATGGATGAGGTTGAGCAGGAGGAGGATGAGTAGAAGCCCTCCTCGAGCAGCGCAATTCGAGCGCGCCATTCCTCCGATGAACAGCGCCCGGACGCCCACTGCCGCTCGGCGCCCACAAAGTGTTTGAGAAAACGCTTGCAAGGTATGTATTGCTTCAACTTCATATTTTTTAGATGAATTTGATGCATGTTGTTTGTAGTTTTATAGACTAGTTTAAATTCAATATTGTAGATGAGTTCGTCCTATGATTCTTCCGATGAAGAATTTGATATTCAAGAGGAGGAGGACCTTGCAATGATCCTAGGTATGCACATCAATAAAAAGTTGAAGCACGGTGGTTGGTTATTGGTCATCAGAAAATTTGGAGGGATAAGATCGATGCCGACAAACAGATTGATGGCGCACTATTTTGTGGAGAATCTCACATACCCCGAGTCGTACTTTCGGTGTCGTTTTAGGATGAGCATCGAGTTGTTCAAATGCAATTGCAGAGAAAATGGCGAGTCATGATCGGGTTTTCTAGCAAAGGAGGAATGCCGCGGGGGAATTCGGGCATAGCACCTTTCAAAAGGTGACAGTCGCTTTGCGTATGTTGGCATACGGTATTTCGGCTGATCTAGTTGATGACCATTTGACCATGGGTGAGAGTCAAGCCATCATGTGTGTCAAGCGCTTCGCACTTGGGATTGTGCAAGTGTTTGGTCCAGAGTATTTGAGAGCTCACAATACCGAAGACACGCAAGGCTTTTGGAAATGAACAAAGTTTGCGGGTTGCCAGGTATGCTTGGCTCAATAGATTGCATGCATTGGAGTTGAAGAACTGTTCTAAGGCATGACATGGACAATTCCACGGCTAGAAAATGGGCTACACTATAATCCTTGAAGCAGTGGCCGATCAAGAGACTTGGATTTGACATGATTTTCTTGGAATGCCTGGATTTTTGAATGACATCAACATTCTTAATCGGTCACCACTCATGAATAAGATTGCTAATGGTGAAACTACACCGGTGAAGTTTGTAGCAAATGACCATACATACAACTATGGCTAGATTGGCTTCACAAATCTTGCGGATGTCATCTACCGAAAGTGGCAAACATTTGTGAAGCCATTGAAAAAACTGGAAGGCAAGAAATTTTTTGATTTCCACAATGCTCAGGCGGCTAGGAAAGATGTAGAGAGAGCTTTTGGAATTTTGCAAGCCCAATTTACTATTGTGAGAGGACCGGCTAGATTTTGGGATAAAAAAAATCCTCTGATACATCATGAATGCTTGTGGGATCATGTATAACGTGATCAACGAGAATGAGCACGGGCAAGATTTAGACTATTCTCAATATGAGCTCTTGGGACGTCCCGTGTGAGTGCGGAGGAGGGCTATGGGGGTGGCCCGATTTTTTGCCTCCTATCATGCCATTTGTCGTGCCGAAACGCATGATGATTTTCAAATGGATATAATCGAGGAGTGATGGACATGGAATGACGGACAAAACTAATGATGTTGTATGTTTGATGTTGTTTGTTGAACTATTTGTTGTATTGTAAGATAAATTATTTGTTTGAGTATTATTGATTTATTTTTTATGTGTTTGATCTTCTTGGTTCTATTTTGAGTGTGAAATGTTGATTATGCTGGACGCGAACGCTGTATATTTAGTGATGTTGTATGTTTGATGTTGTTTGTTGAACTATTTGTTGTATTGGAAGATAAACTATTTGTTTGAGTATTATTGATTTATTTTTTATGTGTTTGATCTTCTTAGTTCTATTTTGAGTGTGAAATGTTGATTATACTGGACGCGAACGCTGTATATTTAGCGCGCCTGCCGCGCAAAAAGGCCTATTTCGTTGTAAAACAGTTTTAGCACGCCGCACGGTTACACGCCTGTTTTTTCTCGAATATCAGTACAAACACAAACGCTCATATACACGCGCATACACTCACCCCTATGAATGCACATACGCACACCCTATCCTATGAGCACCTTCGAAAGAGTGAGTCGGCATATCATCTTGAGATGTACGAAGTCATCGTAGGTGCCCCGTCGTCGACCGGAACGTCTCCTTCCACTGAATGCGCATCGCCGAAAATCCTGAACTAAATTCAGAAATAAATGCGAGCACCAGGATTTGAACCCTAGTGGGCTGGTTATACCACAGTCTCTCTAGCCATACAACTACAGGTTGGTTCGCTGGTTACACGCATGTTGGAGATGCTATAAGGAAGCGCCTAATTTTTCGGTAAAAAAAAGGAGGCGCCTAATTTTTGGGCAGTACGATTTTTAATCCACCCTGAACAAGAGTTTCCATGCCATGCAGAGGCACCTTCATCCCTGTTCTCTCGGTGCTACTAGCCAACCATCTGTTTCAACCTCCATCATCAGCAGATCCATCCATGTGGAACCAGCATCCTCCTGCCTGACCTCCCTCCTCAATTCCTCATCTGGTGATGCCCCATAGTCGGCCCCTCTGATTCCGCCATTGAGGGCACAGGAGGCGTGCCCTGTTTAGTAACTTGGGACGGAAATTTGATCGATCGCTGCCTGCCCCCATTCAAATCCTCGAGGTAACAAAAAGACTTCGATTTCTTCTTTCCCTCTTCTTCTTGCTTCGAATTTCTCGCTCCTACGCTTTCTAACCATTTCTCCATTGAGTGTGTTTGCTAGTGCACACCAAGTGTTTGATACTTGTTCTGCGTGGTTGGTTCAGAATTTCGTGGGGCTGCGCAGAGGATAAGATCGATGGGGCAGTTTCACATCTGATTCTTCTTCTTCGTCGTCAAGGTTACACATTCCCCTATACTGTTTTTAGATTAGCTTTTGAAGTTGTATTTACTAGTGCACAAAGATTGACGCTTGTTCCTTTCAGTGGTGTTTCCTGAGTTTAACTTAATATAACAAGGTTATTTAGATGTGGTAACAATTCATTGGTTGGTCAGTATGGGTGTGCAGTATCTCTTTTTTTTTTTTTGGTCAGGTATCAACGTGCAGTATCTCAATCTAGTTCTGCATCATCATTGCCTATATGAGTTCAATTTATTCTTCATTGACTTACTTTAGGAAACTCCATTTGTGACGAACATGATCTGATCATCTGGTGATTCTCCTGGTTGTGTAGTACAGTTCGATTAGCTAGCATAGTTTCTTTCTTGCTTTGCGCGTAGGCGCTTCATACATTGTTATCCCGTTATTGCTATGATAATGAAATCCCCCCAGAAAATAATAAACATTGACGAGAATAAAATGTTATCTTGGCTACATAGTTCATCACACACTGTCCAAGTTAAACTTGCATAATTCAGTAAAGCAGCAAGTACGCTTGGAAGACCAGAGAACATCCTATTTATGGCACTTTGAATTTACATGGATTATAATGCTCGGTCGAGCTATGTCTGCGGGTCTTTTACTTATCTAAATGGGGGTATATATTGAACTCAATGATTCTACTGGGATTCAAAAGAGAATGGCACCCCCGAGTGTGTTCACTTGCCCGTGGTAGCACCCCTGAGAGCTAGCAATGCAGCTCCGTACGCAGCCTCTGTCTGCTCTGCCTTCCGAACAGGCACCCCAAGCACTCTCTCCCGGATCGCCGTCCACTTCTCATTCTGCGCGCCTCCCCCTGCCGTAAAGACCTCCTCCACCGGTGTCGCGCCGAGCTCCTTCAGCAGTTTGTACCCACTGGCCTGCACCCATATACATATTCAGCAACATTTCAGTGCCCAGCTAAGTTCGTACATGCTACTCCTGGAGTCCTGGTTATCTTTCTTGAAAAATAGCTACTGTTATCAAGCGTGAGAGAGTGTTAATTAACGACCTCGATCCGCGCCATGGATTCCAATATGCCATGCAAGTACTCGGCGTCACTGTCGGGTCGAGGCTCCAGCCTCGGCTCCATATCGGGGTCAGAGACAGGGAACCTCTCGCCGCTCTTGGGCAGAGGGTAGTAGTCAAGAGGGGAAGGAGACGACGGGTCGATCTCCCTGCTCAACGTCATAAGCTGGTCGTCGCTGAAGAGTTGCCGGAGCACCACACCACCGCTGTTGGACGCCCCGCCGACGAGCCACTGGTCGTCCAGGCGGTGGCTGTAGACACCGAACCTTGCGTCTTCCACGCGGACTCTGCTAACGAGCTTGATCGCGAGAGTTGAACCCAGTGATGTCACCTGATTGATCGATTACATGGTTCAGTTAGTACTACATGTTGGTATAACCATTGATTTCTTTAAAGAAGTTGCTGTGCTAATTGGATTTGTATACGGTCGAAGGGGAAACTCACCGCTTTTCCTGGATCAGTGGTTCGTGCTGCAAGAAAGGCAGCGATGCTGTCGGTTGTCCCAGTGCAGACCACACAGTCATTCGAAAAACCTGATAATATATATTTAGTCGTCTAAGATGAACTAGTAATAATATTATAGATTGTTCAACTGCATACTGTAGTAGTGAAACAAAAATATGTCCCTTAATTTACCATATTGTGAGCGCACATCTTCTTTGATTGGGCCAATGGGAACTCCGGGTGCTCTGACAGAAGAAGGCAACATGTGTGAGTATGGCTGTGACATGAGCCAGCTTGGGTATGAGCCAATTTCTGGATCATACCCTACCTGCAGTAGCATCCATTGCAGGAAAATTTATAAACCCATTGCCTTCCGTACATAGAACCTGTGTGAACTATTTGCAACAATGTACTCTGGCTACCTTGAGAGTATTGTTGTAATCACAAACGCCGTATTCTCCATGCAAAAGCCACAGCAGCCAGTCTGATTGGTGCATCAGTATCGCCGAATCATCGCCGCCATTCGAACAATGCTTGTTCCACCATGAGACGAGCTTGCAGAGGGTGGACGAACCAGAGCACACGGTATGATTCGCAGGAGCGATCGATTTGACCATGGGCAGCGCGTCGGGGAAGCTCTCGTTGTAGAGGAAAGGGCCGGCAAGAGGCTCTCCATTGTTTCTGCAGCTTGCACAAAGTGTGACTAATTTGGACTGGTCATTTGATCGGCTTCATCATCTAAAAAAGTTATTGTAACTAGCTCATGTATTCCTGATTCGGGGAAAGTCTGCAAACCTATCAATGATGAGAGTGGTTGATGAAGTTCCATCAATGGAGATGGATGAGATTGATGGCCGGTGAACAGACGGGATATCGCCGAGAAGCTGGAAGAGTGCTTCTCTCCAGGAGCTTGCCCAGTTGGTGGTTTGTCCAACCTGCCTAGCAAGTCTCCAACCAAAAGGATGTACATACAAGCTCATAAGGAGTGGAAAAAATCTAACTAAAAATGGTTAGAGAGGTGACCAGGCTCTTACAGCAGCTGGGTAAGTTCTTTTGCCTTCGGCGTGGATGGCCCCTTGCTTGTCAATCAAAGCGTATCTGGCGCCTGAAGTTCCGAAGTCTATCCCGAGGTACAGAGGCCTGCTGCCGGTTTCATTCCCTTGAAGATCTTGTTGCTTGAGCATCGTGATCCTTATCCTCGACGTAGACGCAAGGTTCCGCACCCTGCCTAACCTCGACATTGGCAGGAAAAACATACATTGAATTAAGTTTTTCCCTAGATACTGTTTAGAAACTGAATTAATTGCTGCGTACAAAGTTTTGACTTGATTAATCACCTTGGTTTGCAGGGAGGCGAGACAGCGGCTTAGCGGAGAGGCTGAGGATTGGCATGGTGGGTGGCTCGATCCCAAGTGCATTGGTCAGTTGCTGGGGTTGATTTGGTGGTAGGAAGAGACGATAGACTTTGTGAAGAAGAGGAGGTGATGCCTCTACTAGGGGAAGGATAAGGAACCTTTGGACACAACACCACCGTTGTGGCTGTGGGTTATGGGGCTGGTGTAACTGAACCGACCGGTGCATCCGTTGTCCTTCCAGTTACCCCCACTCAGACGCTTCTTTTTCCGACTCCAGGCCTTCCGGTTGTTCTTCCTTGGTAAATGGATGATACATATATAACCTGAAGCGTCGATAGGTTAGATCTGTTATTTTGTCCAGAAACTTTACTGTACTGTGTTAGTGTGACAGTCTTCTGCAATAGACACGCATTCTTTTCGTATCGAACATGCAATCAGGACTATTCCTTACGTTCCTAAATATAAGTCTTTTTTTTATAGATTTCAATATGAACTACATATGGATATATCTAGACATATATTAAAATATAGATTCACTCATTTTATTTTGTATGTAGTTCACATTGAAATCTGTAAAGACTTATATTTAGGAACGGAGGGCCTCCGTTACTAAACGTAAGTCTTTTTTAGAGATTTTACATATACATCCGTATTTAGGAAGGGAGGCCTTCATTCCTACATATAAGTCTTTTTAAAGATTTCAATATGAACTACATACGAACGTATATAGACATAGTTTACAGTGTAGATTCACTCATTTTGCTCCGTATGTAGTCCATATTGAAATCTCTAAAAAGACTTATCTCCAGAAACTGATGAAGTATTAAGCAAGCACTGTCAGTGCTTATTTATGCATTATTAGTTACAAATGCAGCTACTATCCATTATTAGTTACAAATGCAGTTACATGCTAATAATGCAGTTACCCATTATCTATATCTATACCTAATAATAATAAAGGGCTATTACTTTTGGCGGTACGGCAAAGAAATTGCCCCAAAGTTGCAAAGTATTACCCACCAATGCCACATATACGTGATAAAAAAACATTTTACACAGGGGAGTCCCTCGCCTGGGTTGGGCCATGCAGTAGGGACTGGGAGAAGACGCAGCGCACACGTTGGGGGCAGCCCATGTTTGGAAGGGCTGTTTTTTAAATTTCGTTTTTTATTTTTTATAATTTTTCTTTTCCTTTTTTACTTTATATAATTTGGGACTTCAAAAAGTTCTGAAAATTAACCAATGACAAATTAATATTTTTAATAAATCATAAAATGTTTGTGACTCAAAAAATGTTCATGATTTTGCCAAAATCTTTGCTTGTTGAAAAGTGTTTGAAATTTGAAAAATAAATGTTCAGGAAATAAAAAATGTTCTTGATTTTTTAAAGGGAAAATTTTGTTTTTGCCACTCTAAATTTTGCCAATTTTTCTTATGCCACTCTAGATTTTGACATTTCACTTTTGCCACTCTTAGCTTTTGACAATTATCACCATTGCCATTCTGTGGTAAAAGCAAAATATGTTTATTTCATTTTTGCCACTCTTAGCTTCTGAAATGTATCACAATTGCCACTATAAATTTTTTGCTTTTGCCACGGGAATGGCAGTTGTGATAATTGTCAAAAACTAAGAGTGGCAAAAGTGAAATGTCAAAATCTAGAGTGGCATAAGGAAAATTTGCAAAATCTAGAGTGGTAAAAACAAAATTTCCCCTTTTCTAAAAGGTTCGTGTATTAATTTTTTTACTGAAATTGAATAAAATTTCGCTAATTCAAGAAATGCTCATGAATGAAAAAATATTCTAAAAAGTTTCATGACTTACAAAATTGTTTATTCATTCATAAAATGTTCACTGATTCAAAAAATGATCATGCATTTCAAAAATGTTCATTAAATCAAAAAAATGCTTGTGAGTTTCAAAAATTGTTCCACCAATTTCCAAAAATTGTCCGTCCATTCTAGAAATGTTAAACGACTCATGAAACGTGTTTTAAAGAATGTGTCCAAATAGTATAATATGTTTATGAATTCAAAAATTGTTCTTGATTTTAGAGAATGTTCAAAAATCTGTAGAAGTGTTCATTAATTTGAAAAATGTTCATGATTTCTAATTTGTACACGAGTTTAAAAAGTTTTCATGATTTTGAGAAATTATTCATGATTTCACAAAATTGAGAGTGATAGTGTCTCTCGGTGATGCAGCAAAGATTATGATTTGTTTTCCGTTGCAATGAACGGGCCTTTTGCTAGTTAGTTACAAATGCAATTACCCATCATAAGCCAAACTTAACAGAATGCATGCATATAATCCAGTCGAAAGTTTTGTGCTAATGTTATATTTCGAT
Source organism: Aegilops speltoides (assembly GCA_021437245.1). NCBI lineage: Eukaryota > Viridiplantae > Streptophyta > Magnoliopsida > Poales > Poaceae > Aegilops > Aegilops speltoides. The sequence continues at coordinate 44,366,768 of CM038141.1, forward strand.
CTGTATTTTTCTTAGTGAAAGCCATTCGGTGCACTTCATCAATCCAAATGATAGTTACACCGTTCACTATATTTGTTAGAATAAAGCTAGGGGATTGTCTTCTCCACACATAATAGAATTTGAATCACAAGTAAACTTTTCTAAATTGTTTGTCACTTTATTTGCCTCTGTGACAGTGTAATACACCGGGGGTGGCCTCTTGAAAAGGAGCCCGGCAGTAGGCCTGCCAAGGGCCCTGGAAGGCCCACCAAGGAGTTGGCGTGGAGCCCCGTCCTGACCTATAAGTCCGCTAACGTAAACCGATGACCTGAGCCTGAAGTGACGAACCGAAGTCACTTTTGTAATCATACTTCCTACAGCTAACACGTGTCCAGTCCAACGTGTGAGTTGCTATATCAAATTCCCCGCTGGCCATCGGGGACCTAGTGGTAAGGCCATTATCCGGTAGGAAGGAGCCCAGAGATCGGATAACCATCTAGAGTCCATTTTGGTCCCCAAGTCTACATGAGGTCGGTCAGATTGGATCTACCCCATGTAAAACCCTAACCTACCACTACTAGGAAAAGGCCTACTAATGGCGCACCGGTTTTGCCTACTAATGGCGCATTACCAGTGCGCCATTAGTACCACGCCACTAGTATTCTTTACTAATGGCGCACCACAGGTGCGCCATTAGTATCTGATATACTAATGGCGCACCAAGCAGTGCGCCATTCTTGGTGCGCCATTAGTGTGCCTCCCGGGGGGGCATACGTAAGCATGTGCTTTGTCATACTAATGGCGCATTCTGTGTTGATGCGCCATTAGTATCCTTTGGCATACTAATGGCGCACCTGGTGGTGATGCGCCATTAGTATAAATATTTGTTCTTTTTACTTTTTTGATTTTTGCACAGGTTACAAAATATATTATTGGACAGAATATAGACAGCAGCACACAGCAACATCAGATTCATCGAATACAATAGAAGATTAGTCTCCGAATACAATTCATCATATAGTCTCCGAATTCAAAAGACCGAACAAAGATAAAACATTACAAGTCTCAAGACCGCGAGTATCGAGTTTTTGTCCACATTACAAGTCGATATCGATCATCTAAACTACCATCACATAGAAGAGAGTTGTGGTCATCACGATGAGCATCATCGCGATCAAACTGGTCTTCATCCGGTTCTGCAACGCCCTCCTCTCTCCCGCTAGATAGCGGGCGATCTAGATTCGGCCTCCGCCCTAGTGGTGTACCCTTTGTAATCATTACCGCTAAACGGTGAACCTGTCTCCGACACTCCTCCCGACCGTCGAGACTCAGGAACCTTACCCTTGTACCACGACATACGACGGCATCTCTATGCACAAGCCAAACAATGCACAATACATAAGCAATATGTAAGTATGCAACAAAAGGATCGGAAGAGAAAAGCAAGACATTAATAGCACAATTCATGGTCCTACTAATAAATAGCATCGATTACATCTAAGTTGAACGACTGTCCAAACAAAAGAGACATACGAATTCATTAAAGTTTAATTACAACATGAGCCAATCAATGTTTCAGAACTACGCATCACTACTTTCGACTCGACTCATTGGATAGGAACGTGGATGAAGCCGCCGTCTGTTGTGATGGTCATGAAATAGCGGTCGTTGTCACCCTGCATTTGTAGCGTTCCATCTATCTCATTGTTGGACGGTTGGTATCTGAGGAAGAACTGCCCCGAGGTATGAAGGACATCTTGATGGATGATGTCCGCAAACTCCGACTGGATGCGAAAGAATTCTTGTGTGAGGTCCACGTCCTGGATTGCCGACAAGTTCGCGGCCCAATCTTTGAGATTATCTGGTAGAAGAAGGTGATGATGGTCCCTTACGATCGCCCGCATGTGATGGAGGGCGTGGTAGGCATCCTTCTGACCGCCAGGCGGCTGCTTGACGCAGCAGAACTTCGTATTGTGTGAGAACATGTGCTTGACGTACTTACGAACTGCCCTGGTGAAGGTGCCTCCAGATTTGGCGTAGCCGGGGAGAACATCATCAAGAACTTTCTTGACATTTGTGTAGTCTATCTTGGAGTTACGGTTCGGGTCGAAATACGTGGCCATGGAATATTTCGAGCTTAAGAGGATCAGTGTGCAATGTGTGTCACTGCACAGAACACGGAATGTTAGAAAAAAAGAACGATCGAAATCTAAGAAATCATATGTTACGGGGCGGTTAAGGGATGACTTACTCGGGAAAGTAAGCCACAAGGAAGTTATCCTTATCTGGGTTTGCCAGAATGACGCCTTCGAGGTGTGAACTCGCAACTTGGCGGTCCCCAGCGCTGCTCAAGTGCTTGGCACGCATGTAGAAGGGGTCAACTATCACGATGTCCGGCGTCTTGTCTCTAATGATCCGCATCTCCATACTCAGCAAAAACAGCCGAACGAAGGTGTAGTGCAGCGGATGAAGGTTAAACATAGCAAAGATGTCATGAAACCGCAGGACGATCGTACCCCCGATGTCGCCATCCACAAAGCCCTTGCCCTCTGGCACCTTGGCCACGAAAACCGGGTATGCCACATCATTCTCTCTGAGACGCCGCTTCTCCAAAGAAAGAACACTGTCGTGCAGACTCCGCATAGAACCGGTTGCAGCATTGAGCATATTTAGCGGTAGCATCGCCCTACCCACCACATGCACCCTCATCGAGATATCCTTAGATGAAGGTGGCCCGTCCTGAGCACGGACCGAACTCGGTGCCGGCTGGCTCGCACCGGCGCCCTTATTAGTCTTTCGTTTCCGTCCCTTCTTCTTGATCTCCTGTAATGGGACCGAGTTCTGCTCATAGACCGCCTTCTTGAGCGTGTTGGGGCTGATAATATTTCGCACCTCAGCTATCTGAGGCTCGGTGAAGGCGGGAGCTGGAGGCGTCTCTTGAGAACTAAACGCCAGACGATGCCTGTTGCAATTGGATTTCTCCGCCGTACCAGCTAGATTGCGGTCATCTTGGTTGGGTTCTTGAGGAAGAGGCCCGCAGAACTCGTCAGCGTACCCATGTTCGGCAAAGTACTTATCGACTTTGGTAAATGTACAGTCGTCGTTGTCGTCGTCGTCCGGATCCTGTGCCATAGGGCTGTTCGGATCCTGTGCCATAGGGATGTCCGGCATAGGGATGTCCGGCAGGTCCGGTAGCGTTGCGGCGTTCTTGCCATGGCTTGGCGCCGGCATGACGGGCGGTCTTGTCTGTGGGGTGGTGTCCCCGCCCCAAACGAATCCGCTCTTCGCCAAAGCAGGGCGATTTACGCGCGCCGAGGGTCATCTCATCTTCTTCGTTGGTCCCAGCGGGTCGAATCAGAGGTAACAGCTCATCGCAGCCTGGCAGCACCCAAACCACTTCAACACTATACACTGTGGGTGGCATCGAATTACCGTGGAACATGGGGTTGCCCGGTTGAATGATTCTGCCCTTGGCGACATCGACCAACTCGGCGCCCACGAAGTGTAGAAGAGTGCAAGGAACATCGGTGGTGCCCTGCGAAAACATGTACAGGGCGTCAGGGATGCCCAGTCAAAGGCAAGGAGATGAAGTCATCGGCCGAGAGGCTTAGTTACCATGATGCCGTCGAGCTCGGCTAATGTCGAGGCACCGCCAACGGCGGGCGTGTAACTGACGGAGGGGGTGCTTGCTGACGAGGTGCCGGCCGGCGTACACCCGGGTGCATTAAGCTCCAATGCCCGTGCCAGCGCTGGAGACATGAATACCGCCTCCGCCGGAGACACCAATGGCGCCGCCGCCGGAGACACCAATGGCGCCACCAGAGACACCAATGGCGCCGCACAAGACCAGGCGATTCTTGGCCGTGAAGCTGGGAACCGGGGGAGGCCCCTGTTGGCCGCCCGCAATCCACGTTGTCAGCCCATGAATCAACGTAGGCACCATGGTGTTGAGCTTCGTTCCCAGTTGTTGTTCCACTTGCTCGTGGACAAGCTCCGGAATCCGTGCCACTTGTGCCTTGAGTGCTTCAACCTCGCGCGTCTGGCTTTCCGAGCTGGTCTTTTTCTCCTTCCGCACACTAGCGGTATAGTATGACCCCCATTTTGTGGACAAGCCTTTGCCGGCCACACGACCAGCTGACGTCGGCTTAGTGAGCTTATCCTTGTTTTTCATTACGTTCAACGCCCTATTTAAAGGGGTGTCGAAAGGGGAGCTCTGAGACAACCCCGCGCTACTGCTTTCAGTGTCCTGCGAAAGGAACGTGAACCATTTAGAAATATTGGGGATTAATTAGAGTGCAACCATATGGAGCTAATTACGGGGTGTATTCCTTACTGAACAAGCTGAAGCGCCTGGTCTTCGGATCCGTGGTAAGCTCCTTTGTTATCGGGTCCTCCTTGTACCGGCCCCGACATAGTTCCCTGGTCCGCTTGTCACCGCTGTATTTCTCGAAGCGGGCGGTAGGCCTTGCTCGCACGCTCCGTGTCCTCCTTGTCCCATATAGGCTCCGCGCTCTCAGAACCGCCGGACCGAGTTTGTGTTCCCTAAGTTCAACTCCGCATTTCTTTCCCCCACTGACTTGATTCGGAGGAGGCGCTACTCTCGCACTTGATCTTGAACTCCTTGTACTCATCTTCGCTCATCGAAGGATATTTTGCCTTGATCTTCTCATAACTATCACCTTTATCAATCATTCTCTTCACCGCGCTTCTCCAAGTAGACAGGGTCGTGCTCATCTTCGTGAGGGCGGCACTGTTCACTTTATTCCCTGAGAGGCATGTGTTTTCAAATTCGGCGGGGAACTTGTATCGTTCGTGCAGCTTCGTGAAGAGGAGGTTGCGCAAATTCCTGTGGTCCTTATTCCTAAGGTTATCGGTGTTGATCGAGACGGTGCTCCGGAGAATGCACCCGAGCTGAAGCGAGTACCCCTTGACTATATGTTTGGGCTCCGTTGGATGCCCGTCGGAGTCCACTTGAGTGAATTCCTCCTTGAGGGTGCGGAGCGCATTCGGGCGCCGGTCCTTCCTTTGCTTCTTCGGTTGGCTGCCATCTGTGTGTGCGCCGCTATCATCAGTGGTGGCATCCTCGGTGGCACCATCAGTGGTGTCATCCCCGACGCCACTAGGGGTTGTGTAGTCAGGATCGGTGTCTTCTGCGGCGTCCTCATAGAGGTGAGGTTGTTCCTCCATCTCCTGGGACAGCTCCCAGAATTGCTTGCCGCCCGAACCACCGGCCTCATCGTTGTGGGCCATGTTTCGCTCTAAATAGGAAAAAAGTTTGGTCAAAAAGTTGGTTATTATCAAGGAACAAGATCATGGTCTCATCATTTAGGGTTTGTCAACACCGAGGCATCCTAAAAGCTAAGCTTTTATCATTTAGGGTTTGTCGACGCCGAGGCACCCTAAAAGCCTAAGCGTACATCATTTAGGTTCTCATCGACACCGAGGCATTCGGGGCAGCCAAGTTAAGGTTTCATCATTTAGGGTTTATCGATGCCGAGGCACCCTAGGTTGGGCCTAATCACTTGGCACTAATCACTTGGCTCTATTGCCACCTATGTTGGGTTTATCATCTAGGGTTTATCGATGCTAAGGAGAATTCTAAGTTGGGCCTAATCACTTGGCTCTATTGCCACCTATGGTTTAATGTAGCAAGAATGGCAGGGCAGTTGATCCTACTTAACTAAGTACTAAGATACCCCGGCCCATGCATTAGTCGCAAGTACCCCATATGTCCTATTTTTAGCAAAGTCATGCTAAAATTCACGGAAAATTTTAGCATGACCTTTGCTGAAAATAGGACATATAAAATACCAATTTGCCGGAACGGAAGTTAATCGACATTCTGGCAAACTCAAGGGCCTCTCGGGGTACCTGCAAATTCATCACGACACAATGGTCGGAGACAAAACCCAGCAAACTAGCAAGATGATCATCATCTTTGCAAGACAGTAGCTCAAGTTTTTGATACTAGCCTCTGAAGAAAACAGCATTGCAACATTCAAGTTCAGACATACACACTGAACATTTGACCAGTTACCTATGAAGAAAAATATACACTGACTATTTGACACAAAGAAAACTGCTATTGTAAACATTAAGTCATGGTAGTGTGCGCTGAAGCAATTACAGTATAGGAACAACAACACAACGGTAGCAAATACAAGTCCTCAGTAAGTGTAAGAGAAGTGTACTAGAGCTGTAAACAGACTTAAAAAACCCAACTACTAGACACAGTAAATCATGGTCATTTTAATTGTAAAAAGAGTTCCACATGACAGTAGATGATGGAAAGAGCTCAAATACTAGTACAAAGATAAACTTGAAAAATGATCAACAACAGCCACAGAGATAAAGGACAGACCCAGTGCATAGAAGCTCCCACACAAGGTGGGGTCTGGGGAGGGATTATAGGAACCTAGTCTTACCCCTGCAAAGTGCAATGCAGAGAGGCTGGTTCGAACCCAGGACCTCTTGGCACAAGTGGGGAGGACTTCACCACTGCGCCAGGCCAGCCGCAGAGATAAACTTGAAAAATTCAGAACATGAGAGACAAAACTCTATTTTCATGACAGAACAATTATTATACAACAGAGCCACAGGAAATATAGGGGAAGGAAAATTGTATCACTCTAGATTAGTGTAGCCACTATCTAACAAAACCAGAATGTTAACAAAATTACACCATGATGATACCAAATTCTTGTAGCAGTACAATGAGTTCACAGGATAAAAAAATCATCCACATTCACCAACCCAAACTGGCGGACATACAGCAAACCAGAACATAGCCTCTTAAATTATTTGTTATAAGGTTGTGATTCCATGATGTTATAAGGTACCTGTTTTGATCAGAAGCAGCAATTGCCACAAAATAATTTCACACACATATTCCAACAAGCACTTCAAAATAGTAGAATATTTACTAGCTGTGTTTGCCAAACTGCAACTATGTGATAGTGAACAACACAAGAGGTGCTGCTGCTCAGGGCTTCAATTTGAAATACTACTAGAAGATAACTAACTAAAAATATGTGGAAGTGGAACATTACTACTCTACAGAAAGATAACGCAATGTAACAAAAGTGTAACTCTATCTACAATGAGTGGAAATGGCCAAGCCTAAACAACTTACTACTTAACCAATCTTAGGCAGGCCATACACAACACGGTGGCTCATAACGCACCAACCAGTCAGATAACAAGAGCAGTTTAGCACCACTGATACAGTGCTCTAGCTACCAAACCAAACAAGTAAATCAATTACCACACCAGCAGAACCATCTGCGACTTACCGTGGCCGATGCACGAAATTTGGTTGTAGCTGAGGTTGAGCACGCGAAGCTTCGTCAGTTCCCGAAGCCCCTCGACATTGGCGATCTTATTCCGTGACAGATCCAGCAAGTGCAGGCCCTTCGGCAGCGATCCCGGGGAGATATGAACTGCATGACGAATAGAACAACCCAAATTCAGTTACTGAATGTCTGAAGATGCTACTGTCTAGTACGGGAGCACGGGAACGCGCGAGCACGCGGGAACGGTGGCCGCAAGAAGCAGCAGCCGCGAGTACGGTTAACTGAACCTACTATTTTCATCAGGCTGGAGACTGGCAACAAGAAGCAGCAGCCGTGTGATGGCGGCGGCGGCAACACACGAGCACGTGGGGCCCAGCGTCCGCGCACGAGCGCGCGGGAAAGGCGGCTGCAAGAAGCAGCAGCAGCGGCACGACGGGGCGGCGGCGGCGAGCTCCTGCTCCTAACCCTAGGTCGCCGCCCCGTGGAGGCATGGGGTGAAGGAAATATGCCCTAGAGGCAATAATAAAGTTATTATTTATTTCCTTATTTCATGATAAATGTTTATTATTCATGCTAGAATTGTATTAACCGGAAACGTAATACATGTGTGAATACATAGACAAACATAGTGTCACTAGTATGCCTCTACTTGACTAGCTTGTTAATCAAAGATGGTTATGTTTCCTAACCATGAACAAGGAGTTGTTATTTGATTAACAAGGTCACATCATTAGTTGAATGATCTGATTGACATGACCCATTCCATTAGCTTAGCACCGGTCGCTTAGTATGTTGCTATTGCTTTTATCCATGACTTATACATGTTCCTATAACTATGAGATTATGCAACTCCCGTTTGCGGAGGAACACTTTGGCTACTACCAAACGTCACAACGAATCGGGTGATTATAAAGGAGTACTACAGGTGTCTCCAAAGGCAGATGTTGGGTTGGCGATTTCGAGATTAGGATTTGTCACTCCGATTGTCGGAGAGGTATCTCTGGGCCCTCTCGGTAATGCACATCACTTAAGCCTTGCAAGCATTACAACTAATGAGTTAGTTGTGAGATGATGTATTACGGAACGAGTAAAGAGACTTGCGGTAGCGAGATTGAACTAGGTATTGGATACCGACGATCGAATCTCGGGCAAGTAACATACCGATGACAAAGGGAACAACGTATGTTGTTATGCGGTCTGACCGATAAAGATCTTCGTAGAATATGTAGGAACCAATATGGGCATCCAGGTCCCGCTATTGGTTATTGACCGGAGACGTGTCCCGGCCATGTCTACATTGTTCTCGAACCGTAGGTCCGCACGCTTAAGGTTTCGATGATAGTTATATTATGAGTTTATGAGTTTTGATGTACCGAAGGAGTTCGGAGTCCCGGATGAGATCGGGGACATGACGAGGAGTCTCGAAATGGTCGAGACGTAAAGATCGATATATTGGACGACTATATTCGGAGTTCGGAAAGGTTCCGAGTCATTCGGGTATTTATCGGAGTACCGGAGAGTTACGGGAATTCGCCGGGGAGAAGTATTGGGCCTTATGGGCCATACGGGAAAGAGAGAGGGGCTGCCCTAGGCAGGCCGCGCGCCCCCCCTTGCCCTAGTCCGAATTGGGCTGGGGAGGGCCGCACCCTCCTTCCTTCCCTCTCTCTTCCCTTCCTAGTCTCCTACTCCTAATACATGGAAGGATCCCTAGTTGGACTAGGAAAGGGGGAATCCTACTCCCGGTGGGAGTAGGACTCCCCTATGGCGCGCCTCCTCCCTAGGCCGGCCTCCTCCTCCCTCCCTCCTTTATATACGGGGGTAGGGGCACCCCATAGACACACAAGTTGATCTACGGATCATTCCTTAGCCGTGTGCGGTGCCCCCCTCCACCATATTCCACCTCGGTCATATCATCGCGAAGCTTAAGCGAAGCCTCGCGCCGTAGAACATCAAGATCGTCACCACGCCGTCGTGCTGACGGAACTCTCCCTCGACACTCGGCTGGATCGGAGTTCGAGGGACGTCATCGAGCTGTACGTGTGTCAAGAACTCGGGGGCGCCGGAGTAACGGCGTCGGGATCGGTCGGATCGCAAGGAGAACGTACGACTACTTCCTCTACGTTGTGATCGCTTCGCCGGTCTCACGAGGGCACGTAGACAACACTCTCCCCTCTCGTTGCTATACATCACCATGATCTTGCGTGTGCGTAGGAATTTTTTTTAAATTACTACGTTCCCCTTCATGGGGATGAGCGGGGGAGAGAGGGAGGGAGAGAGACTAACCAGGCCGCGCGGGGAGGCTCGCGCCGCCGTTGAGGAGCGCGTCCGATGAGGCTAGCCGCCATCGAGGGGCAGCTCCGATGAGAGAGATTTGGTGGTGGCCGGAGCAGAGATGATAGAGGGCTCGAGGGGGAGGCGGCGCTTGAGGGGGAGGAAGGGGAGAGGGAGGCGGCGGGGGCACGTGGGCGGCTGCGGCGCCGTGGGTCGGGGCAACGGCGGTGGCGTGGTGGAGGGAGGGACGAGGGAGGGAGCGGCGCGGTGAAGGGAGAGGAAGGAAGTGTCGATCTGGCGAGAGGGAGAGGGACGAGGGAGGGAGGAAGTGTATGGATGGGGGCAGATTACTAATGGCGCACCACCAGGGGGTGCGCCATTAGAATTTTTTTCATAGCAATGGCGCACCAGCGGGACAGTGCGCCATAAGTATTCTTTTTTTTCGTTCGAGCACTCAGGTTATATACCACCTAACCCTATCCACATCAGAACCCGCCCACTAGCCCACCTGGTCAGCACGCAGCACACACACCAGGAGGTCCTGGGTTCGATTCCCAGGCTCCCCAATATTTTTTTATGCATTTTAAATGCTGTTTGATATTTATTTGTGTTTAAATATGTTAAAACTTGTTTAAATCATAACAGTAATATATTTTTATAAAAACAGTAATAATTTTTTTAAAATATGTTCAAATTTGTTACTTGAAAATATTATCGGCGGCGGCGGTGGAGCGGGAGGTGCGGGGGTGCCCGTTGGCGGCGGTGGAGCGGGGGAGGTGCGGGGGCCGGGTGCTCGTCGGCGCGGTGGAGCGGGGAGGGTGCGGTGGGTCGGCGGCGGCGGTGGAGCTAGCGGGGAAGGGTGCGGGTGGGATCGAGATGGAGGGGGATCGAGATCGAGATGGAGGGGTGAAAGTGCAACTAATCCCCGGGTGGTTTTGGTAATTAATAACAACATATATATCATTGAACTAATAGTTTCTTGAGAATCATTTCAGAAAGTTCAGTGATATGGGTATGGCAAGGACTGAAGAAGTGGACCCCTCAAAATGCTAAGGCAAACATTGGCAAAAGCTCAAGACTCCATTTTTGGTTTAGTGATCCAAGATCACATTGAGTCCATAGGAAAGCCAATACTATTAAAAGGGGATGAGGTTATGATAATGATCTGGTTGCTCAAAGTGCTTAGTGATACATCTCCTAAACTATCAGCAACTCTCACTACAAATATACACTCATAAGTAATCTCGGTCCCACCGATTTCCTAAACTCAGTCACACCGAGATGAACCACCTCAGCTACAAAGCCAAACCCTAGATATTTCGGATTTTCCGATTCTGAACTCGGTCTCACCGAAACTTGAGTTGCCAAGCTTCTGTAACCTTCTGTCATCAAATCGGTGTCACCGAGATGATGAAGTCGGTCCCACCGAGATTGGCAAGCTCTTGTCTTTGGACGAATCGGACTAACCGAGATTGTATTTTCGGTCCCACCGAAAATCCCAACGTTCACATGATTTGAACTTTCGGTCTCACCGAGTTGTCAACTTCGGTCTGACCGAGATTGGTCAAATGTGTGTACGGTTGGATTTTGTGTGGAGGCTATAAATACCCTCCACCCCTCTTCACTCGTGGAGAGAGCCATCGAAAGAACTACCACTCCTACCTTACATTTCGAGAAGAGAACTACCTACCCTTGTGTTGAGATCAAGTTGCTCCACTCCCACCATATGAAGCTTGATCTCTAGCCTTCCCAAGTTGCTTTCCACTCAATACTTTCTTCCACCACAGCCAAATCAGTGAGGAGAGTTGAGTGTTGGGGAGATTATCATTTGAAGCACAAGAGCAAGGAGTTCATCATCATCAACACCATCTATTACCTTTTGGAGGGTGGTGCCTCCTAGATTGGTTAGGTGTCGCTTGGGAGCCTCCACGAGATGTGGAGTTGAACCAAGAAGTTTGTAAGGGCAAGGAGATCGCCTACTTCGTGAAGATCTACCCCGAGTAAGGCTAGCCCTCCGTGGGCGTATGCCATGATGGCATAGACAAGGTTGCTTCTTCGTGGACCCTTCGTGGGTGGAGCCCTCCGTGGACTCTCACAGCCGTTACCCTCCGTGGGTTGAAGTCTCCATCAACGTGGATTGACGATAGCACCACCTATCGGAACCACGAGAAAAAATCTCCGTGTCTCCAAATTGCGTTTGCTCTTCTCCACCTCTCTTTACTACATGTGCAATTTACTTTCCGCTGCCTATACTCTAGAATTGCATGTGTAGGGTGATACTTTACTTGATCATAATTGTGAATCTGCCAAAAACTTGTCTTTATCAAAAGGCTGAATTTTTATATTGTCAAGTAGTCTAATCCCCCCCTCTAGACATACTTTCGATCCTACAAGTGGTATCGAGCTTTGGTCTCCATTGTATTGGTTTCCATTGCATTGGACTCCATAAGCTTGGTTTCACAACCTAGGAGAGTATGGCGTCTAGTGAGGGTAATTTTCGTAGAGGTCCTTACTTTGATGGTTCAAACTTTGGTAGTTGGAAGCATAAAATGAAAATGCATATTCTTGGACATAACCCAGCTGCATGGGGCATTATTTGTGTTGGTTTTCAAGGTGAATTCTTTGAGGAAGGAAAAGTTCCGGATCGTGAAGCTACAACGGACGAATTGCGGATGTTGCAAAACAATGCTCAAGCTTGTGACATTCTCTTCAATGCCTTGTGTCCCGAGGAGTTCAACAAAATCAGCCGTCTTGAGAATGCAAAAGAGATTTGGGATACTTTGGTCGAAATGCACGAAGGTACCGAGTCCGTGAAGGAATCAAAGCTAGATGTTCTTCAAGGTCAACTTGACAAGTTCAAGATGAAGGAAGGTGAAGGAGTCGCTGAAATGTACTCTAGGCTTGCTCTCATCACAAATGAGATTGCCGGCTTAGGAAGTGAAGAATTGACCGACCGATTCATCATCAAGAAGATTCTCAGAGCTTTGGATGGAAAGTATGACACCGTGTGCACTTTGATCCAAATGATGCCAAACTACAAGAATCTCAAGCCAACCGAAGTCATTGGAAGAATTGTTGCTCATGAGATGACACTTAAGGATAAGGAAGAACTTCACAACAAGTCAAGTGGTGCTTACAAAGCTACAAGTGATGTTCCCGCAACCTCAAGTGACAAGCTAGTTTCCAATGAAGAGATAAGCCTAATGGTGAAGAACTTCAACAAATTCTACAAGAGTAGAAGCAAAGAGAGAAGCTCAAAGTCTAGATCATATGATGAAAAGAGATCTTCTAGTCATGATCGAAACTGCTAGAATTGTGGAAGACCCGGACACTACTCAAATGAGTGCTCGGCTCCCCACAAGAGAAGAGAAGAATCTCCAAGAAGAAGAAGCTCAAGAGAAGAGTCACCTCGGAAAGAGAGAAGGAGTAGAGATTATCGTTATGAACGAAGATCCTCTCGGAGAAGCAAGGATTCGGAGAGGAAAGACAAGTCATCAAGGAGCTACACAAGAAGAAAGCATCAAGCTCATGTAGGTGAATGGGTCTCCGGCTCCGACTCCGACAATCATTCCGAAAGAAGCTACCACTCCAACTCCGACTATAGTCAAGATGAAGGTGTTGCCGGTCTTGCTCTCGTGTCCTCCAACTCCAACTCCTATGACTTATTTGATTCACCAAATGAGGGAATTGGAAGATGCTTCATGGCTAAAGGCCCCAAGGTATCACACCCTGAATTCATTGACTTTGATAGTGATGAGGATGACTTGCTTGGTGAAGATGAGCTTTTACATGACAAATCTAGTGAGCCTAGTAATGATGAACATGCTAGTAGTCTTTATAGTCAAGAAGAGTCGAATGACAATGCTATGAAGGAGATTGAGCGTCTAACTAAAGAACTAAACACTCTTAAGTTAGCTCATGAAACAACTCAAGAAGATCATAGAGAGCTCCTAAGATCTCATGAGAAGCTACACTTCGAGAAGCTCACTCTAGAGCAAGAACATGAGTTTCTAAAAGCTATCAATGACGATCTTCGAAAGAAGAGTTCTTCATATCTTGCCAAACGACTTCTCTTGTCTAATTTCTTGCCACCTATTAAAACTAAGCATGAGAAGCATAAGAAAAATTCTTCATCTAGTAGTAACAATAACCATGCTAAATCCAATATTGTTGCTTCTAGTAGTTCTCTTGATTCCACTAACAATTTTTCAAGCCAAGTTACACTTGAGCAAGAAAATAGTTTATTGAAAGGGATTATAGAGAAAGGTGTCTACAAGAGCCTTGCCGGAAGCAAGAACTTTGAGGAAATTGTTCGCAAGCAAGGAAGGCACCGGAAGAGTCAAGGAATTGGTTTTGAGCGAAAGTTCAACGCCGAGGGTGTTGAATGGGAAGAAGGTCAATATCCCACTCCAAAGTTTGTTTCTCAAAAGGAGAAGTATGATCCTACTTCTTCCAATGTGGAACAAGCACAAGATGACCTTCTACCACAAGACCACAAGCTAAAAGGCAAGGACAAGCTTCAAGAGGAGATTGATGCATTTATTGAAGCACCTAAAGCCATGGTCAAGTGGGTTCCCAAGGAAACGTCAAGTTCTACTTCGTCAAGCTCAACTACAACCCCAAGGATTCCCATCAAGATGATGTGGATCCCGAAGAAGAAGAACTAGAGAGTTCTTGAGGGTGACTCCGCCAACATACTTCACTCACATTCATTTTGGCAAAACTTGTGCAACCAACTTCAACATTATGCACTAGTTCATGGAGTCACAAACCCTCTTGTTGGTAAGTCAAGGGACAAGGTAATCATTGCTTTCATGGACATCATCTATTGTGAACTTCAATCTATGTCCATGGATATCCTTGTTTGTTCCTTGTGGGACTAACCCATGTAGGTATTGAAAGTGCCCGAATCCAAAGGATTGCTCCCAACTCTTGATGATCTTCATCAACATTGAGCATCCACATCTTCAACATCTACATGAAGTCTTCTACGACAACCCAAGGTTAGTTTGACCCTTTAAAAGGATTCTCACATCAAGGGGGAGCTTTGCTCTAAAGAATTGAGCTAAAGCATCTTCAAATGATGTGAACACATCAATGCTTTATGTAAAAGTGGTAACCCCACTTGTGCTTAAACGATGAGTATGACCTATGATCAAATGTTCTCATTTGACTCCTAAGTCAATATACTCATATAAAGATGACCTAGTCATCGACAAATTGTGTGATAGTAGCTAGTGTTTTGTTTGTGCATGTTTGACACATATTTCATTTGCTATCTTATTGTGTGAGCATGTTGGATGCATAATTTTATCCATTCGAGGACATCCATTTGTTGCTTTGGTCGTTTTGATTTTTCTGACCAAATGGATGGACAAGAATGCCTAAGTACCTCCCCTAGCTATCTATGCTTTCTTGTCTCAAATTCTATTCATGCTTACATCACAAACTTTGAACAAGTCAATTTCGGACCCTCCGAGTGAGGAGCACTCGGAGCCACCGATCCGTCAAGGGCTAACTTCCAAAACCTTCTAAGTGATTTCGGTCAGACCAACCCACTCAAACTCGGTCAAACCGAAAGCACTTGGATTGATCTAGGTTTTCACCTCGGTGAAACCGAGTTGTGAATTTCGGCGTGACCGAAGTGCATAACTGCCCTGCAGTTATCCATCTCGGTGCCACCGAGTTTTACAACTCGGTCCCACCGACAGCTAAGGGGTATATATACTCCGAGGGCAGCGCGCGTTGATTTCTACTCCAAAACGCCTCGCCCCCACACCCCTTGCTGCCGTCGCCGTGGTCTCCGGATCGTCTCCGTCGTCGCCTGTGCGCCCTCGCCACATGTCTCCGTCGCCGTCAAAACGGACATCTTCTCCGCGCCGTTGCCGCCGTAGAGGAACTCCACCAAGTTAGGGTGAGTTTCGATCCCACTCGTGCTCCCATCTCCGATTCAATGCACGTTTGGTTTGCCTATAATCTTGCCATGTTTGAGATCTTCCTTAACACCAGATTAGTTCGTTAGAACGAGATTCGAGTAAAAGTTTTAGAGTTAGGTTTCCGCCGAACACATCTCGGTGAGACCGATTTTACATTTTCGGTATGACCGATTTGGCCTCTGGCCATTGCACTGCACCTTTCGGTCCAACCGAGTTGTGCAAATCGGTGCGACCGAAATGACGATTTAGTGAAACCCTAGTGTTTTCGGCAGGACCGAAACCCACTTCGGTCCAACCGAAAGTGGTGTGAAGGCTTTTGTTTGAACACTTCGGATTCACCGAATTTCAAACTCGGTCTGACCGAAATGTCTTTTGTGAAAACCTAATACTAGAATTTGAACTCATTTTGTTTGCAAAAACTTCTGCAGTTTGTGATAACTCTTCTACTCTGCCTACACCTTATCTATTCACAGGTTGTCAGCCATGTCAGATGCCAGTGACAGCCAGAACAGGTCTGAATCACCTATTGCTGATATTCTAGAGGCAGGCACTAGTCCTGAAGTCAGCAGCTCATCAGATGATGGTGAGAGGAGTACACCAAGTGGTTTGCCTCCTGCAGCCACCAGGGCCAGAAAGAAGAGGAACTCTGATGAAGAAGATACTGATTTCATTGTTGAGGAAGAGGTCTCCTCCAAGCCAAAGAGAAAAGTTGTTGCCAAAGAGCATCAAGGGCAGCAAACCAAGAAAGGCACCAGAAAAGTGAAGAAGTCCACTGTTGCCAAGAAGCTGAGTTTGGAAGAGGAAACTACAAGCAAGGTGAAGAAAACTTCCAAGAGGAAGAGGATTGTGCATGATGATGCAGCAGAGGAAGATGAGAATGAGGAAGCACCCCAGCCTCCTCCTCAGAAGTCTAAGTTCATGGGTGATGCCATCAGGGCAGGAGCCACTTCTAAGCCCAAGCAATCTGCTCCAGTCAAGGCAGCTCCAGCAAAGCCTGCTGCCAAGCCCAAGAAGACTGTCAGGAACATTCCAGCTTCAGAGAAGAAGAAAGATGATGTGCCACCAGTTGTGTCAGATGATGAGGCACCAGTTTTGCTGAAACTTCGTCAGAAACTGCCACTTCACAATGATGCTCATCCTCAAGCTGAGAACATGAAGGAAAGAAAGGATAGAGGTCTCAGGCTATGGAGACAAGCTGATCCATATGCTGTGAGGAGAAGAACTGCTGTTGATCCAAGATTCCACACCGTAGAGTAGCAGGACTTCTATGAGATCTGTCTTGATGGACAAGAAGCCCATAGTTGCGACACTCGCTATGTTGATTGGGCATACATTGACAAATGAAGAGCACAGAGACTTCTTTCCACATGTGCATGAGAGCTTTCTCGCATGTGGTGTTGCAGACTTTGTAGGTCGAAGTTGACCAGTTGGAATGATGAAATGATTATGCAATTCTATGCCACAGCTCATTTCTATCCGATGGAAAGATCACATGGATGATCAAGGCCAAAGATTCTCTTCAACTGTTGAAGAATGGGCAGCACTGCTGAATGCTCCAAAGGCAGAGAGAGGATGATGTTGATGTCTATGGTATTCCCAAGAAGAACCATGAATCTATGAAGAATATGTACAACGAGGTACCAGCTAAGGATGTAGGAATCGAAGCTCGGCTCGGTGTATTATCTCCGTGCAGGTCTTCCTACGACAAACACTATTACGAGGCATACCTTGATGCCCAAGTCCGAGATCATCGCATGATCGAGGATATTCTATCAACATGCTGCATATACTTGATGAGAAGGCACCTTTCAAGGTGATGGACTTGATAGTTGAGACCATCAAGAGGACTGCGGTGACGTAAGAGGTCGTGTGGATTTGCCCCGCATATTCAGATGCTTATCAATGCCAAGTTTGGCACGGGCACATACTTTTGGATAGACCACACTTGCCATCGCAGCCCGAGCATGAGGACAATGAAGTTGTGATGGATGAGGAGGATCCAACGTCAGTTGAAGGTCAAGCTAAGATTGAAGCTGCCAAGAAAGCCAAAGTTGAGAAGGAAGCAGCAGTAGCAGCAGCTAAACCCAAGAGTGTTGGAGAGCAGCTCCTTGAAGCTACCCAGAGGATTGAACAACGCTGCCAGCATTATGCAGCCTCGGAGAGCCTTGAGAGGATTGTTGAAGACAAGATCCATGCTCTGGATGTGAAGTCGATCAAGTGCAAGTAATCACAACAATCTTGAGGCAGATATTGAGGAAGCAAAGAGGGAGAAGGAAGAGCTCATGCGTGAGATGCAGGATGACCTAGTCCAGGATGATTATCAACAGCCTGCTCCGGTTCCCACAAGACCCCGATCAGCTGCTATTCCAGTGACAGACACCAGGACTACAACATCAGCACCTCCCACAGCTCCATCAGTTGCTCCAGCTCCAGCTCCAGTGACCACTCCTCCAGCTCCACAGACATCAGCTGAAGTCTTCGCCGATGCTGCCATCTCAACTCCATCAACCCAGACAGGAGCCGCCAGCAGAGTCCCCAGTGACGCTTAGCTCTATACTTTTCGAACTTTTTGGTAACTTGTTGCCAAAGGGGGAGAAATTGTATAGATCATAGGACTTCGAGAGAGAGAGTGTTGTCACTTTGTCGCTTTTGCTCTTTCGTTCATTTGCGGTTTCTTTGAGATACTTTTGTTTTGAGACATTCGTGTGTTTGATACTACGTTTGTTCTACTTTGATGAGTGCTTGGTCGTACTATGCCTTAATGTGTGCTTAATGCTTATAATATGCTATTCATATCTTGTATGACCATTTACTCATGTCTTGGTGATTGGGTGCATGCTATTCATTCTTATCATTTTGTGCGCTCCACCAAGATGTATGTGACATGGAAGAGTGACCCATGATCCTAATCGATTGTGCATTTGCATTCAAACGCAAATCTTAAATAATGCACAAATTTAGGGGGAGCTCTTGCTTATCTCATACTTCTCAAAGCTTATTTATATTATTCATTGATTATATCCTTTGTCGAAGCTTTGATCTATATGTTGTCATCAATTACCAAAAGGGGAGATTGAAAGTGCAACTAATCCCGGGTGGTTTTGGTAATTAATAACAACATATATATCATTGAACTAATAGTTTCTTGAGAATCATTTCAGAAAGTTCATTGATATGGGTATGGCAAGGACTCAAGAGTGGACCCTCAAAATGCTAAGGCAAACATTGGCAAAAGCTCAAGACTCCATTTTTGGTTTAGTGATCCAAGATCACATTGAGTCCATAGGAAAGCCAATACTATTAAAAGGGATGAGGTTATGATAATGATCTGGTTGCTCAAAGTGCTTAGTGATACATCTCCTAAACTATCAGCAACTCTCACTACAAATATACACTCATAAGTAATCTCGGTCCCACCGATTTCCTAAACTCACCACACCGAGATGAACCACCTCAGCCACAAAGCCAAACCCTAGATATTTCGGATTTTCCGATTCGAACTCGGTCTCACCGAAACTTGAGTTGCCAAGCTTCAGAACCTTCGTCATCAAATCGGTGTCACCGAGATGATGAAGTCGGTCCCACCGAGATTGGCAAGCTCTTGTCTTTGGACGAATCGGACTAACCGAGATTGTATTTTCGGTCCCACGAAAATCCCAACGCTCACATGATTTGAACTTTCGGTCTCACCGAGTTGTCAACTTCGGTCCGACCGAGATTGGTCAAATGTGTGTAACGGTTGGATTTTGTGTGGAGGCTATAAATACCCTCCACCCCCTCTTCACTCGTGGAGAGAGCCATCGAAAGAACTACCACTCCTACCTTACATTTTCGAGAAGAGAACTACCTACCCTTGTGTTGAGATCAAGTTGCTCCACTCCCACCATATGAAGCTTGATCTCTAGCCTTCCCAAGTTGCTTTCCACTCAATACTTTCTTCCACCACAGCCAAATCAGTGAGGAGAGTTGAGTGTTGGGGAGATTATCATTTGAAGCACAAGAGCAAGGAGTTCATCATCATCAACACCATCTATTACCTTTTGGAGGGTGGTGCCTCCTAGATTGGTTAGGTGTCGCTTGGGAGCCTCCGTCGAGATGTGGAGTTGAACCAAGAAGTTTGTAAGGGCAAGGAGATCGCCTACTTCGTGAAGATCTACCCCGAGTAAGGCTAGCCCTCCGTGGGCGATGCCATGATGGCATAGACAAGGTTGCTTCTTCGTGGACCCTTCATGGGTGGAGCCCTCCGTGGACTCTCGCAGCCGTTACCCTCCGTGGGTTGAAGTCTCCATCAACGTGGATTGACGATAGCACCACCTATCGGAACCACGAGAAAAAATCTCCGTGTCTCCAAATTGCGTTTGCTCTTCTCCACCTCTCTTTACTACATGTGCAATTTACTTTCCGCTGCCTATACTTTAGAATTGCATGTGTAGGGTGATACTTGACTTGATCATAATTGTGAATCTGCCAAAAACTTGTCTTTATCAAAAGGCTGAATTTTTATATTGTCAAGTAGTCTAATCCCCCCCCTCTAGACATACTTTCGATCCTACAAGGGGGAATCGAGATCGAGATGGAGGGGGATCGAGATCGAGTGTCCTCATGAATTCAAAAAGTGCCCATGAAATTTAAAAATATTCATGATATCAAAAAGTGCCCATGAAATACAATCGAGAAATGAAGACTACGATTTAAATACAATCGATGTTAGCTAGCTATCTGTTTACAATCTTCTTGCCCTTCTTTTTCGCAAATGGACTTCTTCTGTGGAACGGACGTCCTTTAGGTAGGTTGGTCCTACTTCTTCTTGTGGTATGTGCTGCTATTTCATCGTCGTCGTCATGTTCGATCTTCGGGTCGCAGTACTTGTCGAAGTCTTGCACATTGGCTACTCCATCCATTCCAATGATCTTCCTTTTGCCTCTCCTCACGATAATAGGACTGGGCTTTGACGGGTCGGTAATGAAGAAACATTGGTCCACTTGGGAAGCCAGTACCCATGGCTCATTTTTCACGGTGACGTTTGCGCCCGTGGTCTTGGATTTGGCTTTGGGTATAACCATGGTGGTGAAATACCGGTCTTCTTTTAGGACGCTCTTGGCCCATCTGACACGGAACATCGGGACCTTCTCTCCAGCATAGCTCAGCTCCCAGATCTGCTTGATCCTTCCGTAGTATCTGTCCTTGTCATTGCCGGTGTAGGATTCCATCGTTACCCCGGAGTTCTAATAACCATCGCTCTTCATGTCCTTGTTCTCGGTGTAGAATGTGTAGCCGTTAATATCGTACGCCTCATAGGTCATCAGGTTGTGCTTGGCGCCCTGTGACAAGGCGAATATGAGTTGTTCTTTCGCGGAAGAATCCTCATGTAAAGGGCAGCGAAGCTTCGCTTGAACCAACGCGTGAAACATGAGTTGTGCTCTTTGTTTATATCTCCGTCCGTCCTCTGTTGGCCTCGGTCATTGTACGTCTTCTCAATAAAGGTTTTGTGCTCTACCACCCAAGGATCGACCACGTCTATGTGTTGTAGCGCGACTAGGTTTGCTCTTTCAAAGTCGGCGAGTCGACCCTCGAAGTCGACATGCATTTCGCGGCGACCCTCACGGTGACCCCATCCAGCGAGCCTGCCGAGGTGCCAGTTGACGGGTAGTCCAACGGGGTTCTCGATGCCTAGATAATTCGTGCAGTAGGAGATGCACTCTTCGGTCAGAAAGCTCCTGGCTATACTCCCCTCTGGACGTGACATGTTGCGAACGTATCCTTTGATGACACCATTCATCCTTTCGAACGGCATCATGCTGTGCAGGAATGTCGGCCCGAGTTGGATGATATCCTCCACGATATGGACCAGCAGATGCACCATAACGTCGAAGAATGCGGGCGGGATGTACATCTCAAGCTCGCATAGTATCACCATGATCTCTTCCTGTAGCCTTCTGAGCTGCCTCACGCCAATCGACTTCTGAGAGATGACGTCAAAAAAGTTGCATAGGCCAAATAGCGTTTCACGGACGTGCGCGTCCATGATCCCACGGATTGCAACTGGATGTATCTGCATCATCAGCACGTGACGGTCGTGAGACTTCATCCCGCTGAACTTCGCTTCACTGGGTCTAGGTATCTCGCTTATCTTCCCAGCAGAATCAGAAGAAAGTTTTACTCCTAGGAGGCGGTGAAAACTGCTCGATCTCCTCGACTTAGAGTGAAGCACGCGGGAGGGTAGTCATTTCCGGTCTTCTTGGCCTTTTTGCCTTTGCGACGACTTTCTGTGTCCTGCTTCGCCTCATCATCATCATCATTAGCGTGAAGCTCCTGCCTGATGCCCATTGATTTCAAGTCTGCCCTTGGTTTCGGCCCATCTTTGGTCCTCTCTGGCATGTTGAGTAGGGTACCAAGCAGACTCTCGCACACGTTCTTCGTGATATGCATGACATCAAGGCTGTGAGGCACATGGTGGATCTTCCAGTACGGCAAGTCCTAGAAAACAGACCTCATTTTCCATACCTTCAGCAGCGGCTCTGGCGCATTTCGCTTCTTTCCCGGCTCTGGCGCCTTTTGCTTCTTTCCCGGTAGTGGGCAGTCTTTCCAATTTTTCAACAGCTTGTCTATTTCCTCGCCGCTCCTCGTACACGGGCGTTTTCGGGGTTCGGTTTCACCATCAAACAGATCCTTGCATTTCCTCCACGGGTCATCATCGCGAAGCCACCTTCGATGTCCCATGAACATGGTTTTCGAAGACCCGGGATCTCTATCTAGCTGGCAATACGTTGTGTCATCCATGCACCTTACGCATCCAGAAAATCCGTGGACTACCTGCCCCGCGAGATATCCGTAACCGAGATAGTCGTGCACCGTCGTGAGCAGTGCGGCTCTCATAGGGAAATATTCTTTCTCTGCGGCGTCTCACGTATTGGCTAGCGTTTTCCACAGCGTGTCTAGCTCCTCCTTCAGCAGCCCCAGATACAGATTGATGTCGTCCCCTGGTTGTTTTGGCCCTTCAATTAGCATACTCATGTGAATGTACTTCCTCTTCATGCACAACTAGGGGGGAAAGGTTGTACATCCACACAAACACAGGCCAGGTGCTATGTGTGCTTCTCTGGCTGCCAAACGGATTGACTCCATCGGTGCTCGCGCCCAGCACGATGTTCCTTGGATCCTTCCCAAATTCTGGGTATTGAAGTTCAACGCTGCACCGCTCGCATCCTTAGGGTGACTCAGCATCTTGTCTTTTTATTTATCTCGGATCATTTCCGCCATCTTCCCGCTTCTTCTCCTCCCTATCCGCGTGCCAACGCAGGAGCTTTGCTACCTTAGGGTCCGCGAAATACCGCTGCAGACGAGGAGTAATCGGAAAATACCACACCGATTTTCGAGGAGCTTTCTTCCTCTTCTTGTATCGAGTGACGCCAAGACACCGGACATATGGTAGACTCCGCGTGCTCGTCCTGATAAATGATGCAATTGTTCATGCACACATGGTATTTCACGTGCGGTAAATCCAGAGGACACACGATTTTCTTCGCCTCCTCGAAACTGGTCGTCCACTTGTTCCCCTTGGGAAGACGTTCGTGCCAGAATGACATGTTCTCGTCGAAGCATGCGTCGGTCATTTTGTGTTTTACCTTCATCTCCAGAGCCATGAGCATTACTTTCATGCGGGTATCCTCGGGCCTGCATCCTTCATACAATGGAGTAACCGCGTCTATCTCCAGTTGATCCAGCTTGGCTTTCTCTCGGGCGGCAACCCTTGCGTTATCCGTCTGCTTGAGAAGCAGCTCTTGAATATGAGGGTCCTGCACCCAGCCTCCGTCGTCGTCTGCTCCAGCATCTTCATCTTCATGATCATGCCCTTCGTCTTGATCTTCCTCATCATCATGTACGACATCTTCTACATCTTCTACAGCATCACCGTCGTGATCATGTCCTGGAGATTCTTCGTCTTCTCGCCCGCCCTCGCCGCGGTGGTACTTGTCTTGTTGTCCTTCCTCATTTCTTGCCCGGCCCCCATGGACGACTTCATAGTCATATTCATCACCTTGCCACCAATAGCCATCCATGAAACCACGCAAGAGCAGGTGGCCCCGCACCTGCCCGGAATCCGGGTCCGCAATAAGGCTCTTCAGCTTGCATCTTCGACACGGACATCTTATCTTCGTCTCATTCTTTTGAAGCATCTCGGCCTTCGCGGAGCTCAAAAACCTATTCACTATGCCTTCAGTTATCGTGCGGACCATGGTCGCCTGCGGGGTAGAGCAAAACGATATTTTAGAACCAAGAAAAAATTTGGCATGACCTTCCCTAAAAATAGGACCAAAAAGAATGCATAGTGCCAAAATTCTCACCGAAACGGAAATGAATCAACATTCCGGCAAAATATAGGCAACTATCGCATTTCAAATACCGGTACCTGCAAACACAAACATATATGCAACACCACAATCATATGCAACACCACAAACATACATAGATCTAGCTAGGCCACAAAAAGTGCATGTGCACGTTGTTGGAGCGAGCTAGGGAGAAAAAAAGTAGATCTACATCATGAAGATAGCTTTCCCCTTACTTACCTATCAAAAAAAGGTAATTTCACCACTTAATTCTGATGAATCTATGGTGGAAATGAGGTGAGGAGGAGGAGGCAGCCGAAAGCTTGAAGAAGGAGGTGAAGGGAATGAAGTGGGGAAAGTGAGTGGGTAGGTGTGGCTGTCCAAATATCTTGTTGGGGTCCAAGGTTACTAATGGCGCACCACCTGCAAATGCACCATTAGTATGCCTGGTTACTAATGGCGCACCCGCAGATGGTGCGCCATTAGTAGTTTTGCAAAAAAGTAAAAAAAATAAATATATATACTAATGGCGCACCGAGTCATAGTGCGCCATTAGTAGTTTTGCAAAAAAAACAGTAATGGCGCACTCTCTGTCTGGTGCGCCATTACTAGTTAGAACTAGTAATGGCGCACTTCGACAGGATGCACCATTAGTATGTATGAAAAAATGGAAAAAAAAAATTATTACTAGTGGCGCACCATGTCTCTGGTGCCCATTAGTGTCTTCCACACTAATGGCGCATCACCAACTGGTGCGCCATTAGTATATAGTAGTGGCACACTAGTTCCCTGGTGCACCATTAGTGTCAATCCTATCTATAGCCCTTGTCCTAGTAGTGTACATCACCTATATAAGTGGGGGCTAGGGGGCTCTCATTCCCATAACATTCGTAGAACCATACTCTCGGTATACTTCAACCCCATCTCTCATTGTAATCTCTCGCACAAGATATCCAACCATGAATACAAATACAAAGCAGTACGTAGGGTACTACTCCTTCCTGGAGGCCTGAACCTGGGTAACTATTTGTGAGACCTCCGATTTGGAACTTTCATCCACGTTCTCTATCCTACCGAGGGTACTGGTGGGTTTATGCACCGTTTGTTGGCGCGCCGGGCACGGGTTGCATTGGACCGAGATCCATCCCAGATCAGATCTCCTATAGCTTTCGGCGGCCTCCAACGGAGAGAAAGATTAACTTTCGGCTCCCTCACCTTCATTACAGACGGGACATGCCGGGTCAAGATCAAACCACCGACCTTCCCTGTCTGTGCACTAGCGTTCGGCATCAACCACCTTGGTAGCTTTCGCGTTTGCGTCCCGTCGCCCCGGGAGATTGCATAGGTGGCCTCACCAAGCTTTACAGCCGCCTTCATCACTGACCTCTGGCACAGGAGATCAGGCGATGCAGGCACCCCTGAACGACCAGATCAATGGTAAGACCAAGGTCTGGTCGGACTTGTCAAGCTACATGACGGCCTTGCTATTGACCTTCAACTTGAAGGGTGATGATCCTGCACCAGGAAGCTCGACGACTGGGGCTCGGGCCTCGGCCTTTAGTTCAGAACGTTGTGCTGATTTCAGGGAGTACCACCAGCCCGCCCCAACATCACAATGGTGTCTAACAACTGCTTCATCAAACACATACCTTAAGACCGCATCATCAACTTGTCCATCTCTGACTGCAGCATCAGCTCCACCGAACTTGTTCTGCTCTCCAATGCAAAAGGACAACAAGACTAACATCATCTCTATAGACAGAAGCCGATGAAGAGCTCCCGATCCCAGTTGTGGGGTCCGGAGATAGCAAGCAGGCCATGACACCACCACCAACATCGGACGGCGAAGAGGCCCTGCAGGCCATTACACTCCAGCAAGTCATGATGATAGCACTTGTCGGGACATCCTCAACACCAACGGCTTCGATCGCGCCCAACCAGCGGGGCCGCGGTAGCCCACGGCGGGCCTCCAGCCCCTCCTCCGGTCTTGGAGCTAGCACTCATCGCTCTATCAGCACCTCCGGCAACACCTTTGCTCGGACATCAACTGGTCACCTATAACACCTTTGGCGTCGGACCCCAGGCTTCGCGACTCTCGGGGCCGAAATTTACGGCCTCGCCAAAGTAACAATGACGCAATCCATCATCAACACAAACGTGTTGCGCTTCCTCGGCACCCTTATACTGGGGACCGACCCCACCATGTAGGCAATGGAGGCCTTCCAACGGGCACATTAGCCACCAACCTACAACTCAAGCAGGGGACGACCGAGACTTCGTCGTATGGGGCGCGGTGGCAAGGAATGATGAGCAATGAAGGCCGACGCCAATCTCGACGCCAGCCACGAGCATAAACCACTACTGCTCTCGCGGCCTTAGGTCATGAGGCTGGCATGGGCCGTAACAAGCCCGCGGCCTCCAAGCCGCCATGACACTGGCCAACATACTCCACGATACACCAGAGTCCCGAACATCATCACAAATCTCATAAGGGTACTCCATAAGACAGTGGAGCTCCAAGACAAGACCAGTCAGTCATGGCAGCGCCTGGCCGGCACACACAGTGTCCTTTAAGCCGCAGCACACTTACCTAAGCCAGAGCCCGCACCAAGGGGTGAATATGGAAACCTTCGTCAAGCAAATTTTCACGGGATTTCTTTGAGGATTTGATTCTTTGTATTTTTTTCGTGCGTAACATTATTAATTGATTTGTAGGGACTGAAAACTTTAGGAAAATTTTCTAAGGATTGCTTTGCACTATATTTCAAAGAAAAATTTACATCAACTCCAACCTCATTAAAAAAATCAAGTGGTTTTCTAACACCGGCGTGTGAGAGTGAGTCACGTGAAGGAAGGATAAATAGTTTCAGGAACACTAATATGTAGACTTCCTCCGTTTCAAAATAGATGACCCAATTTTATACTAACTTTGTACTAAAGTTAGTATAAAGTTGGGTCATCTATTTTGGAATGGAGGGAGTATGTATCATGTGTGTACTCGTTTATTCTTCGAGCACTGTTATCTGTATTCATTTTTCACATTTGAATACAAAAATATAACATCTGTATCGAATTGAAAGAAATCAAATATACATCAATAGTCGCAAGCGGCAAGAGGATACGAGAAAAAAAAGTTTTGTTCCGATCTGGTGTGTGGCCTCATTTCCGTGTCCCCTACTCGAACCGAGTCGAGAACGGACACACATGCACATAGGGTCGAGCTACTATAAATATGTGGCCCGAGTTATCTCGTGGACTCATCGATTCTTCATCTCCATCAAACAAGCTCTCGATTGACATCTCCCTCTCGCGCGTACGTGGGCGTGGCGGCTGATCCACCAAAATCAATGGCAGCAGAAGCTCTTCTCCCGCCGCTGCTCCCGACGCCACCAAGGAGCGAAATGCTGCCGATCCTCCCGACGCCGCCCAGGAGCGAGATGCTGCCGCTGTTGCCGACGCCGCACGGTGTCATCCTCACCATGCTGGTGTCCGCCATGGCAGGCCGCGCCGACTTCGTCCAGAGGTGGGACTGGAACAAGAAGGGCAAGAAGCCATGCAGCTCCACCTCTTCCTCCTCGTCCTCGTCGCCGGAGGACAGCGGGAGCACTGGTCGTGCCGACTCCGTCGAGAGGTGGGACTGGAACAAGAAGTGCAAGAAGACATGCAGCTCCATCTGCTCCTCCTCGTCGTCCTCTTCGTCGGAGAGCAGCGGGAAGACCGGTCGTGCCAACTCCGTCGAAAGGTGGGACTCGGACAAGAAATACAACAAGAAGCCCCGCACCACCAAGTCGTCGTCGTCGTCGTCGTCATACAGCGCCAGCAGCCCCGGACGTGCCGACTCCGTCGAACGCTGGGACAGCAAGAAGAAACTCTCGACCTCGTGCAGTGCGTCTCTCCAGCCCACAGATCTCGGCCGCCATGACGCCGGCAACAACAAGCGCCTGCCTAGCCCTGGCCGCGCGTCCTCGGCGGAACACTGGGACTTGCACAAGAAGCCCTGCCCGGAGCAGACGGAGAAGCTGCCTCGGACTACAAAGACGCCGGCGCTAGCCACGACCCCGCAGAAGGCCATGTTCGCCGGGTCCAACTTTCACGCCTCGCCGGATCCGAGCATGCTCCCCATGCCGCCCTTCTTTCTGCTGGCACGTTCGCGTGCGCTCTGTACAATTAATTAAGTCCATTACGGCCATCTAGTTCCTTTCCTTTGTGATGAGTAGTGCTGTAGTAGGATGTAGAATTCAATCCCATAACTTCTTGTGATCCCTTTTGTTTCATTCATCTCGTTGGTGAAATATATATGAAGGATTTTTAATTTTCATGAATCTGCTCATGGTCATTTTTCTGCAGCTTAATTTCATCAACTTTTAGAATGTACTGGAGTACTGTGGCGTTCAACTTGAAGTACACTAGCTCAGTACAGTTTGCATGGATATCTAGCAGAAGAGTAGGTTTCGGATTCGAGCTTTTCTACCTTGTAAGTGGATGGTACATGACCTGAAGGCTCGAAACATTAGATCCATTATTCTGTCCGTAAACTTTGCTGTGTTACAAATTTCTGTAGTAGAAGTAGAAACACATTATCTTGCTATCATGTGTTCATGCAATCAGAACTATAGTAAGCAAGGCAGTGCTTATTCATGCATTATTAGTTCACTAGCAAAAGGGTCCGTGTGTTGCAACTGGAAAAAAAAATCATCTACTACTACTATAAAAGAAAGAAAGGGGCAGATCCAAATAATTTTATCCGTCCATCTATAATATCTAATGGCCCAAAATCATCCCGTGTTTAACACAACAAGCCACGCATTAAGCTATTAACAAGCCATCGATCGATAACCCAGGCCCGTCGTAAAAAAAAAAAGGAAAGCAGGTCGCACGACCCGCACGACCACCCTCTTCGCACGACTCTCGCCGCTGCGCGCACAACCTCCCCTCCTCCTCCTGCGCCGTTCGCCGCCCCGCAAACTCCGGCAGACGTTAGCCGCCCTTCGCCGCAGGAGCCGCCATAGGAGTCGCCAGACTGGAGCCGCCGCCTGGAGCCGCTTCGCCGCTGCAGCCGCCGCCGCTGGAGCCGCTTGTTGCAGCGAGTCGGAGCCGCCCCGCCCCTGGATCCGCTCGCCGACGGAGCCGCCCCGCCCCTGGATCCGCTCGCCGACGGAGCTGCCCCGCCCCTGGATCCGCTCGCCGACCAGAAGAGAAGAGAAGAGACGAGAAGGGAAGAGGGGGATCGAGCAGGTCAGGCGGCGGCTCCCAGTCCCACTCAGATCCGCCAAGGGCTTGCACCTGGAGCTCCGTATCCATGGCCGAGGGCTAGGACCTGGAGCCCCACATCCATGGCGTCGGCTGCATCTCCACAATCGCGAGGTCGCGCGCCGGGACATGACCTCCGTCCGGTCCGTCGGCTTCCGCTCCCGCTCCGCTCGGTCGACGACGCCATGGCCGCCAAGGTAAGGTACTCTGTCGATCTGCTCTTCTCCCTTTCCCTTTCCTTCCCTCCCTCACGCGCTTTTGTCTCCTTCCTCACGCAGATGCATGCACCAGCCAGCGTTGCTGACTGACTTCCTGGTTGCGGTTCCGCGCGCGCGAGGCAGCCGGTGAGGCAGGAGTGCCTACAACCTCTCCTTCCTCCACAACAAGGAACAGATCCACCATTACGTACTGTACGTGCTTACTCGTTCCAATCCCCAATCTATTTTCTCATCTACTATCTCAGTTGTGAATTACTATTTTATATGCTGTCGAGCAAATTTGACCTTTTGGCTCCACGTACGTCTGAAAGTTGGCTTCTCCAGTTTTCCTGGAGCTGGTGGCCATCATTCTTATTTAAATGAGATCAACTTGTTCAAAGCAGAGTTGAATCCTTAGATTCGCTGGGCTACCACCTGTTTGTGGTGTCCTCTAGCTGCTGACTATTGGGAATTATTAGTTCATGAAAGATGATTTGTTCATCCATGATTCAGATTGGTTCCAAATTGACGATTTTGCTTGGGGACCTACTGTGTCAAAGTTCAGTTTTTGTTTCGCTTGTTAACGTTTGATGAAGCTTATATATATGTCTTGCTTTGAGAGGATGGGGATGAATCACTACCGCTCTATCATTTATCTACTACCACTATCTACTACTACTATAAAAGAAAGAAAGGGGCAGATCCAAATAATTTTATCCATCCATCTATAATATCTGATGGCCCAAAATCATCCCGTGTTTAACACAACAAGCCACGCATTAAGCTATTAACAAGCCATCGATCGATAACCCAGGCCCGTCGTAAAAAAAAAAGGAAAGCCGGTCGCACGACCCGCACGACCACCCTCTTCGCACGACTCTCGCCGCTGCGCGCACAACCTCCCCTCCTCCTCCCGCGCCGTTCGCCGCCCCGCAAACTCCGGCAGACGTTAGCCGCCCTTCGCCGCAGGAGCCGTCATAGGAGTCGCCTTCGCTGGAGCCGCCGCCCGCTGAAACGCTTCGCCGCTTCGCCGCTGCAGCCGCCGCCTGCTGGAGCCGCTTCGCCGCTGCAGCCGCCGCCCTGGCCGCTTCGCCGCTGCAGCCGCCGCTGGAGCCGCTTGTCAGCATGAGTCGGAGCCGCCCGCCCTCGATCCGCTTCGCCCGGAGCCGCCCCCCCTGGATCCGCTCGCCGACGGAGCTGCCCCGCCCCTGGATCCGCTCGCCGCCGGAGCCGCCCGTCGCTCTCCCACTCAGCTTGGCCTCTCGTAAGTTGAGAAATTTGATTGTACCAATGATTATACTAATGGATTTGACTGATCTGCAACTTACTATAGGAGTTGCAGCCTACTGCTTGCAATCACTGAAAAAGAAATTGCTTTGCCAGAGCGTGCATGGATGTGCAGGGTGTAGTGTTGCCGTTTGATTCAGAATGGAGAATGTATGGAGCTCCCAAGTCTGACCCCTCTACCAGTAATCCTCTCCAACGATGCACTTGAGATATTATATACTCTTTTGCATGCATGTCACCCTTTACTCTCGATGTTTCTGAGAAATGGATTTCAGCTAACATGAGTACCTGCAACTTGCAGGTGTTAAAGTTAACAATAACTAGGATGCACTCAGAATACTCATGTATTTGTTTCCCATATTATTATCAATCCAAGGATCGAAGATTGTTTCCATATTATTATCAATCCAAGGATCGAAGAAGAAAAAAAGGGACATAGCAAAATTGACTTTAGAGAGCTGGACCAGAATCTATAAAAATGATCACACTTAGGGCAGAATAATGATGAAGCCCCGTGCTTTCCTAATCCAGGGGTCACTTCTGACCTGGCTAAGGTAGGAAACATTAATCATGTTTTCATTTTTTGTATATATTTCTGTGATTGCTGGAGGTAAGGCAAAGAGTTGTTGTAGACATGAAATTTGTGAAGTTTGTAATGACTAGATTTCAGCAACGGTAATGGTTACAAAATTTCATCTTGGTCACTTCATATGCTTAACTTTTTTTTAGATAATGGCAGATTGTTTTTCCGTCCTCTGCATCATTCCACCTGAACATGTTTTTGCTTTTGCCTGATCTTGGATCCTACTAATTTGTTATACAACCTTGTTTCTCTTGTGCTAACTCTTCATATCAAAATCCTTTTACGTACTATGCAGTTATGCTTTATCTGCACTGTAACCCAACATGTCTTCCTTCCAGTTACAGCTGCTATCTCTGTTTGTCTTGACGGTCATGGAGTACTTGCAGCCATGGAATATTCGCATATCTTCACTACAAAATGTGACCAAGATGGAAGAGGCCCTCCTACAAACTTTGTTGCATGTATCTGTTGCTTGTAAGGCAACTGCCCAACTAGCATTTATAATTTCTTGTGGATTTACATGGTGTGCATGAAATTTCTCTTACATGCAAACTTGTATACTTGGAAATCAGGGTTCTATGCATTACTAACCAGAATTCGGGGATTTTGTTTTGTTGTGAACACAATCAAATCAATTAGTTTTCCAATGTTTACCCTTGGTTTTTATCCGGCACTATTTCTTCTGGCATTTAGGCATGACATTTTCTGGACTGGACTATAAAAGAGATGAAAGAGGAGTGCGGCGTTTCGGTGCCCGGGTGCATCTGCACCCGTTCAAAAAATAATTCGTAAAAAATTCAGAAAAATTCAAAAAATTCCGAAAAAAATTGGGGTGGTGGACAATTTGATGCGAGAGGTGCGCCCCAATTTTCAAAACATTTGGACTTATGTGCAGCTCTCAGCAAAAAAGACAAATCAGACCAAAACAGTATATGAACAGTACACATTTTTACAGACCTCCGATTTGTCTTTTTTGCTGAGAGCTGCACATAAGTCCAAATATTTTGAAAATTGGGGCGCACCTCACGCATCAAATTATCCACAACCCCAATTTGTTTTGGAATTTTTTGAATTTTTTTAGTATTTATTTTGATTTTTTTGGTGAGCGCAGGTGCAGATGAGCTCGGGCTCAGATTTGGATTTTCGATGAAAGAGGGGATACTTTGGAGAACGATTGTACATGTTGCTTCTCAAGTTTAGCTTGTGAATTTTAGTGTTGGGATATTTTTGTGAAGAATAAACTAAACATTAACATGTCGAGAGCGTCTTGACGGTGCACATAAAAAGTGATAAGGCGGGTCAATGGCTGGGAGGTTTATGGTTTGATGTTGTCCTGTGTCATATCTCATATTTGTATACCAGAAATGAACATCCAAGCTTCCACATAATGGAAATTCTTCCTATTTGTCACCGTAGTCGGAAAGATTTTTTTCTACTACACATCGACTACTACTTGAAATCTATCATTCTATTATAGAAGTATAGTTTTGTTGATTTTATTTAACAATTGCCTCTTAACGGAGATAAACAAAGAAACATCTTCTTATGGTTGTACGTGCATGGCACGTGCACGCTTACTATATCGTTAGTGGCACCCCGAATCCATATGAGCAAGCGATTTGGTGATGGTAAGTATTTGCTCATTGTTTTTGACCATTTCCATTTAGACTTTGCTTCAAGGAAATTTTGTACTTCTTTTCTGACTTGACCAAAACAAAGCTTCTACACATTATCATTCTGTCTTCATCTTCTACCAAAAAAAAACATCATTGTCATGGTTTTGAGGAGGTTCTTAACATATACAGTTATTCCACATTTGAACCTTTCAGGTAATGACTGATTATTGCCCCTTTTCCTTCAGTGGAGATTATGAATTTGTGAAATGGTGACAAACATGAGTTTTATTTGTCTCAATAACTTTAACGGTGGAGCAGAATCAAAACGTTAATAGGATGGGTTATATTTTAAGGTAACCAATATAGTGCTAAGCTTTATTTCCTTGCTTCAACTTATTTGTGCAGTGATGGATAGCTAGCCGTACAATTTTCCCTTTTTGTTTCATTTGCTCCAGGCTTCCTTTTTTAATTTTTTTGGCTTTGTCTTGCTTTGTTTTCATTGGGCCGCTCTTATGATTCGCGTCATCTTGGCACTTCCTCCTAATACAAAGGACATACATTTTGCTGCTTACTCAACAAAAAACTTATTTGATAATGTTCCCAGATTACTTTAAAATAGCACATAGTAAATAATTTTATTTAGTGCATCTGTAAGTTTCTGACATCACCTGTTAGAAGCTTTATATCCTTGCGATCGTTGATCATGATCATACATTATTTTGACCAAGACAAAGGTATTTGCAGTATAACTCAAGTGTTGTGTTCCATGCATGATGGTCACAGTGGATGGAGCTAGGAGTACCAACCCATTTTCCTAGCCGTCTCTGTTTGGGAGCAGCTAAATTCTTCACCAGCAATATAGAAATCTTTTGTTTCCCTTGTAATTTTGTTGAACTGGTCACTGCAGGACCAACTTCTTTTGCACCTCATAATTTTGTTGAACATCATAATATGTGTTTTACCTGGCCGGCTTCATAATTTTGTTTCTTATATATGCAGGTTCATGGTTCTGAAGTTAATTCTTTTCAGCTTCAAACTGAAATAATTCCTCTCTATTCCCGTACCATGGAGACGGGCACTGAACTTTCAAAAACAGTATGAAGTCAACCCTTTCTGTACATCCAATGACCCTATTGTTCTGGTAAATGTTTTCATTATTGCCTAATTTTGTGAGTGATTGACACTTTCTGCTTGTTCTGAATTTCAGTCCTATAAATTTTCTTTGAGTATGTTAAAAAGATGTAGCCATATCTCACTGGGATTTGTGCAGTAAACTGTTTTTCTTTTCCATTCTTGCAAATGAGGCACATGATAGATCACATCTATGTAGAGTATTGGAGATCCATGCCCCATTTTGTTGTCCAAAATTGAAACATTCAACAGTACCAGTTCACCAAATATTGCCCCGAGGATTACAGGCAAGCAGTACCAATCTGGATGATTGGTCCAGGCAGGCTACCCTTATGCTTGACGGGGAAACTGCAACGTAATGGAACAAGTAAATATTAAAGGTGTTGTAGTTTAGGTGGCATTTTTTTTACAAAGGGTGGAGCGAGTTTCTTTCTTCTTTTTCCCGATGAGCATGTTGACCCTTGTGGACAATTATACATGGCATATCCCTTCCTGATGTATGGGTCCATTTAAGGTTATATTCTTTTTGTACTTGTTACTTGTGATGATATTATGGTTTCGATAATGTGCAATTTACCCTATGCTTCTAGATGCATTTGCTTAATTAATCAAAAGGAATGATGTGTTTTGTGTTACATTGTTCCATCAATGGGATTGAGAGAGAGAGAGAAAGGGAGAGAGGGAGGGAGGGAGGGAGGGAGAGAGCAAATTCGTTTGCACTCCCTCCGTAAACTAACATAAGAGCGTTTAGATTACTACTATATGGTGATCTAAACGCTCTTATATTAGTTTACTGAGGGAGTAATAGTTTTAACTATTATGTTTAGACTATGTTTCTATATACGTGAATTTTCACGTGCAGGCTTACTAGTAATCTCAAATGGCCAAGACCATATTTTGTTGCATTACTCAGATCACTATCACGCTCAATTACGTGAAATCATGAACAATTTTTGAAATCTTGAACAGTTTTTTAAACTAGTGATCATATTTTAAATCATGAACATTTTCAAATTCGCAAACACTTTTACAAATTTTTGAATATTTTATAATATTATTATTTTTTGAATTTATGAACATTTTATATTATTTGCAAACATTTTTATAAAAATAGTTAACATTATTTTAAACAATTTTTTTGAATCAGCGAACATTTCAAGAGTCAACAAACATTTTGAACTCGCCTATGTCTTCTAGGCATAGCCGGTCCCAAGCCTGGGTACAAGAGGAGGGTTGTGATAGGCTTGGCGAGCCAACATAAAAACTAGTCAGTCCCATAGGTATGAAACCCATTTGAGCGAGAATAGTACTAGGTGGGTGACCTCCTGGGAAATCCTCGTGAAAGGGTTTCATATCTAAGGGTTGTGATAGGCTTGGCGAGCCAACGTAAAAAGTAGTCAGTCTTTTGGGTATGAAATCGATTTGGGCGAGAGTAGTACTAGGATGGGTGACCTCATGTGAAGTCCTTGTGAAAGGGTTTCATATCTAGCTTACCCCAACTTGTTTGGGATAAAAGACTTCGTAAGATAAGATAAGATAAGCTAAATTGGTGGAATTTTTTAGAAAATTCATGAACATTTCTATTATTTAACAAACATTTTTTGAAATGCATGATCATTTTTTGGATCAACATACATTTTGTGTATGAATAAACTATTTTGCAAGTCATGACTAGTTTTTGATTTTTTTTAGGATATTTTTCCATTCATAAACATTTTCTAAATTGGCGAAAAATTTAATTTTTCAATAAAAAATACAATAACTTCTTAACAAATTATCGACATTTTTTCATTTCCCAAACATTTGTTTTTTTTCAAAATTGCGAACGTTTTTTGAATAAGCATACATTTTTTGA
This sequence comes from Aegilops speltoides, assembly GCA_021437245.1. Classification (NCBI taxonomy): domain Eukaryota; kingdom Viridiplantae; phylum Streptophyta; class Magnoliopsida; order Poales; family Poaceae; genus Aegilops; species Aegilops speltoides. The sequence goes on from CM038141.1 coordinate 44,402,495, forward strand.
ATAACCAAGAAGCTCGGCGATCAGGGCTCGGGCCTCAGCATTTAGATCACGGGCTCGGGCCTCATCATTTAGATAACGATCTTGTGCTGATCTCATGGAGTACCATCAGCCCGCCCCAACATGTCATCTAGTCACCATGGTGTGCCACAACTACTTTATCAACCACATACCTTAAGCCTGCAGTTTCTTCCCTCTCATTAGGGTTTTGTTTCTCCCGAAGGCGATCGCAGCCGCCGTCGAGACTTCACCTTCCCTCCTCCGGTCGCGGCTAGGCGGTCTGGTTCGTCTGATTAAGGGGTGATCTAGTATCACTTCCCGGCCTTGGCCTCCCCCTAGAGGTGCGCCGGAGAGTTTTAGGGTTTGCTTCAACGCCCGATTGATCTGTTCTCTCGGGCTAGGTTTCAAGGTTTTCAGCGGCTATGGGATCGAAGGCCAAGGAGGCGATGGGTTCCAGCTTCACGACAGAAGTGGAGAAGATGATGGCGGAGTTGGGTCTCCGTCAGGAAGATCTCAACGATGTCGTCTTTGACGAGAAGGCGGCACCGCCAGATGCAACTAGATGGATGGCTGTAGTGAGGGTGCACATCGATAAACCGTATAGCCAGTATTGGTTCTTCAAGAACATGCGTGCGGCGTGGGATTTGGCACATGAGGTGAAGTTCCGTCCTTTGGAAGATAATCTCTATACTCTGCAGTTCTTCTGTCTAGGGGATTGGGAGCGAGTCATGCAGGAAGGACCATGGAATTTCAGGGGGAATGCTGTAATCATCACCCCATATGATGGAATCACCAAGCCCACGGAGGTCAATCTGGATACACTAGATATCTGGATACAAATTCATGATGTTTCTGATCTATATGCACATCTTGTGATGCCATTGGCAGCAAAGGTAGGTGATGTTCTGTTCACAGAAAACATGACGCAAGACTTTGCTGGAATTTTTTATCGCGTGTGGGTCAAGATCAATGTGCATAAACCGTTGAAGAATGCGGTGTCAATGATTTGTGATTGTAAGCGCCAGATCTATCGTGTGAAGTACGAGCGCCTGCCGGATTGGTGCGCCGTATGCGGGCATCTTGGGCATGTATACAAGGAACATGGAGATGGTATCCATCCCCCCTCTGCATTATATTTCAAAGCTCTCCCTACTTCGTGGAACATGCGAGTTGGTGATGGTCCTGGACGTGGAAGAGGACGTCGTGGTGGCCGCCGAGGTGGCCGTACAGCCGGAAGGGATGCCGGGTGGGGTGGAGCTCCAAACCACGCGGAGGGAACTGAAACTGACAATACAGAATACACTGATCCATATGCGGCTATGGTCGATGTGGGCGATAACAGGAAAAGACTAGCCAACGAACAGAAGAGCGAGATGGCTCTTGCTATCTTACCTGCCACAGGGAACACGCTCGCTGCTATCCCTCAGGTGGTGCCAGCTAGTCCATCATCGGTGCAAGAACCAAAGAGACCCCGTGTCAATGCAGATAAAAACAGCCTGAAGAAGGGAGTTACCGCAGAGAAACAAGTTGAGTCCATATCGGCGATGTCCCGAGGGGAGGATTGTCGGGCGCAATGAATGTCTTATGTTAGAAATGTCATGGTGTGGGCAAAGCCGCGACAATTTGAGAGCTTCGTGACCTAGCGAAGCAATTTGCCCCGACCGTGTTGTGTATTGTCAAAACTCAAATCTCAAAGGCACGGGTCGAGAGTCTTGCTAGTACTTTAGGTTTTACTCATGCTTATATTGTTGGTAGCTCTGGCCGCAGTGGCGGCATTTGTGTTTTCTGGAATGATGGAATAAAATTGGATGTTTTCGGTTACTTTGAGTATCATGTAGATGCGAAAGTGCTAATCCCTAACCACGAGGAGTGGAGACTCACATGTGTTTACGGCAAAGCGCAGACCGGAGAGAGGTATAGAACATGGGGTATGCTAAAATCTCCAGTCAGCATTAATTCCTTGCCATGGTTATGCATCGATGATTTTAACGAAGTCCTACATCTGCACGAGCATGTGGGGACGGGGCAAAAACGAAGGGCACGGATTCAGGGCTTCAGGGATGCTATGGACGACTGCGCACTAGCTGATATTGGGTACTATGGGAAACCTTGGACTTATGAGAAAAAGACCTCCGGTGGAGGTTATTGCCGAGTGCGCCTTGATAGAGCTCTTGCCAATTTGGATTGGAGCGCACTCTTTCCCCATGCAAGCCTCATCCATGAAACGGGCACTTCATCTGATCACTGTCCTATTAGAATCCAACTCGAGCCGGTTCAGGTTACACAAAGGGTGCAGAAAATATTCAGGTATGAGTGTTATTGGGAGTGCCATGACACGTTCGGTGAATCGTTTGAGGCAATGTGGAGTGGAAGTCCAGGCAGCCAGTCAACAACGTAGCTTAGCAAGAAGCTTAGGGTCTTGTTGATACGTCTCCAACGTATCTATAATTTTTGATTGTTCCATGCTATTATATTACCACTTTTTTGGATGTTTATGGGCTTTATTATACACATTTATATCATTTTTGGGACTAACCTATTAACCGGAGGCCCAGTCCATATTGCTGATTTATTGCCTGTTTTAGTATTTCGAGGAAAAGGAATATCAAACGGAGTCCAAACGGAATGAAACCTTCGGCAGCGTGATTTTTTGGAAGAATATGATCCTGGAGACTTGGAGTCCACGTCAGAAGATCCTCGAGGAGGCCACGAGATAGGAGGCCACGCCCCCCCCCTACTGGGCGTGGCCCCCTGTCTCGTGGGCCCCTCGAGCACCTCCCGACCGACTTCTTTTGCCTATATATGCCTACGTACCCTAAAACCATCGAAAATGAAGATAGATCGGGAGTCCCACCGCCGCAAGCCTCTATAGCCACCAAAAACCTCTCGGGAGTCTGTTCTGGCACCCTGCCGGAGGGGGAACCCATCACCGGTGGCCATCTTCATCATCCCGGCGCTCCCCATGACGAGGAGGGAGTAGTTCACCCTCGGGGCTGAGGGTATGTACCAATAGCTATGTATTTGATCTCTCTCTCTCTCTCGTGTTCTCTCTATGGCACGATCTTGATGTATCGCGAGCTTTGCTATTATAGTTGGATCTTATGATGTTTCTCCCCCCTCTACTCTCGTGTGACGAATTGAGTTTCCCTCTTGAAGTTATCTTATTGGATTGAGTCTTTATGATGAGAACACTTGATATATGTCTCGCCGTGTTTATCTGTGGTGACAATGGGATATCATGTGCCACTTGATGTATGTTTTGGTGACCAACTTACGGGTTCCTCCCATGAACCTATGCATTGGGGTTGGCACACATTTTGTTGACTCTCCGGTAGAAACTTTGGGGCACTCTTTGAAGTACTTTATGTTGGTTGGATGAATCTGAGATTGTGTGATGCATATCGTATAATCATGCCCACGGATACTTGAGGTGACAATGGAGTATCTAGGTGACATTAGGGTTTTGGTTGATTTGTGTCTTAAGGTGTTATTCTAGTAAGAACTCTTTAATAGGTCGATCCGAAAGAATAACTTTGAGGTGGTTTCATACCTTATCATAATCTATATGTTTGTTCTCCGCTATTAGTGGCTTTGGAGTGACTCTTTGTTTCATGTTGAGGGCTTGTTATATGATCTATCTATGTTATTATTGTTGAGAGAACTTGCACTAGTGAAAGTATGAACCCTAGGCCTTGTTTCCTATCATTGCAATACCGTTTACGCTCACTTTTATCATTAGTTACCTTGCTGTTTTTATATTTTCAGATTACAAAAAACTATATCTACCATCAATATTGCACTTGTATCACCATCTCTTCGCCGAACTAGTGCACCTATACAATTTACCATTGTATTGGGTGTGTTGGGGACACAAGAGACTCTTTGTTATTTGGTTACAGGGTTGTTTGAGAGAGACCATCTTCATCCTACGCCTCCTACGGATTGATAAACCTTAGGTCATCCACTTGAGGGAAATTTGCTATTGTCCTACAAAACTGTGCACTTGCAGGCCCAACAACGTCTACAAGAAGAAGGTTGTGTAGTAGACATCAAGCTCTTTTCTGGCGCCGTTGTCGGGGAGGTGAGTGCTTGAAGGTATATCTTTAGATCTTGCAATCAAGTCTTTTAGTTTCTTGTTTTATCACTAGTTTAGTTTATAAAAGAAAACTACACAAAAATGGAATTGAGTTTGTCTCTTATGCTTCGTATTTTTAATATCTTTCGTGAGTTTGATGGAAAGGAAAATTGTGCTCAAGTGCTAGAAGAAGAATGCTTTAAAATGCTTGGTACTAAATCTTTGAATGATGAGCATGATTACAATGTTGTTAGTATAAACTCCTTGAATATCCATAGTACTAATGATGATTGCTCTAGTCATGATGAAAATATATCTTATGAGCGTGTCAACTTTTGTGGAGTGCATGTTTGCATGAACACACCAAATAGAGAAGATATTTATTGCTAGAGGCATAATCATTTAGAAACTAAATGGTTGCAAGAAAGGCTAGATGTGAGTGCTGAAAATTTAAAATTCCTTTGTCGTACTTGTGAACTTTGCAATGAACGTGGTCATTTACATCTCCAATGCAAATTGTTTCATGACCGAATTGTGTCCAAAAATTGTGATGATTTGATCTCCCTTGCACATTACAATGAGCTTAGTTTACTTTTGGGTTATGAAGAATTGAAACGTTTACTTAAGGACCTTCCAGAATTTGCCCATAAGAAATTCCTTGATATTGATCTAGAAAAGATTTATATGTTTTGTGCGGAGAATTGCATTGAAAATCCTTATATTGCCAATTACCTAAAGAAAAGAGAGCAAATAGAAGATGATGAGAATACTAATGAAAGGGAAGAGACTTCCCAATATCCTCCTATTATTTCTCATGATGAATCAGGTAACGAGGAGGAGCTTTCTATTCAACCAATCTCATCAATAAGGAGCTCAAAGAGGAAGGTTGAAACCACACATAATGTGAAGAAGAAAAAGAAAAGAAGGAGCAACAAAGGTAGAAAGGTATCCCTCCCAAATGATGGTGCTCCTACTACTCATTGTGATGATGATAATTGCTATACTATTGGTGCTATCAATATTTTTAATGATGAGAGTGATTATGCTTATGATATGAAAGGGCCCAAGCTTGGGGAAGCTATGTTTGATGATAATGACATATTTGAGAATATATTTGCTGAAATTAATGTTTGTCCCAAGCTTGGGGATGCTATGTTTAGTGAAGATGATATTTTTAGCATCCCAAGTTTTGATATGCAAAGTTGTTATGATGATAGCATGCCTCCTACCTATGATGATTATATTGATGAAAGTGGGTTCGGAAGAGAGTAAACTTTAGACAGTAGTGATCCCACTATTTTGGAGGATGTTGAATTTTATTGTGATGAATACGAAAGTGGGTTTGGAAGAGTGTCAACTTTATTTAGTGATTCCACTATCTTGGGAGAGGTTTCAATCGATTATGATGAGAACGAAGTTGCTACTTATGATGATTATTGTGATGAAACTTATGCTATAAAAAGTAGTGCTGATTATATTTATAAAACTTGTCATGATTATGATTACCCTTTTTCTGAACATTACTCTTTTAATGTGGAAAAAAAATTAGTGTTCAAGTCTTTTATGATACTTCCACTACTCCGAATGAGAAGAATTTTGCTTATGTGGAGAGTAGTAAATTTTCTATGATTGTAGATCATGAAAAGAATGCTTTAGGTGCTGGTTATATTGTTGAATTAATTCATGATGCTACTGAACATTATTATGAAGGAGGAATATATGCTTGTAGGAATTGCAATAATGTCAAGTTTCCTCTCTATGTGTTGAAAATCTTGAAGCTATGTTTGTTTTACCTCCCTATGCTTGTTGATTATTGTTCCCGTAAGTTGTTTTCTCACAAAATCCCTATGCATAGGAAGTGGGTTAGACTTAAATGTGCTAGTCATATGCTTCATGATGCTCCCGTTATGTTTCAATTCTTATCTTTTATGTGAGCATCATTGTCATCATCTTGCCTAGCTAGAAAGGCATTAAAGAAAAGCGCTTGTTGGGAGACAACCCAATATTTATACTTACTGTTTTTGTGTGTTAACATGATTATGCTACTGTAGTAATCATGTTTTATAGCTTTTGTTTCAATAAAGTGCCAAGTAAGACCTTTAGGATAGCTTACGGTGATAGTTGTGTTGATCCTGCTGAAAATCAGAAACTTTTGCACCCAGTAAATTAGTTTTGTTAATTGAAAGAAACGTGCTATTGATCTGATTCTTTTTGCTCTGGATGGGTACACGAATTTGTTAGGACTTCCTAATTTGGTAGAATTTTGGGAGTTCCAGAAGTATACTCTTGATACAGATTACTACAGACTGTTCTGTTTTTGACAGATTCTGTTTTCTATGTGTTGTTTGCTTATTTTGATGAATCTATGGGTAGTATCGGAGGGTATGAACCATAGATAAGTTGGAATACAGTAGATTTTACACCAATATGAATTTAGAATGAGTTCATTACAGTACCTAAGTGGTGGTTTTATTTTCTTATACTAATGGAGCTTACGAGTTTTCTGTTGAGTTTTGTGTTGTGGAGTTTTTAAGTTTTGGGTAAAGATTCGATGGACTATGGAATAAGTAGTGGAAAGAGCCTAAGCTTGGGGATGCTCAAGGCACCCCAAGTTAATATTCAAGGACAACCAAGAGCCTAATCTTGGGGATGCCCCGGAAGGCATCCCCTCGTTCTTCTTCGTTCATCGGTAACTTTACTTGGGGCTATATTTTTATTCACCACATGATATGTGTTTTGCTTGGAGCGTCATTTTCATTTGTTAGTATTTGCTTGCTGTTATTTAGAATAGTTTTTTGAATCTTTCTTTTCAATAAAAATGTCAAGGATAGCACTTACCATGCTTATTTTGCTAGTTTACATGTTGCTGTTTGAAAACAGAAAGTTTACCGCTGTTGCAAAAATTCCCTAGAAAAGTAAGAGAATGATATAATGATGAAACCTTTTGAATAATGATATACGATAAATTTATTACGGTTGGAATTTTATTTCATAATTTTTGGAGTTAGGAAAGTATTGATACTCTTGCATTCTTTACAGACTGTACTGTTTTGGCAGATTGTTGTTATGGTTGCATTGTTTGCATATGTTTGCTTGTTTAATGATTCTATTTGAGGATAGGAATATTAAATATGCAGAGGCATTTAGTATGCATTTTTGAATAATAATTTTAGTAATTTTCTACAGTAGAAAATGATAAGGTTTTGCATTGGTTTATACTAACCTATCTCACGAGTTCTTGTTGAGTTTGGTGTGGATGAAGCTTTTGATAAAAAGAGAAACCATGATATGAGAGGAATTAAGGAGACACAAAAGTTCAAGCTTGGGGATGCCCAAGGCACCCCAAGATAATATTCCAAGCATCTAAGCTTGGGGATGCCCCGGTAGGCATCCCACCTTTCTTCTCAACAACTATCGGTTAGTATCCGTTGATCCTAAGTTTTTGCTTCTTCACATGAGTTGTGCTATCCTTGCAATGTCATTTTATTTTGTTTTGCTTGCTGTTTGAATACAGTACCAAGATCTGAAATTCCTTAATGTTAGAGAGTCTTCACATAGTTGCACAATTATTCAACTACTCATTGATCTTCACTTATATCTTTCGGAGTAGTTTGTCATTTGCTCTAGTGCATCACTTATATCTTTTAGAGCACGGCGGTGGTTATATTTTGTAGAAATTTCTAGTCTCTCATGCTTCACTTATATTATTTTCAGAGTCTTTTAGAATAGCATGGTGTTTTCTATGGTTACAAAGTTGGTCCTAGAATGATGAGCATCCAAGTTGGGTACAATAAAAACTATCATAGGAAGTGAATTGGATGCTATGATCAGTTTGATACTTGATAATTGTTTTGAGATATGGAGGTAGTTATACTAAAGTCATGCTAGTTGGGTGATTATGAATTTAAAGAATGCTTGTGTCGAAGTTAGCAAGTCCCGTAGCATGCACGTATAGTTAAAGTTGTGTAACAAATTTGAAACATGAAATGTACCTGGTTTGTGCATCCTTATGAGTGGCGGTCGGGGACGAGCGATGGTCTTTTCCTACCAATCTATCCCCCCAGGAGCATGCACGTAGTACTTGATTTTTGATGACTTCTAAATTTTCTCAATAAGTATATGAGTTCTTTTGACTAATGTTGAGTCCATGGATTATACGCACTTTTACCTTTCCACCATTGCTAGCCTCTTCGATACCGTGCATTGCCCTTTCTCACCTTGAGAGTTGGTGCCAACTTCGCCGGTGCATCCAAACCCCGTGATACGATATGCTCTATCACACATAAACCTCCTTATATCTTCCTCAAAACAGCCACCATACCTACCTAATATGGCATTTCCATAGTCATTCCGAGATATATTACCATGCAACTTTCCACCATTCCGTTCATCATCATCATGACATACTTTACTTTTGTCATACTGCCATTGCATGATCATGTAGTTGACATCATATTTGTGGCAAAGCCACCATGCATTATTTTTCATACACGTCACTCTTGATTCATTGCACCATCCCGGTACACCGCCGGAGGCATTCATATAGAGTCATATCTTTTTTTTGAAGGGTCAGTGACAGTGGGAGAGGCTCCCACTGACTTTGTATTACTCACAACACAACAGTTACATTTGTGTTACGTAGGGTTTTAGGCCCCCGGCCATGATGGTTGTAGAAATAAAAACTAGCTGCCCAAACTAATAATGAAATCAGAGAGAAAAGGATGAACTTTCTCAGGACAGTTATGGGTCACCAAACCCAGCAGATGTTTGAACCTAGCTAACCACGCCCCGAACGAGTGCGGGATCCCCCTGAAATGTTGGTTGTTCCTTTCCATCCACAGGCTCCAAGCAGCGAGCAAGAAGATATCCATGAAAAGCGGCCGATGCCAGCTGTCTCTCCCACCATGCAAGATGGCAAGCCTATTGGTTTCCCCTCGCCACGTCAGACCAATCCTACTCCAGCATTGTTGGGCAAAAGGGTACATGAAGAAGAGATGTTCCACGGTTTCCTCAGGCGGGTTTTGGCAGAGCATGCAAGTATAGTTGCCCCCAGCCACAGGATAGTGCCACCGCTTCAGCATATTCCTGGTGTTCAAACGATCGACCATAAGCAGCCACCCAAACATCTTGAACTTGATCGGGCATTTGGATTTCCATAGCCATCCAAAGGCCTCATCAGCTATTACCTGCCTGAAATAGTGGATATAGTATTTCTTAGACGAATATCGTCCCAGGTCACAGACCCAAGCATCGGTCGAGCCGCTGTCCAGACTGACGTGCACGGACCCTTGCTGTATCTCTCTGATCTCCTCCCTGGCCTGGACCGAAAGAGGCAAACTAAAGATCGCGGCGGGATCAGTGGTCCTGAGAACCTTGGCGACAGAATCATCCTCATTCAGAGCATAAGAGAAGGCCCGCGGATGCGTGTCCATCAGTGCGGAGCCAGGGTCGCCAAACCAGACATCTTTCCAGAACAGAGAGCTGCAGCCATCTCCGGGGATGACCCTGGCGATCCCACGAAAGGTTCCACTGAGCTGCATTACATCTTTCCACCAGAAGGAGCCCACTGGCTCAGTGGCGTGTGGCACCTTGTTCGGGTAGTATGCCTCCCAGATTAGCTGAACCCATGGCACATCCTCATGATTGTAGAATTTGAACAAATGCTTTAGGAGAAGCGCGACGTTTTGTATTCTGATATCAATAACACCGAGGCCACCACACCGTTTCGGTCGACAGACAAGCTCCCAGGCAGCAAGGGAGTTGGATTTGATCCCATCATCAGAATATTTTGCCCAGAGACAATAGCGGCGGAGTTTGTCCAGGTGCTCAACTACTTTGGGGTGTAGCTTGATCGTGCACATTGCATATATCTGCATGGAGGTGATCACCAAATTGACCAGCGTCAGTTTGGCCCCCGACGACATTAGTGATAGGGCAGTGGAAGTTTTCCTCTCAACCGAGTGTACTAATGGCATGAGATCAAGAACACTCGGCCTCGTCGTCCCCAAAGGGGAGACCAAGGTAAGTAAACGGCAGGGAACCAACCGAGCAGCCAAACACCTCCGCCAACCCACCAGCACGCTGGTGGTCGACGTTGATGGGTATGAGGGTCGATTTATGGAAGTTAATTTTGAGACCCACTGAAGCCGCATAGTCCTCCAAGATAAGTTTCATGCGGGCTGCCTGTGTATGACAAGCTTGCATAACCAAGATTGTGTCGTCAGCGTACTGCACCACCGGGAAGTCACCTGCATTTTCACGGGGAATGGGAAGCTCCAGCAACCCCTGAGCGTAAGCATCATTGATCGCAGCTTGTAGCAGATCAGCCGCAAGAACAAAGATCAGTGGTGAAAGAGGGTCACCCTGGCGTACCCCACACCTGCATTTGAATTTCCGGCCAGGAACACCATTTAAGAGGACTGACGAAACTCCCGAGCCAAAGATCGTTTCCATCCAGCCCAACCACCTATCATCAAAACCCATATGTTTCATGATTTCCAACATGGGGGCATGCTCAATCGTGTCAAAGGCCTTGGCAAAGTCTAGTTTAAGCATATGATCTCTCTCCCAGACGAGTGGCATTGATGAATATACTCGTACGACCACGCGAGACAATCCTGGATGGTCCTACCTTTGATAAATCCATATTGGTTCCTGTGTATGATTTTTAGAATGACTTTCTGCAGCCGGTTCGCCAAGATCTTTGTAATGACTTTCAGAAAACAGTTCAGTAAGGTAATTGGTCTGAAATCATTAGCCGTCTCCAGAGAGGATATTTTTGGAATCAGGGTGATATAACCCTCGCTTATGCTAGTGATATCAAGACCACCTGCATGGAAAGCGTGACAGAGATCATAGAAATCTGACTTGATGATTTGCCAGCACTTCTTAAGAAAACAACAATTAAAACCATCCGGGCCAGGTGCTCTGTCATTCGGCATTTCCTTAACAACGACATCTATTTCATCATTAGAGAAAGGCGCACTCAGTTGATCCAACCCCTCAATCCTGCGGATGATCCTAGAGAGATCAAACTTCATGTTGGTAGGTTTAGAAGAACCCAAATGGTCCTTGTATGTATTGAACAGTACCCCCTCCTTGCCAACATGGTCATGTATTTCGACCTCGTCAACTCTAAGCATGGCAATAGCGTTGTGCCTGTACCTCTCCGTGGCCAAAGACTGAAAGAGCTTTGTGTTTTCATCAGCAAAGCGAAAATACCTGATCGTACATCTCTTTCGCCAGTACTCATTCTGGTATTTGAGCAGTGCCTGTAAATGGGTTTTTAATATCTTCCTGAAGTTTGACTCCTGGACATATAAGGGTCGCCTGTCCTCAAGTGCGTCCATGATGGCCAGAGTCTCATTACTGTTTTGAATCAGAACTTTAAGCTTCGAGACACCCTTACTCCAACGCTTGAGATCATATCTCAGATTTTTTAAGTTTTTTGCAAATTCGCGCCGCGGCATTGGGTGCGTGAGATGATTTAGACCATGATCCAGCAACAACCTCCATAAACCCATCATGATTTGTCCAGAAATTCTCAAACCGAAAAAGCTTGGATCGGGGGATGCTTGATTCAATCGTGACCACGCACGGAATGTGATCAGACACTGGCTTCCCCAGGGGCAGGACCATTGTGTTGGGGTATTTGGTGGTCCAATCAGACGACGTGAAGAACCAATCTAACTGTTCGAGCAGAGGATCATCCTGCATGTTACTCCAGGTGTATCAATGAAAGTGTAATTCATATGTTGTTCTAGTTTCGAGTTGTAATTCATATGTTGTAATCAATGAAAGTGTGATGATCATAATTATTAGAGCATTGCCCAAAGAAAAAAAGAGAAAAAAAAGGAAAAAAGAAGAAAGGCCAAAAAAAGAAAGGCCCAAAAAAAGGAAAAAGATAAAAAAGAAAAAAAAAGAAAATAAATAAAAAGGGCAATGTTACTATCTCTTTTTCCACACTTGTGCTTCAAAGTAGCCACTACTTGGGAAAACCTTATACACAGAATTTTAGCAGTAGCGTGGGTCAAAAAAGCACGCTGGTGCTAAGTAGCAACAGCAGCGCTATCAATGAAACCAAGGCTGCCGATAACCGTAGCGAGAGCGCGTCTTCCTGCATACACGTTACTACTAAAATTCTCACGGCTTAGTCGATATGGTACACATAGTAGTAGCGATCTATATGGAACAGCGCTACTGCTACTTTATTTGTAGCAGCGCATTTTGCTCTAAACTCGCTACTACTAAAGGATATAAAATTAAATGAAAAGCAAATAGAAAGGTAATTGAAAATGAAAGAAATAGAAGAAGGTGAAAGGGAAAAAATAAAATGTGAAGAAAAATAAATGAAAAAGGGGAAAAAGGAGAAAGTAGTAGCAGTAGCGCGTATCCCAGAACGCGTTGTAGCTAATGTAGCAGTAGCACGCTCTCCGGAACGCGCTACTGCTACTTTTGACTTAACCACCGCGTTCGTCCTTCCCCACGGCCACTTCCCCCCAAATCGAACTCCTCCGCTCTCGCTGCCGCCGTAGCTCGTCAGTCGCCGCGCGCTCTACGCACACCCTCTACGCCGCCCCCGACCCCGGATTCAACGCCGCCCTCGCCCCCGACCTCAACGCCGCCCAGGACGCCGCCCCCGGCCCCGACCTCGCGCCGCCCTCCGTCAGGCGCCCGAGCCCCAAGCCCGACCTCGGCGCCGCCTGCCCTCTCTCACCGCAGCACCCGAGGTGAGCACGCTGCTCCTCCCCTCCCCTACCTCTGCCTAGATAGGGTTCTTCAAATTTTAGTTGCATCAAATTAGTTAGGGTTCATCTATGGGTGGAAATGAATTGGATCAGATCTGGCTGGGATTTTTCTTAGGTGATGTTTTCTTAGATGATGAATAAACACTAGTGTAATGCATAATAAAACGAGTAAAATTTGACCTTCTTCTATTTAGTTAGTAAGAACTAGTTAGTAAGAACTAGGTACTAATTAGGTGATTTTTAGTTAAAGCAATTTTTCCCGCCTCTCGTGGGCGATGCCTATCCGCATCCTCGTGCCGAGTCGGCGGAGGACGACACACATGCTTGACCAGATCGGCCATGTCCGGGACTGGGCTCCGTCGGGTGGTCTGGAGGCGCTACCTACCGGGGCGCAGGTTGGTGAGGAGCCACTGTCGTTGACCGAACCTTCTTTGGTGGCGTTAGCGTGGGCGATGGCGATCCGAGGCTCGAGGACTCGCGGAGGTGGTGCGTCACCGTGTCGATGAGGAGGACGCGCACGTCCGTCGCTACTTGTTTGCGTTGGAGCACAGGCCGTTCTCCAATACCGACGAGTTCTCCGGGATCTCACTGGAGCTATGATCCCGTGATGGTGCCTTCTCTGTGGTGTCCACCGCCGCGCCGATACCGTCATGTGCTAGAGTTTTAGTTGTATTAGTGATGTTATATGTATGACACTATTCGTGATGTACTAGTGATAATATTCGACGATGTACTGACGCATGAGATGATTTACTTTTGCTTATTGAATGCATGCTAATTTGAGTCCTATAAGATTTGTGTTGCTCAATATCCAAGTGGCCGGTCATGTTTGCAGGTTACACCTTCGAGTGGCCTATGTTTTGCCGGAGTGTTGATTCATTTCCGTTCCGGCAAATTTCAGGCGCTCGATATGTCCTATTTTAGCAAAGGTCATGCCGGATTTTTCCGTGAATTTTGGCATGACTTGTGCCAGAATATGTAGGAAATATCGAGTGCCCCGGATTTGTGTGTTGAGTATCTTGGTAGTTGTCTTTGATCGATTTTCAATTAATGTTTTAACTATGAACATAGGAAATGTCTAACGATGAAAAGGATTTCGGTATTTGCAAATACTGCGAAGATGAGCGCAGCCTGTGCGACGGAATCTTCCTAGATGATGATAGGCGCTTCAGCATCAAGCTGGACGAGAACTTTGAAGTGGATACAGTAAGTCACAACGACAAGTCTTTTTTCGTAATTAAGCATGACATCTGCTTCATTTGCTTCAACTTATATTTTTTTACTATTCTACTAGCGTATCCCCTGCCATGCAAGACTTTTTGTATTGGATAAGATAGGTTTCAGTCATAGTATGGAGGAAAAAAAGTTTACTTGAAGACCGAGCATGGTTATATTTTCCATGCAAAGTTATACAATTCAGACGACTACACCTATTTTGGATGCAAAACATGGCGAGCACTATGCAAGACTTATGCATTTGAGCCTGATATGGTTATCACCTTTGATATTCGTCCGGAAGATGATATTGAAGGTAATACCGACATCTGGGTCGATGTGCATACGCCTCCAGTTATACCATTATGTAAGTTTCTCAACCATATTTATGTATTTGATATTGTTTATTTAAAATAGTTGACAACTAATTTGTATTGTCACTTATTTGGTGCAAGCAAACATGTCCAGCGCTTGGTAGACAGGACCGTATCTTGTCATGGGGCTAAACTCAAGCTGCGAGGAGCTCGGTCTCTATGTTTCATGGCTTGAGGATCTTGATCTGTCAAGACAAATTTTCTTCCTGCATTTAGAAATGTTAGTACTGAAAATGTGCGACCAATAGTGTTCGTAATGAACTACGGTCACATCTATTTAGGAAGGATGGTAAGATTTTTACTATTTTTCATCAGTGCATCTTTTCCATACATTATTTTTGAAGCTAAACTTCATTGCTAAGTATGTTACCGTACGATGTTCTTCAAGAGGGACTCCCGATGAATGTTGTGCCTTATGGGATCGAGACTAAAGGTACCATGAGTATTATCAGCTTACGGCCAAGATATCCTACAGATTACTTTAGTGCATTCAAGATTAGCGACGGATGCTTAATAGTGTAAGACCGGACCAAATATGTGATGGGGGAGCGCAGAGTAGTACTAGGGGACAGCAAACAGATGCGCTACCCACGATTAGGAGACTGGTTCATCTGCATGCTCCAGTTTGATCGAGGAGGAGAGCTATACATGTTTTATGTTATTTTACCTAAGAGAGAGCAGCAGGAGTGATTAGCTAGCTAGAAATGAGCTTGAGGATGATGATGTGCTACACTATTACTATGATGATAAAATAGCTAGTGTTGGTGGTAACGACTATGATGATTATTATTAGCTAGTGTTAGTGCTGATTAAATAAATACTGTTGGTGGTAATGACTATGCTAATGATTAAATAGCTTGTGCTGGCGGATTAGATTCAAGTGGAGGCAACATGTGGTGCACATCGAAAGTACTACTAGTCCAAACTAGATCAAGTTTGGATTAGTAGTATACTTTTGACATGCACCACATAGTGCCTCCACTTGAACCTAATCCACCTTCATTTGACACACTGTTATGGACATAATGATGTAAACCTCATAACAGCTGGTATTGTACCAATATTTGTACGATGGCGCATAAATACACTAAAAAATACTAGTAGCGATGGATGAAAACACGCTGCAAGTAGTTACCTTAGCGATGGCGTGGTCTTGAACAAACGCTGCAGCTATTTGTCCTAGCGAGAGCGCATGCGCACGCAGCGTTCTTGTTAAGCAATAGCTGTAGCGCCTTATTAGTAGCGTGGCCCCCCGCGCTACTAGTGGACACAAAACACGCGCTACTGCTAGGGTTTTCCCTAGTAGTGAGCACCTTGTTCTTCATGTAGTGAGTCTCATATATTGTGCGTCAAAGTAGCACCATGTTTTTCATATAGTGAGTCTCATAGGTTGTCTTTTTTCATACTAGTGGGAATTTTTCATTATAGAACTTCACTTGTATATTCCTACGATGGGCTTCCTCAAATGCCCTAGGTCTTCGTGAGCAAGCAAGTTGGATGCACACCCACTAGTTTTCTTTTGTTGAGCATTCACTTATAGCTCTAGTGCATCTGTTGCATGGAAATCCCTACTCCTCATGTTGACATCAATTGAAGGGCATCTCCTTAACCCGTTGATTATCCTCGTCGATGTGAGACTTTCTCCTTTTTGTCTTCTCCACACAATCCCCATCATCATATTCTATTCCACCCATAGTGCTATATCCATGGCTCACGCTCATGTATTGCGTGAAGGTTGAAAAAGTTTGAGATTATTTAAGTATGAAACAATTGCTTGCTTGTCATCGGGGGTATAGAAATTGGGAACATCTTTGTGTGACGAAAATGAAGCATAGCCTAACTATATGATTTTGTAGGGATGAACTTTCTTTTGCCATGTTATTTTGAGAAGCCATGATTACTTTGATTAGTATGCTTGAAGTGTTACTATTTCTTTTATCAATATGAACTTTTATTTTGAATCATTTGGATCTGAACATTCATGCCACAATAAAGAAAATTACATTGAGAATTATGCTAGGTAGTATTCCACATCAAAAATTCTGTTTTTATCATTTACCTACTCGAGGACGAGCAAGAATTAAGCTTGGGGATGCTTGATACGTCTCCAACGTATCTATAATTTTTGATTGTTCCATGCTATTATATTAACCCTTTTTGGATGTTTATGGGCTTTATTATACACTTTTATATCATTTTTGGGACTAACCTATTAACGGGAGGCCCAACCCATATTGTTGTTTTATTGCCTGTTTCAGTATTTCGAGGAAAAGGAATATCCAACGGAGTCCAAACGGAATGAAACCTTCGGCAGCGTGATTTTTTGGAAGAATATGATCCTGGAAACTTGGAGTCCACGTCAGAAGATCCTCGAGGAGGCCACGAGATAGAAGGCCGCGCCCCCCTACTGGGCGTGGCCCCTTGTCTCGTGGGCCCCTCGAGCACCTCCCGACCGACTTCTTTCGCCTATATATGCCTACGTACCCTAAAACCATCAAAAATCAAGATAGATAGGGAGTTCCGCCGGCGCAAGCCTCTGTAGCCACCAGAAACCTCTCGGGAGTCTTTTCCGGCACCCTGCCGGAGGGGGAACCCATCATCGGTGGCCATCTTCATCATCCCGGCGCTCTCCATGACAAGGAGGGAGTAGTTCACCCTCGCGATTGAGGGTATGTACCAGTAGCTATGTGTTTGATCTCTCTCTCTCTCTCTCATGTTCTCTCTATGGCACGATCTTGATGTATCATGATCTTTGCTATTATAGTTGGATCTTATGATGTTTCTCCCCCCTCTACTCTCTTGTGATGAATTAAGTTTCCCTCTTGAAGTTATCTTATTGGATTGAGTCTTTATGATGAGAACACTTGATGTATGTCTTGCCGTGTTTATCTGTGGTGACAATGGGATATCATGTGCCACTTGATGTATGTTTTGGTGACCAACTTGCGGGTTCCGCCCATGAACCTATGCATAGGGGTTGGCACACATTTTCTTTACTCTTCGGTAGAAACTTTGGGGCACTCTTTGAAGTACTTTGTGTTGGTTGGATGAATCTGAGATTGTGATGCATATCGTATAATCATGCCCACGGATACTTGAGTTGACAATGGAGTATCTAGGTGACATTAGGGTTTTGGTTGATTTGTGTCTTAAGGTGTTATTCTAGTAGGAACTCTTTAATAGATCGATGCGAAATAATAACTTTGAGGTGGTTTCGTACCCTACCATAATCTCTACGTTTGTTCTCCGCTATTAGTGGCTTTGGAGTGACTCTTTGTTGCATGTTGAGGGCTTGTTATATGATCTATCTATGTTATTATTGATGAGAGAACTTGCACTAGTCAAAGTATGAACCCTAGGCCTTGTTTCTATCATTGCAATACCGTTTACGCTCACTTTTATCATTACTTACCTTGCTGTTTTTATATTTTCAGATTACAAAAACCTATATCTACCATCCATATTGCACTTGTATCACCATCTCTTCGCCGAACTAGTGCACCTATACAATTTACCATTGTATTGGGTGTGTTGGGGACAAAAGAGACTCTTTGTTATTTGGTTGCAGGGTTGTTTGAGAGAGACCATCTTCATCCTACGCCTCCTACGGATTGATAAACCTTAGGTCATCCACTTGAGGGAAATTTGCTACTGTCCTATAAACGTGTGCACTTGCAGGCCCAACAACGTCTACAAGAAGAAGGTTGTGTAGTAGACATCACTTGTCGGCGTCCTTGGAGTGGGGCTAATATTGGAAATGTATCCAAAAGGATTAAGAAATTGGAAAAGGAATTGGCAGTTTTGCAGAATGACCCTCAACGATTGCCTCCCTCACATGCAGAGGTAAAAATTACTGATCAGCTTGTGGAGTTGTACCACATGGAAGAGATCCTACAATGGCAACGATCCAGGGTGGATTGGCTGGTGGATGGGGATAAGAACACAATTTTTTTTCATAGAAGACCAAGCATGCGCCGAAGGTAAAAAATCTTCAATAACCAGATGGCTCTCTAACCCAATACCCTACGGAGATGGCGGCCATCACTAATGAGTTCTATAAGGATTTATCCCACTCTGAAGGTACTTCGGGTATGCAGAATGTTTTGAATGCAATACCGGTTAAAGTGACAGCGGAGATGAATATGAACTTGACGGTGCCGTTCACTCAGGAGGAAGTAAAAAACGGCCCTTTTCCAGATGTACCCCACAAAAGCGCCTGGTCATGATGGATATCCAGCGCATTTTTTCAAAGGCACTGGGAGCTGTGCGGGGGAGAGGTAACCAATGTGGTCCTTTTAATCCTTAGAGGAGAGGAGAGCCCAGAGGTAATTAACAATGCTTTGCTAGTACTAATCCCTAAGGTCAAGGATCTGATTCGGTTATCACAATTTCTTCCTATCAGCTAATGTAACGTGCTATACAAAATTGCCTCACGGGTTTTAGCTAATTGATTAAACAAAATTTTGCCAGACATTATTTCAGAGGTGCAATTTTCCTTTGCATTTGATCACTGGCAACATCATAATAGCCTATGAATGTCTACACTTTATGAAGAGAAATAAAGCAAAGAGGAATAGGTTTTGTGCTGTGAAGTTGGACATGATGAAAGCCTATGATCATGTAGAATGGAGTTATCTTGAGGCTATTATGATTAAGATGGGTTTTGCACTATCTTGGGTGGCCTTGGTAATGAGGATGGTAAGCTCAGTTAAGTTCTTAGTTCTATTTAATGGTGGTAAGTTGGATGAGTTTACACCAACGAGAGGGATCTGTCAAGGGGACCCAATTTCTCCATACCTGTTTTTGCTTGCAGCGGAGAGCCTTACGTGTCTCTTAAAAACACAAGATGATTCATCGCACCTTAGTGGAATACAAGTTGCTCCATTGGCTCCGCCGGTAAGCCACTCGCTCTTCGTGGATGATAGCCTGTTGTTTGTCAAAGCCAGTTCTGATGGGAGCAAATGAGTTGTTGAAAGATCGAGGATGTCGCCTAGAGGGGGGGTGAATAGGCGCTTTAAAATAATTACGGTTTAGGCTTGAACAAATGCGGAATAAACCTAACAGTTAATTTGGCAAGCACAAAACCTAAAGCAACTAGGCTCACCTATGTGCACCAACAACTTATGCTAAGCAAGATAAACAACTATGTGATAGCAAGATATATGACAAAGAACAATATGGCTATCACAAAGTAAAGTGCATAAGTAAAGGGCTCGGGTAAGAGATAACCGAGGCACGCGGAGACGACGATGTATCCCGAAGTTCACACTGGCGGATGCTAATCTCTGCTTGGAGCGGTGGGAGGCACAATGCTCCCAAGAAGCCACTAGGGCCACCGTAATCTCCTCACGCCCTCGCACAATGCAAGATGCCGTGATTCCACTAAGGGACCCTTGAGGCGGTCACCGAACCCTTACAAATGGCGGCCCTTGGGGCGGTCACCGAACCCAGACACTTTGGCAACCCTTGGGGCGGTCACGGTACTCATCAAATTGCTCGGGCAATCTCCACAACCTAATTGGAGACCCGACGCTTGCCGGAGCTTTACACCACAATGATTGAGCTCCGGACACCACAAACCGTCTAGGGCGCCCAAGCACCCAAGAGGAACAAGCTCAAGGGCACCAAGCACCCAAGAGTAATAAGCTTCTCAACTTGTAACTTTCACGTATCGCGTGGAGAACTCAAACCGATGCACCAAATGCAATGGCAAGGGCACACGGAGTGCCCAAGTCCTTCTCTCCCAAATCCCACCAAAGCAACTAATGCTAGGGAGGAAAATGAGAGGAAGAACGAGAGAAGAACACGAAGAACTCCAAGATCTAGATCCAAGGGGTTCCCCTCACTTAGAGGAGAAAGTGATTGGTGGAAATGTGGATCTAGATCTCCTCTCTCTTTTCCCTCAAAAACTAGCAAGAATCCATGGAGGGATTGAGAGTTAGCAGGCTCGGAGAAGGTCAACAATGGGGGCAAAAACGAGCTCAAGAGATTCAGTCCCAATGGGGAAGAAGACCCCCTTTTATAGGTGGGGGGGAAATCCAACCGTTATCCCCTCACTCAGCCCGCACGACGCGGTACTACCACAGGGAGCTGCGGTACTACCGAGGTTGGCCGCGGTACTACCGCTGCAGGTTGCGGTACTACCGCATGTGCAGCTCTGGCCAGATGAAGGCCTGTTGCACAGGGCAACGAGCGATAGAACCGCGGAGCGGTACTACAGCGCCTCTCACGATACTACCGTAAGGCAGTAACACTAAGCGCAGAGAAGGCACGGATGTAAAAATTACTTACGTACCTACTTCGCTGTGGGAGGGCTGCGCAAAACTCCGACGACGGTACTACCGCAAGACACGAAGAGCGGTACTATCGCGAGAGCGCAGACGTAAAAATTACATCCGCCCTACTTCCGCTCATTTGCTAAGCTGGCGAGCCCGCAGTACTACCAGCGCTCGCGGCGGTACTACAGCGTAGAGGCGCGGATGTAAAAATTACATCCGCCCCTACTACCGCTCGGCATTGCGCTGGCACGAGGCCACGGTACTACCGCTCCCACAGAGCGGTATTATCAAGAGGGCCAGCAGTACTACCGGCCCGAGAGCAATACTACCGCATGCCCCAAATCAGCAACACTAGGAGTCCTTCATTTTGCAGAGAAGACAACAGAGGGAAACACTAAAAACAGGACTGTCATAACTTCTGCAAATGAGCTCCGAATTGACCAAACTCAAGCTTGTTGGATAGAGGAAGACGAGTAGCATCAAACAGCGACTTTAGTGTGTTTATTCCGAAAACAGACTATATGAAAAAAAATATCCGTCGTAGTACAATTTTTTTAAAAGAAAACGTAAATTTGGAAAATGATCCACATTTTCTTTGAGGTTCATCCAGTTTGTAAGACAATTCACGGTTTTTGAAGAAATTTTCACAAAAATCTAAAAAAATCATAGTGTTTGTAAAAAAGTTTTTGGGAAAAGTTTATCAAATTTGAAAATTTTCATAAAGTTTGAAAAAAGTTCATCAAAGAAAAAAGTTCATCCTATTTGAAAAAAAGTTCGTCGAATTTGAGAAAAGTTCATCTAATTTGAAAAAGTTCATTGAGTTTGAAAAAAAAGTTCATCGAGTTTGAAAAAGGTTCGTCGATTTGAAAAAAAATGTTCATCGATTTTGAAAAAAGTTCATCAATTTTGAATAAAGTTCATTGATTTTGAAAAAAGCTCGTCGAATTTGAAAAAGTTCATCTAATTTGAAAAACAGTTCATCACTTTTACAGAAACTTCGTCGTCTTTGAAAAAGGTTCACGCAGTTAAGGAAAAAGAGAAAAAAGGAAACATGAAAGCAAACTGGAAAACAATGCAATTTTTCATTTTATAAAGAATACCTAAACTATTCTAGCACATCTGGTCATCTGATCCAATTCGTTGGTTCGCTCCCTACTTAAACGAAAGAACACGGTTCGATTCAAAGCGAACACACTATTTTTGGTTTTTAGAAACAGGAAAACAGAATAGTAGAAGCAAGTGGGATGGGCCGGCCCGCAGTGTTAAGGGGGGTGTGCGCCCTATACCAAATTGCCTGTATTCGGCGCCTAAAGCACCGAATAGTATTTGGCTGGTCCAGATCACCCGACGTGTTACTATCCTTTTTTCAAATTCTTTATAAGATGCAAAAAACGCAACTGCTTTGATGTTTGCTTTCCTTTTTCTTTTCCTTTTTTTATATCTTGTTTTTTCTTTTTCCTTAAATGCGTCAAATTTTTCAAATACAATGAAATTACTGCAAAATCAATCAACTTGTTTTCAATTTAGATGAACTTTTTCAAAATCAATGAACTTTTTTCATATTTGGTGAACTTTTTTCAAAATCGATGACCTTTTTTCATATTTGATGAATTTTTTCCAAAATCGATGAAGTTTTTTTCAAATTCGATGAACTTTTTTAAAATCAATGATTTTTTTTCAAAGTCGGTGAACTTTTTTCGAATTCAATGAACAGTTTTGAAACTCGATGACCTTGTTTTTAAATCGAATGAACTTTTTTTGAATTCAATGAAATTTTTTCAAATTCGATGACCTTTTTCCAAATTTTGATGAGCTTTTTACAAACTCGATGTATTTTTTTCAAATTAGATGACCTTTTTTCAATTTTTGATGAACTTTTTCAAACTCGGTGAACTTTTTTCAAATTCAAGGAACTTTTTTCTAAGAACATGAGTATGTACTGTAGCATACTGGGCTTTCCCTAAGAAAAACAGTCTATACTGTTGCCGTTTCTAGAATGATAAAAAAATGGTCGAGTAGGAGCGGACCGGCAGCACCCAGCGAGGGATCGAGCGAGCGAGCGAGCCGCGGCAGCCAGGCGCCAGCGAGCGCTGCTGGGCCAGGCCCATGCTATCGACACACGGGCTCTGGAGTCGCTAATGGCCGATGAAGGCGCCAACGAGGAGGTCTCTGTATGCTATATCCAGGGGGCGGGCCTATAGGGCGCAGCACGCACTGCGAAGGAAGCGGGCGCGCACCCCCCGCTCCCCTTATGGGTCGGCCCATGTATGGCCGGGACGCCGCCGATTTTTTTTGGCAAATGTTTCCTTTTTCTTCTTTTACTTTTTTTCAATAATTTGGGATATCAAAAGGTCCTAAATTTCAGAAAAGTTGCTAATTTTGAATAAAACAATCATGATTTCCCAAAAGATGCTTGGTAATTCAAAAAAAATCATGAATTTGGCAAAAAATGTTCACAAATTCAAAAAATGCTCATGAATTTAAAACAACGTTCATGATTTCAAAAAAATGAACATGAAATTGAAAAATGTTCGCAAAATAAGTAAATCATGATTATAGAAAAATGTTCTAGAATTCAGAAACTGTTCACGAATTTGGAAAAATGTTTATAATTTAGAAAATTCAAATTAATGTTCGCTAATTCGAAATATGTTTGCAAATTTGTGAAAAATTTCACAAGTCAAAAAATGTTTGCTAATTCTAAAAATGTTCACGAATATGAAAAAAATGTTCATGATTTTGAAAAAGTAGTCTTTAATTTTAAAATATTCATTATTTAAAAAAATGTTCGTGATTTGAAAAACATGTTCATGACTTAAGAGTAATGTTCATGATTCCAAATTTCTAAAAAAGTTGTTCATGGTTTCGAAAAAAATATTCGTGAGTTTTTTAAAAATGTTCACAGTTTGAAAAAAAATGCTCATTATTTAAGAGTAACGATTTAGTAAAAATGAAACCACGATTCTGGAAAAAATGTTCATCATTCAAAAAAAAAATACAATTTTAGAAACAAATCGCGAATTAATAGATTTTCAGAAATTTAAAAACAAGAATAAAAATGAGAGCATAAAAGTAAAGAAAAAATGAAAAGAAAACAGAAATAGGAAAAAAAAGAAAAAGAAAAACATAAAAACTCGGTTCACAGAAGGCTCTAGAACCTTCACAAAACCGGTTGGGGTTAAACCCCGAAATGGGCCGGCCCATAGAAACAGCAGCGGGCGTGGCGGGGGTACGCATCACGGCGCTCGCGGGCACGGTACACGCGCCGTATAGGATCCGCGATATCCAGGTACAGCGCTGCAGGCGACTGTAGGCGCTACCGGCGCTCGCGAGAGACTCCTCGTGGGCTGGCCTACCAACTGAATCAATAGGAAAATGCGAAGAAAAAAAAGAACACTAATCAAAATATAGCATCGCTAGTATTTGAACAAAGCACCTACGCGTTCGCAGTTTAGTACGATAACCACTAGACCATTCCAACTTATTCGTATAATAGACGAAAATCTGTAATAGTTAACGCTCCCTTTAGTAAAACCTTAACATATAACAAACAGAAATTACTTCGAAAAAACGTAAATTATAAATCAAGATCATCGATTTTTAGAAAAAGTTTCATAAAATTTTAAAAGTTCATCGAATTTAAAAAATATTTCATTTATTTTGGGGAAAAACATTGGTTATAAAAAAGTTCATCGATTTTGAAAGAAGTTCATCGATTTACAAGAAAGTTCATCGATTATTAAAAGAGTTCATCAATTATGAAACGAGTTCATCGGTTTTACAAAAAAGTTCATCGATTTTACAAAAAAAGTCACCGATTATGGAAAAGTTCATTAATTTTGAAAAAAAGCTCATTGATTTACAAAAAATTTCATCGATTTTACAAAGAAGTTCATCGATTATGAAAAGAGTTCATCGGTATAGAAAAAGTTCATCGATCTACAAAAAAGTTCATCAATTTTGAAAAGAGTTCATCGATCATGAAAGGAGTTCATTTGTTTTCAAAAAAAAGTTCATCGATTTACAAAAAAATTCATCGATTTTGTAAAGAGTTCATCGATTATGGAAAGAGTTCATCGATTTACAAAAAAGTTCATCGATTTTGAAAAGAGTTCATCCAAATTAGCAAAAAAAGGAATAAAAACAAAAAACCATTCCCGGTAAAAAATAAAAAATAAAAAAACAGAACAAAACCCTTCCGAAGAAAAAAGGAAAGACGAAAAAGGAAAAAAGAAAATGAAAAAGTAATAGACGGATAAGTAGATAAGGGCGAAGAAGCAGTAGCAGAACAAGTGAACATAGACGTTTCAAGTGGTTGTGGCATCACTTGATTATTCTCGAGGTCGCCGGATCGAATCCAACTAGACGCGCCATTGTTTTTCCTTTTTACAACAGGGAAAGAAAGATAAGATGGGCCGGCCCAGCTAGCGCGGCTGCAGGCGCTGATTTGCAAAAACAATAATAACCGGCGCCTGCAGTGCCAAATAGGGATTGCCCGCTCCACGTTCACGTGCGGGAGACACTCATTTGGCTGCACGTTCACCCGTCCCAAGTATATTCGATTTTCTTTTCGGTTAACCGAGTTAAAACCGAAGCAGCCGAAGTAAGTTCGGTTAGTAGAGTTAAAAACCAAAATTTACTGTAATAGCAATAAGAACTGAGTTTTTTGTTTTTTCGGTTTCAGTGTCAGTTCGGTCTTCGGTTTGTCGGTTTTTATGCCCACCCCTAATTACAAACATAGAAACCGACGAAGAGCTCCTCTTCCCATTCGTTGGGGCTAGAGATAGCAAGTAGGCGTCGACACCAACACCCACAGGCAACAAGGAGGCCCTGCAGGCCATTATGCTCCAGCAAGTCATATTGACATCACCGCCCGGGACCACAGTACACTAGTAGAAAAAGGACCTATAGTCCCGTTTCGTATGGGCCATTAGTCCCGATCTTTGAACCGGGACTAAAGTGTCGGTACTAATGCCCTATAACTTTAGTCCCGGTTCTTGCATAAACCGGGACAGATGGGCCTCCACGTGGCCGGTGCGGCGAGCCCAGGAAAAGGCCCTTTGGTCCCGGTTGGTGGCACCAACCGGGACCAATAGGCATCAACGCGTCAGCATTTCAGGTGCTGGGATTTTTGTTTTTTTTGAAGGGGAGGGGGGTTAGGGGATTTTGGGGGGTTAATTTAGGCGTTTCATATATTGTGTTAGCTAGCTAATTAATAGAGAGAAGTGTCCTCTCTTATCTCCGTGCTTGGTCGAACTAGACACGCTAGCTAGTAAGCACATGAAGGAAACAGAAGATCGTTATGAACATATGCATATAGAGAGAAGTGATATCGACCACCTCTCCTTCTATGAGAGATTGGTTGAACAACAAGTTCTCATATATCTATCCGACGCTACGTACTGGCTACATATATACAATATAAGTATCTCTTACAATATAATCTCCTAATTAATTAAAAACGAGCTGATCAGGTCCACATGGTATTCTCTGTCTTTAGCGATCACATGGTCAAGAAAGAATGCCGCCAATTCCTCTTGAATTCCTCGCATATGATCTGGTGGTAGGAGTTCATCCCGCATCCGAAATATCTAATTTGAAGAAGGTGATTAATACATATATATGAATAAATGAAACTGAACACAAATGATGATAAAAAAAATTGTGAATATTATTATTTACGCACTTCATATTGTTTGTCAGAGTAGCCCCGCTCACATGTCGTGTGCCGGATGGACTCGCAAATGTAGTATCCACAGTAATCATTCTCTTGTTCCTGCCACAACCACTTTACAAGAAATAGAGGTCAATCAAACTGATAATTAGCAAGCATGCTAATTGGTATTGATGAAACTAGCGCTTGAATCACTAGGAGATGCGTGGAACATGCTACTATAGTACTTACTTTCGGGTGTCTAAATTGTAGCTTCTTCGGCAGTCCCAGAGTTTTTGAGGTGAATTTTTTCCAAACCCTGCCAGCAGACAAAGAAAACAATTACTTGATACCAGGAAATGAACAAAGTTGCTGATATGGTGCGATAATGATCGATTTAACTTACTTCTCTAGAATTTTAGTCATGTCCGCATACTCCTTGGGATCTTTTCATCTCGAGTCTAAGACGGTTACTAGTACCTGCTAAAGCTTAATCTCTAGGAGAATATAGTGAAACCTGCGCATGCATGCATAACTAATCAATTACATTACTATAACCTCGACTAACAAGGGAAACCGAATATGCACAAGACAGTAACACTCACTTGGATTCGTAAGGGAAGAGTATTATAGCTTTGTTTTGATTTAATACAAACGATTTTAGCAACTTGGCCTCGGTTTCTTTGGCCTGAGATTCAACCATATTTGCATCTATGAGATTTGTGTTAATGAATCCAATATCACCGATTTGTCGTTTCTTCAATTCGGCGATCTTCAATCTGCATAATATAGTGAGGATAATTAAAAATACATGCAATGAAAGAGTTGGCCTATATATAGACTTAATGACAGAAGTAGTACTGTACTTACAGGCAGTAGCAAGTGATCATTAATTTATCGAGGTCCTTTAGAATGAAAAACGCGAAGAACTCCTCAAATGGAACATTCAACAGTTCAAGTCTAACGAGGTCATGCTCCTCTCTGACTCTCAGCGTCAAAATAATCATCCCCTCGCACTCTCTGCAGGTTTTCATTTACCAATCACGGAATCTGAACATCATCGTTTGTAGAGATCTTTCATCTTTGACGAGAGGCTTCCCGTACACGTATTTGTGTTCGTCCACCTCCAAGAAATCATAATGTACATCGTCGGGCAGGTAATCTTCAAGATTGTTATAACCGGGCACCATCCTGCCCGGAACATTAGCGACGATATCGCTAGACACCTGGAGCGGGGGGAACGATTGGTTCGCTTGTTCGCCGAGCTCGGCAACTTTTTTCCCAACTCGTCGTTGACCACTGATAGTACTCCCGACCGCGACGCTTCCATAAATGACTTTGTAAGAATGCGCTCATAGTTTCCTTTCACCGGAGACTTTGGCGGTTTCTTCAGGCAGCCAGAGTACGCTTCACTTTTACCGGATCTATCGTCTCCTCCGGAGGTGGATGTTTCTTTGCTTTCACCCCTTCAAAGAAGTTATCCACTTCGGCTTGCACGATCCGCATGTTTTCCTCCACGGTCCTCTCATATGGTAACTTCTCTGGAGTCTTGAGAGAAGGACTGTATTTGTATTGCCTCCCGGCTCTGGCTGTGCTGCTAGACGCCGGAGCAGACGGAGCGGCTGCGGCTGTCTTTCCTTTCTTAGGAGGCGGAGGAGAAGGACTACGATGCGCCGGAGCAGCCGGAGCGGCGGCGGGTATCTTGATTCGCCCTTGTTGATGAGGCGGAGAAGGAGGTTGGCTGCTCGGGTGCGCCGGCGCAGGCGGAGTACCACCACGCGCCAGAGAAGGAGGCTGAGTGCCCTGATCACTCGCCGGAGGAGGCGGAGGAGGAGGCGGATTGCCCTGACTCGCCGGAGGAGGAGGAGGAGGCGGAGGCATGCAGTTCGGAAGGTTGATGAGCTCCTTCCGCCATAGGCACGGAGTCTTCAGAGAAGAACCCAGTCGAATCTCCCCTTCACCCATAGGGTGGTCAAGCTGAAGGCCCTCAAATCCGTCCGTTATTTGATCAACCATCACCCTAGCATATCCTTCTGGAATCGGCTGGCCATGGTAGGTTGAGCAAGGTTCATTAGGTATAACAGAGCCAACTGCCGCCTTGACTTTCAATGTCATCCATCGCTTCATAAGGTGGCAATGTAGAGACTCCGTGATAGCATCCACGGGGTAGCTAGCAGAGCCGTGAAGATGAGCTCCATTGCTGAGTCTCGCTCGGTGGAAGCCACGCTGCTTCTCTGCTGAGATGGCGGGTAGCCAGGGAAGATTTGGCGGTCGTTTGTTGCGATCGCTTCGTTCCTCTAGCCCTTGTACCCTTTAAATGCGCGCTGCGATTGGCTATGCTCCACTTTCTTCCTCCTCTCCTGGGTTTTGTAACCCCCTGCGTCCGGAAAGCCAGCCTTCCACGGAACGGAGCCTGGCGTGCCTTGTGTCCATCTAGGGTGCTCAGGATTCCCGAGGGCCATTGTGAGCCCGTCCTTCTCTCTGTCTGGGACAAACGCCCCTTGTTGCGCTTTCTCGATATACTCCTGAAGCTTTGTGATGGGTATTCGCAGTTGCTCATCCGTCCAAACGCACTTTCCTGTTACATGAGGTCCAAGGTTCCGCCAACCCGAAGAACCAAGTCCGCAACGGTCAGCGATTCAATGTCTCTGGTTCGACCCCTTTAGCAATCAGGTCATTCTCAGCCTTGTCCCACAAAGGTCGGGCTTTGAGGTAGCCACCTGACCCCGTGCGATGCTGATGCTTCTTCTTCGCAACATTTATCTTGTTTATCGCTGACATCTTCTTACTCTTTTCCGATGTCTTGTGGGCCACAAATGCAGGCCAGTGATCTCTGATCTTCTCATACTTTCCGGTGAATTCTGGTGTCAAATCTTCATCGAGAAACTCTGTTTTCAGCTCATTCTTCCACCTCTTGAATAGTTTTCCCATCTTCTTAAGAGCATGAGACTTGATCAATTCCTCTTTAACTGGCTTCTCCGGATCCTCCTCTGGTGGTAGGGTGAAATTTTCCTTAAGCGATGTCCAAAGATCTTTTTTCTACATATCGGAGACATAAGACACCTCAGGGTCTTCCTTCTTAGGCTTTAACCATTGCTGGATACTGATCGGGATCTTGCCCCTAACAAGAACCCCGCACTGAGCACGAAATGCATCCCTTGTCCGGATGGGTTCAATCGGCTTGCCATCACGCGCGATTGCTGTGATCTCAAACCTTTCATCCGAGCGCAACTTTTTCTTTGGGCCTCGTTTCTTTACCGAAGTTGTGCTTGATCCGGGGGGCTAGAGAAAAGAAGAAAGATCAGAGTTAATTAATATGTGTACATACGAAAACAATGAATGCATCAATTAGCTAGTCAACACAGGCTTAACTAATATATATACCTGGCCGGACTCGGTTCGGTCACCGGAGCCATCATGACGGTCTACTTCTTCTTGTACCGGAGCCGTCATTGGGTCACCGGAGCCATCATAATCATAACCTTCTTCACTACCCTGTCCTTCCAGACCATTGGTGTCATTGAGCAACGAGGCAACGACATCACTTCCTTTTGCAATTATGTCCCCCAACATCTCTTCTGTTTCTTTGTCTCGGGGGTGCTCCATAGTTTCTGCAAATATTTACAAAATGGCAATTATTATTCAAACATGACAGCTGGATATATTAGTGGCAAACATAGAACTAGCTAGCTAATATAATCACAATAAGGAATCATATTAGTGGCCTCGACGCTGCTTCTCTACGGTTTGGGGTGGCCTCAACGATGCTTCAAGGGTTTGGGGTGGCCTCAACAACGCTTCAAGGATTTGGGGTGGCCTCGACGACAACACTCTTTTAACTTGGTAAATTTGGGTGGCCTCGAGAGAGTTTGTCGGGTAGGGGCGCGGCGGGAGGGGGTAGGAGACCAACATCGTTTTTTTCTAGGGTTTGGGCGTCCTCGAGAGTTTTGGTCGAGCGAGAGGGCCGAGGGGGGTGCTCCCGTGGTATAAGTTATCACGGTCAAGAGGGGGTATATATATCAACCGCCCTCATGTCGAAGTTATCCGGGAGGGGGTTACGACAACGACACGACATACATATGGGAAAATAATGTTATCGGGGAGGGGGTATATCGACCCCCCCCCCCTCCTGTTGAAGTTATCGGGAGGGGGTATATCGACAACGACATACCCGATAAAAAAATAAGAAGACAAAAGAAGAAATAAAAAGAGGAGAAGAAGAAAGGAATAGAAGAGAAGAAATCAAAGAAAAAAAAAGAAGAAAAAAAGGAGAAGAAGAAAGGAATAGAGGAGAAGAAGAAAAAAATAGAAAAATTTCTATTTTTTTTCTTCTTTTCTTCTTCTCCTCTATTCCTTTCTTCTTCTCCTCTTCTTTTTCTTCTTTTTTCCTCTTCTTATTTATTTCTCCTCTTCTTCCTCTCCTCTTCTTCTTTCTTCCTCTTCTTATTTTCTTTTTTCCTATCCTGTGGTCTAAAATCGGTCTATGCACGATAGAAAATTCTGAAAAAATTACATCTATGATCCCTCGACGTCCCCATCTCTCTCATGAACAAAAATACTATTAATAAAAAAACATCATGTTCTATGAACAAAAAAATGTCATATTTCATCCACATCCATGCATACATCATATATATATATGATCATCTATGAAAAAAAACATCATATTCTATAAAAAAAATCATCATATATATATATGAACAAAAACAATTATGATAACAAGCATATATATCATCATATATATGAAAAAACAAGCATATATATATGAAAAAAATGCTATGGCGCCGGCCAAACCAAGTGAGAAGGAGCGCGGGGTCGGCGGCGAGGACGGTGATGGGGCAGTGGGCGCACGCTCGGGGTAGGAGGACGACGGAGACAGACGGGCGGGCGGGCGAGCAGTTAGGCGGCGGCGGCGTGGGCAAGGGAGCGGCGCAGCGAGGCGAGGGCGGCGGCGGCACGGCGACGGCGGCGGGCGGCGGCGTCGGGGTAACTGGCGGCGTCGATGTCGTCGGCGTCATCGGGGGCGGCAACTGCGAGATGAGAGTGAAAAAATCCTAAGTGTGAACTTATATAGTGAGGCCTATAGTCCCGGTTGGTGCCACGAACCGGGACTAAAGGGTGCATTAGTCCTCCAAAGGCCTCTTTTCAGCAGCCCAAAGGGCAGGAAGCAGAAGCATTTAGTCCCGGTTGGTGGCACCAACCGGGACTAAAGGGGGGTCATTGGGATTAAAGGGGGGTCATTGGTACCGGTTGGCGCCACCAACCGGGACTAATGCATACCTTCAGTCCCGGTTGGTGGCACCAACCGGGACCAAAGGCCTTGTGCTGGCGCGGTGCAGTGTGATGTTTAGTCCCACCTCGCTAGTTGAGAGAGCTCAGCACCTGTTTATAAGCTGCGTTACAACTCAGGTGCTGAGCTCCTCTCTAATATGCAGGCATTAGTTGCCTACCCATGACACTGCCGTGTTGGGCCTATTGGGCCTGCGGGCCTCCATCCTGGCCCAGGTACAGATGGGTTTCTAGTCGTATGCAGGCTGTGTGGCCCATTAGGCGGCTTTTTTTTATTTTTTCCAGTATTTTTTTTTTTGAATTATTTATTTTTTCTTCTGATTTTTGCTTTATTTTTTATTCTTTTTGCTTTAAGCTCAGAATAATTATTATCTTTCTGTTACTCCATTAGTTTCCAAATTTGAATAGTTTAAATTTTAATTCTTTGAAATTTGTGTGAATCACTAGTTTATGAGTAACTTCACTATAAAAATATTTTTTGAGTGATTCTTTTTCCTTGAAATTTGTGTGAATCACTTGTTTATCATTATATTCAAAAACAAGTTTTGTTATTTTAGTTTCTATCAAAAAATCTTTATGAAAATTCTTTTTGCTACTAAAGTTTCTAACAAAAAACTCTCTATGATAATTCTTTCTGCTTTTCATGTTTTGAACATAAAATACTTTGATAATTTTAGTTGTATAAATTTTATATAATTTTAGTTTAAAAAATACTAGAGGTTTATAAAAACTTTTTAGTTGATTCCTTTTGCTATTAGAGTTTTATAAAAGCATTTACTGGTTTTTTTTGAGCTATAAGACCTTGAAATTGAAAAGCATTTCAAATGAAATATGAATAGTTCAAATTTTAATTCTTTGAAATTTGTGTCAGTCACTAGTTTATGAATAACTTCACTATAAAAATATATTTTGAGTGATTCTTTTTCCCGTTATAAAGGGATTTTATTTTTTTGAACTTATTTGATCTCCATTGTTTTTCTGTGTTCAAAATGCACCATTGAATAAAATTTCGCTAATTGAAGGAATGCTCATGAATGGAAAAATATTCTGAAAAGTTTCATGACTTACAAATTTGTTTATTCATTCATAAAATGTTCACTGATTCAAAAAATGATCATGCATTTAAAGAATGTTCATTAAATCAAAAAAATGCTTGTGAGTTTCAAAAAAAATTCCACCAATTTCCAAATTTTTTCCGCCCATTCTAGAAATGTTAAACGACTCATGAAAAGTGTTTTAAAAAATGTGTCCAAATAGTATAATATGTTTATGAATTAAAAAGTTGTTCTTGATTTTAGTGAATGTTCAAAAATCTGTAGAAGTGGTCATTAATTTGTAAAATGTTCATGATTTCTAATATGTACACGAGTTTAAAAAATGTTCATGATTTTGAAAAATTATTCATGATTTCACAAAATTGAGAGTGATAGTGTCTCTCGGTGATGCAGCAAAGATTATGATTTGTTTTCCGTTGCAATGAATGGGCCTTTTGCTAGTTAGTTACAAATGCAATTACCCATCATAAGCCAAACTTAACAGAATGCATGCATATAATCCAGTCGAAAGTTTTGTGCTAATGTTATATTTCAATCTGTATTTTTCTTAGTGAAAGCCATTCGGTGCACTTCATCAATCCAAATAATAGTTATACCGTTCACTATATTTGTTATTATAAAGCTAGGGGATCATCTTCTCCACACATAGTAGAATTTGAATCATAAGTAAACTTTTCTAAATTGTTCGTCACTTCATTTGCCTCTGTGACAGTGTAATACACCGGGGGTGGCCTCTTGGAAAGGAGCCCGACAGTAGGCCTGCCAAGGGCCCTGGAAGGCCCACCAGGGAGTTGGCGCGGAGCCCCGTCCTGACCTGTAAGTCTGCTAACGTAAACCGATGACTTGAGCTTGAACTGACGAACCGAAGTCACTTTTGTAACCATACTTCCTACAGCTAACACGTGTCCAGTCCAACATGTGAGTTGCTATATCAAATCCCCCGCTGGCCATCGGGGACCTAGTGGTAAGGCCATTATCCGGCAGGAAGGAGCCCAGAGATCGGATAACCATCTAGAGTCCATTTTGGTCCCCAAGTGTACATGAGGTCGGTCAGATTGGATCTACCCCATGTAAAACCCTAGCCTACATCACCTATATAAGGTGGGGGCTAAGGGGCTCTCATTCCCATAACATTCGTAGAACCATACTCTCGGTATACTTCAACCCCATCTCTCATTGTAATCTCTCACACAAGATATCCAACCATGAATACAAATACAAATCAGTACGTAGAGTACTACTCCTTCCTGGAGGCCCGAACCTGGGTAACTCTCTGTGAGACCTCTGATTTGGAACTTTCATCCATGTTCTCTATCCTACCGAGGGTATTGGCGGGTTTATGCACTGTTTGTTGGCACGCCAGGCACGGGTTGCATTGGACCGAGATCCATCCCAGATCGAGTCAATTGTAAGAAACCACCACATTTGCGGCTAGGTTTGCAGGAAACCACCAACTCGTTAATCCGTTGCAGAAATCACCGAAAAATTTGTTAAGTCGTTGCAAAAAGCACTGATTGGGTGATTTGGTCCGTTTGATCACTTTCTGACAAGTGGGGTCGGATTGTAAGGAGCTTAACTGGCAAAAAATTAGCACACACACCCCTAGATATTTACAGAAAAGGCAATCAGGCCCCCGGTGTGGACAACCACAGCGCACTGGCCTTGCCGTCCAGTACGCACGGCGACGCCCTCGTCGGCGTAGGAGACGGCCATGGCTGCAGCAGATGACGAGGAGACGGCTGGGGTGCGCGCATTTCCAAGGCGTTGGCCTGCCGGTGCTACAACAACGGTGGCGGTCAGGTCAGCGACATGGAGCACGTGTTAGGAGCCGAAGCAGAGGAGCAACACCCTCCTCCGATTGTGGTCAAGGGAGGAGTTGGAGGGGGGAGGCATCAAGATGAGTCCACCTGCTCGACTTCCCGTCGCCCTCATCCACGAAGGAGGACGAGCTTGATCCAAAGGCCCCTCCGGCGCTTGTGCTGCTGCGACGTCACACGAGGACTTGGAACGAACGTGATCCAGAGGACTTGGAGTGCAAGTCAAGAAGCAGCCGAGGCCTCCATGAGATAGGAGGGCGCGCCCCCTATCTCATGGGCCCCTCGGGCGTCCACCAACGTACTTCTTCCTCCTATATAAGCCTACATACCCCGAAAACATCCAGGGAGCCAACAAAAACACAATTTCCACCCCCGTAACCTTCTGTATCCGCGAGATCTCATCTTAGAGCCTTTGCCAGCACTCTGCCGGAGGGGGAATCGACCACGGAGGGCCTCTACATCAACATCCTTGCCCGTCCGATGAGTTTTGA
Organism: Aegilops speltoides; assembly: GCA_021437245.1. Lineage (NCBI taxonomy): Eukaryota > Viridiplantae > Streptophyta > Magnoliopsida > Poales > Poaceae > Aegilops > Aegilops speltoides. The sequence goes on from CM038141.1 coordinate 44,437,486, forward strand.
GTAGTTTACAACAGACCTACGGGTCCATAGTTATTAGCTAGATGGCTTCTTCTCTCTTTTTGGATCTCAATATAATGTTCTCCCCCTCTCTTGTGGAGATCTATTCGATGTAAACTCTTTTTGCGGTGTGTTTGTTGAGATCCGATGAATTGTGGGTTTGTGATCAAGTTTATCTATGAATAATATTTGAATCTTCTCTGAATTCTTTTATGTATGATTGAGTTACTTTGCAAGTCTCTTCGAATCATCAATTTGGTTTGGCCTACTAGATTGATCTTTCTTGCCATGGGAGAAGTGCTTAGCTTTGGGTTCAATCTTGCGGTGTCCTTACCCAGTGACAGAAAGGGTTGCAAGGCACGTATTGTATTGTTGCCATCGAGGAAAACAAGATGGGGTTTATATCATATTGCTTGAGTTTATCCCTCTACATCATGTCATCTTGCTTAATGCGTTACTCTGTTCTTATGAACTTAATGCTCTAGATGCAGGCAGGAGTCGATCGATGTGTAGAGTAATAGTAGTAGATGCAGGCAGGAGTCGGTCTACTTGTTGCGGACGTGATGCCTATATACATGATCATGCCTAGGTAATCTCATAATTATTCGCTTTTCTATCAATTGCTCGACATTAATTTGTGCACCCACCGTAATACTTATGCTATCTGGAGAGAAGCCACTAGTGAAACCTATGGCCCCCGGGTCTATCTCTTATCATATCTGCTTCCAATCTACTTTTATTTGCATCTTTACTTTTTGCATCTATATTATAAAATACCAAAAATATATTTATCTTATCATACTATCTCTATTAGATCTCACTTCCGCAAGTGGCCGTGAACGGATTGACAACCCCTTTATTGCGTTGGTTGCGAGTTCTTTATTTGTTTGTGTAGGTGCGTGAGACTTTTGAGGAGCCTCCTACTGGATTGATACCTTAGTTCTCAAAAACTGAGGGAAATACTTACGCTACTATTGCTGCATCACCGTTTCCTCTTTAAGGAAAACCAACGCAAGCTCAAGACGTAGCAAGAAGGATTTCTGGCGCCGTTGCCGGGGAGGTCTTCGCTCAAGTCAAGACATACCAAGTACCCATCACAAACTCATCTCCCTCGCATTTACATTATTTGCCATTTGCCTCTCGTTTTCCTCTCCCCCACTTCACCCTTGCCATTTTATTCGCCCTCTCTTTCCCAATCTCTCCTCCTTTCTTTTTTGCTTGCCTTTTTTTGTTTGCTTGTGTGTTGGATTACTTGTTGCCATGGCGCAAGATAATACCAAATTGTGTGATTTCTCGAAAAGCAATAATAATGATTTCCTTAGTACTCCGATTGCTCCTTTTAATGATGTTGAGTCTTGTGAAATCAATACTGCTTTGCTGAACCTTGTTATAAAAGATCAATTCGCCGGCCTTCCTAGTGAAGATGCCGCTACTCATCTAAACAACTTTGTTGATTTGTGTGATATGCAAAAGAAGAAAGATATGGATAACAATATTGTCAAATTGAAGTTATTTCCGTTTTCACTTAGAGATCGTGCTAAAGTTTGGTTTTCGTCTTTGCCTAAAAATAGTATTGATTCTTGGAACAAGTGCAAAGATGCTTTTATCTCTAAGTATTTTCCTCCCGCTAAGATTATTACTCTTAGGAACGATATTATGAATTTTAAACAACTTGATCATGAGCATGGTGCCCAATCTTGGGAAAGAATGAAATTGATGCTTCGCAATTGCCCTACTCATGGTTTGAATTTATGGATGATCATACAAAAATTTTATGCCGGTTTGAACTTTGCTTCTAGAAATCTCTTAGATTCGGCTGCGGGAGGCATGTTTATGGAAATCACGTTAGGGGATGCTACAAAACTGCTTGATAATATTATGGCTAATTATTCTCAATGGCACACCGAAAGATCTTCTTGTAAAAAAGTGCACGCTATAGAAGAAATCAATGTTTTGAGTGGAAAGATGGATGAACTTATGAAGTTGTTCTCTACTAGAAATACTCCTCTTGATCCCAATGATATGCCTTTGTCTACTTTGATTGAGAATAATAATGAATCTATGGATGTGAATTTTGTTGGTAGGAATAGTTTTGGAAACAATGCTTATAGAGGAAACTTTAATGCTAGACCGTTCCCTAGTAATTCCTCTGATAATTATGGAAATTCCTTCAATAATTCTTATGGTAATTTTAATAAGATGCCCTATGATTTTGAGAATAGTGTGAAAGAAATTTATGATTTCTCAAAAGAATTTTAATGCTTTGCTTGAAGAAAAATTGCTCAAAGTTGATCATTTGGCTAGGAACGTTGATAGACTTTTGCTTGATGTTGATTCTCTTAAACTTAGATCTTCTTCTCCTAAGCATGATATCAATGAGTCTCTCAAAGTAATGAGAATTTCCATTGATGAGTGCAAAGAAAGAACCGCTAGATTGCGTGCTAAGAAAGATAGCTTTGTGAATGCGTGTTCTTCTAGTTTCCATGAAAATAATGATGAAGATCTTAAAGTTATTGATGCATATCCTGTTAGATCTATGTTTTGCAATATGAATCTTGATAATTATGGGACTGATGATGAGTCAACTTACCTAGAAGGCGTCCCAAGAATTCGGAGTTTTTAGATCTTGATGCTAAATTTGGTAAAAGTGGGATTGGAGAGGTCATGACTTTAAATAGCATTGAACCCACTATTTTGGATTTCAAGGAATTTGACTATGATAATTGTTCTTTAGAAGGTTGTATTTCCTTGTTGCAATCAGTTGTTAATTCTCCTCATGCTTATAGTCAAAATAAAGCTTTTACCAAACATATTGTTGATGCCTTGATGCAATCTTATGATGAAAAAACTTAATTTGGAAGTTTCTATACCTAGAAAACTTAATGATGAGTGGGAACCTACTATAAAGATTAGAAATAAAGATCATGAGTGTTTTGCTTTGTGTGATTTGGGTGCTAGTGTTTCCACGATTCCGAAAACTTTATGTGATATTCTAGGTTTCCATGATCTTGATGATTGCTCTTTAAATTTGCACCTTGAGGATTCCACCATTAAAAAGCCTATGGGAAGGATCAATTATGTTCTCATTGTTGCAAATAAAAATTTGGTGCCCATAGATTTTATCGTTCTTGATATAGATTGAAATCTTTCTTGCCCTATTATTCTTGGTAGACCTTTCCTTATAACGATTGGCGCGATTATTGATATGAAGGAAGGGAATATTAGATTCCAATTTCCGTTAAAGAAAGGCATGGAGCACTTTCCAAGAAAGAAAATCAAATTACCTTATGAATATATCATGCAGGCTACTTATGAATTTATTGCCAAAGATGGCACTCGTTAGATCTATCTTCGCTTTTATGCCTAGCTAGGGGCGTTAAACGATAGCGCTAGTTGGGAGGCAACCCAATTTTCTTTGTGTTTTTTGTTTTTGTTCCAGTTTAGTAATAAATCTTGCATCTACCTTCTGTTTAGATGTGTTTTTATCTTTTAAATTAGTGTTTGTGCCAAGTAGAACCTATGATGATAGTTGATTTGATTCTGCTGAAAAACAGAAACTTTGCACACACGAATTTAGTTTTGTTAAATCACAGAGACGTGATTTTGCGTTGATTGTTTTTGCTACGGATCAATAGACAAATTTTCCAGGACTTCCTATTTTGGTAGGATTTTTAGAGTTCAGAAGTTTGCGTTAGTTACAGATTGCTACAGACTGTTCTGTTTTTGACAGATTCTGTTTTTCGTGTGTTGTTTGCTTATTTTGATGCATCTATGGCTAGTATTAAGTGGTATGAACCATAGAGAACCTGGAATTCAGTAGGTTTAACACCGAAATAAATAAAGAATGAGTTAATTACAGTACCTTATGTGGTGGTTTTCTTTTCTTTCACTAACGGAGCTTATAAGATTTCCTGTTGAGTTTTGTGTTGTGAAGTTTTCAAGTTTTGGGTAAAGCTTTTATGGACTATGGAATAAGGAGTGGCCAGAGCCTAAGCTTGGGGATGCTTATGGCACCCCAAGATATTCAAGGATAGCCAAAAGCCTAAGCTTGGGGATGCCCCGGGAAGGCATCCCCTCTTTCGTCTTTGTTTATTGGCAACTTTACTTGGAGCTATATTTTTATTCGCCACATGATATGTGTTTTGCTTCGAGCGTCGTGTATTATATTAGTCTTTCCTTTTTAGTTTACCACAATCATCCTTGCTATACACACCTTTTGGGAGAAGCCTATTTAATTAGAATTTGCTAGAATACTCTATGTGCTTCACTTATATCTTTTGAGCTTGATAGTTTTTGCTCTAGTTCTTCACTTATATTTTTTAGAGCACGACGGTGACTTATTTTTGTAGAAATTTCTAGTATCTCATGCTTCACTTATATCTTTTTGAGAGTCTCTTAGAACAGCATGGTATTTGCTATGGTTATAAAATTGGTCATAGAATGGTAGGCATCCAAGTTGGGTATAATAAAAACAATCATAGGAAGTGAATTGATGCTATGATGAATTTGATACTTGATAATTGTTTTGAGATATGGAGGTAGTGATATTAAAGTCATACTAGTTGGGTGATTATGAATTTAAGGAATGCTTGTGTTGAAGTTAGCAAGTCCCGTAGCATGCACGTATGGTTAAAGTTGTGTAACAAATTTGAAACATGAAGTGTACCTGGCTTGTGCATCCTTATGAGTGGCAGTCGGGGACGAGCGATGGTCTTTTCCTACCAATCTATCTCCCTAGGAGCATGCGCATAGTGCTTGATTTTTGATGACTTCTAATTTTTTGCAATAAGTATATGAGTTCTTTTGACTAATGTTGAGTCCATGGATTATACGCACTTTTACCTTTCCACCATTGCTAGCCTCTTCGGTACCGTGCATTGCCCTTTCTCACCTTGAGAGTTGGTGCAAACTTCACCGGTGCATCCAAAGCCCATGATACGATATGCTCTATCACACATAAACCTCCTTATATCTTCCTCAAAACAACCACCATACCTACCTATTATGGCATTTCCATAGCCATTCCGAGATATATTGCCATGCAACTTTCCACCGTTCCATTTATCATCATCATGACATACTTTACTTTTGTCATATTGCCATTGCATGATCATGTAGTTGACATCGTATTTGTGGCAAAGCCACTATGCATTATTTTTCATACATCTCACTCTTGATTCATTGCACCATCCCGGTACACCGCCAGAGGCATTCATATAGAGTCATATCTTGTTCTAGTTTCGAGTTGTAATTCATATGTTGTAATCAATAGAAGTGTGATGATCATCATTATTAGAGCATTGCCCAAAAAAAAGAAAAAAAGAAGGAAGGCCAAAAAAAAGAAAGGCCCAAAAAAGGAAAGGAAAAAAAAGAAAGAAAAAGAAAGAAAAAAAGAAAAAAAGGAAAAAAGAAAATAAATAAAAAGGGCAATGTTACTATCTCTTTTTCCACACTTGTGCTTCAAAGTATCACCTTGTTCTTCATGTAGTGAGTCTCATATATTGTGCTTCAAAGTAGCACCATGTTTTTCATATAGTGAGTCTCATAAGTTGTCTTTTTCATACTAGTGGGAATTTTTCATTATAAAACTTGGCTTCTATATTCCTACGATGGGCTTCCTCAAATGCCCTAGGTCTTCGTGAGCAAGCAAGTTGGATGCACACCCACTAGTTTTCTTGCGCATTCATTTATAGCTCTAGTGCATCCGTTGCATGGCAATCCCTACTCCTCATGTTGACATCAATTGATGGGCATCTCCATAGCCCGTTGATTATCCTTGTCAATGTGAGACTTTCTCTTTTTTTGTCTTCTCCACACAATCCCCATCATCATATTCTATTCCACCCATAGTGTTATATCCATGGCTCACGCTCATGTATTGCGTGAAGATTGAAAAAGTTTGAGATTATTTAAGTATGAAACAATTGATTGGCTTGTCATCGGGGGTATAGAAGTTGGGAACATCTTTGTGTGATGAAAATGAAGCATAGCCTAACTATATGATTTTGTAGGGATGAGCTTTCTTTTGCCATGCTATTTTGAGAAGACATGATTACTTTGATTAGTATGCTTGAAGTGTTACTATTTCTTTTATCAATATGAACTTTTATTTTGAATCATTTGGATCTGAACATTCATGCCACAATAAAGAAAATTACATTGAGAATTATGCTAGGTAGCATTCCACATCAAAAATTCTCTTTTTATCATTTACCTACTCGAGGACGAGCAGGAATTAAGCTTGGGGATGCTTGATACGTCTCCAGCGTATCTATAATTTTTTATTGTTCCATGCTATTGTATTACCCCTTTTGGATGTTTATGGGCTTTATTTTACACATTTATATCATTTTTGGGACTAACCTACTAACCGGAGGCCCAGCCCGTATTGCTGTTTTTTTGCCTATTTCAGTATTTCGAAGAAAAGGAATATCAAACGGAGTCCAAACAGAATGAAACCTTCGGGAGCGTGATTTTTGGAACGAACGTGATCCAGAGGACTTGGAGTGCAAGTCAAGAAGCAGCCGAGGCCTCCACGAGATAGGAGGGCAGGCCTCCCTCTCTCGTGGGCCCCTCGGGCGTCCACCGACGTACTTCTTCCTCCAATATAAGCCTACGTACCCCGAAAACATCCAGGGATCCAACAAAAACACAATTTCCACCACCGTAACCTTCTGTATCCGCGAGATCTCATCTTGGAGCCTTCACCGGCACTCTGCCGGAGGGGGAATCGACCACGGAGGGCCTCTACATCAACATCCTTGCCCCTCTGTTGAGTTGTGAGTAGTTTACCACAGACCACGGGTCCATAGTTATTAGCTAGATGGCTTCTTCTCTCTTTTTGGATCTCAATACAATGTTCTCCCCCTCTCTTGTGGAGACCTATTCGATGTAAACTCTTTTGCGGTGTGTTTGTCGAGATCCCATGAATTGTGGGTTTATGAGCAAGTTTATCTACGAATAATATTTGAATCTTCTCTGAATTCTTTTATGTATGATTGAGTTATCTTTGCAAGCCTCTTCAAATCATCAGTTTGGTTTGGCCTACTAGATTGATCTTTCTTGCCATGGGAGAAGTGCTTAGCTTTGGTTTCAATCTTGCGGTGTCCTTACCTAGTGACAGAAAGGGTTGCAAGGCACGTATTGTATTGTTGCCATCGAGGATAACAAGATGGGGTTTATATCATATTGCTTGAGATTATCCCTCTACATCATGTCATCTTGCTTAATGCGTTACTCTGTTCTTATGAACTTAATACTCTAGATGCATGCAGGAGTCGGTCGATGTGTGGAGTAATAGTAGTAGATGCAGGCAGGAGTCGGTCTACTTGTTGCGGACGTGATGCCTATATACATGATCATGCCTAGATAATCTCATAATTATTCGCTTTTCTATCAATTGCTCGATAGTAATTTGTTCACCCACCGTAATACTTATGCTATCTGGAGAGAAGCCACTAGTGAAACCTATGGCCCCCAGGTCTATCTCTTATCATATTTGCTTCAATCTACTTTTATTTGCATCTTTACTTTTTGCATCTATATTATAAAATACCAAAAATATATTTATCTTATCATACTATCTCTATCAGATCTCACTTTCGCAAGTGGACGTGAAGGGATTGACAACCCCTTTATTGCGTTGGTTGCGAGTTCTTTGTTTGTTTGTGTAGGTGCGTGGGACTTTTGAGGATCCTCCTACTGGATTGATACCTTGGTTCTCAAAAACTGAGGGAAATACTTACGCTACTATTGTTGCATCACCCTTTCCTCTTCAAGGAAAACCAACGCAAGCTCAAGACGAAGCAAGGGGATATGGCGTTGGTGTTCCACCGGAGAGGATCTGATTGCTTTTGTTTTTTTAGATCTAGGGGTGTATGTGCTAATTTTTTGCTAAGTCAATTCCTTACAATCCGGCCCCACTTGTCAGAAAGTGATCAAACGGGCAAAATCACCCGACCAGTGCTTTTTGCAATGACTTAACAAATTTTCTGGTGTTTTGTGCAACGGATTAACGAGTTGGTGGTTTTCTGCAAACCTAGCCGCAAATGTGGTGGTTTCTTGCAATCGACTCTCCCAGATCAGATCTCCTCTAGCTTTCGGTGGCCTCCAGCGGAGAGAAAGATTAACTTTTGGCTCCCTCACCTTCATTACAGACGGGACCTGCCGGGTCGAGATCAAACCACCGACCTTCCCTGTCTGCACCGTCTTCTTCGGTGCACTAGCGTTCGGCATCAACCACCTTGGTAGCTTTTGCGTTTGTGTCCCGTCGCCCCGGGAGATTGCATAGGTGGCCTCACCAAGCTTTACATCCGCCTTCATCATCGACCTCAGCACGGAGATCAGCGATGCGAGCACCCTTAACGACGGATCGATGGTAAGACCAAGGTCTGGTCGGACTCGTCAAGCTACATGATGGCCTCGCCATTGACCTTCAACTCGAAGGGTGATGATCTTGCACCAGGAAGCTCGGCGACTGGGGCTCAGCCCTCGGCCTTCAGTTCAGGACGTTGTGCTAATTTCAGGGAGTACCACCAGCCCGCCCCAACATCGCGATGGTGTCTGACAACTGCTTCGTCAAACACATACCTTAAGACCGCATCATCAACTTGTCCATCTCTGACTGCAGCATCAGCTCCACCGAACTTGTTCTACTCTCCAATGCAAAGGACAACAAGACCGACATCATCTCTATAGACATAGAAGCCGACGAAGAGCACCCGATCCTAGCTGTGGGGTCTGGAGATAGCAAGCAGGCCATGACACCACCACCAACATCGGACGGCGAGGAGGCCCTGCAGGCCATTACGCTCCAGCAAGTCATGATGATAGCACTTGCCGGGACATCCTCAACACCAACGGCTTTGATCGCACCCAACACCAGCGGGGCCGCGGTAGCCCACGACGGGCATCCAGCCCAGGCTTCGCGACTCTCGGGGCCGAAATTTACGGCCTCACCAAAGTAACAATGACGCAATCCATCATCAACACAAACGTGTTGCGCTTCCTCAGCACTCTTATACCGGGGACCGACCCCACCATGTAGGCAATGGAGGCCTTCCAACGGGCACATTAGCCACCAACCTACAAGTCAAGCAGGGGACGACGGAGACTGTGTCGTATGGGGCGCGGTGGCAAGGAATGATGAGCAATGAAGGCCGACGCCAATCTCGACGCCAGCCACGAGCATAAACCACTACTGCCCTCGCGGCCTTAGGTCATGAGGCTGGCATGGGCCGTAACGAGCCCGCGGCCTCCAAGCCGCCATGACACTCGCCAACATGCTCCACGATACACCAGAGTCCCGAACATCATCACAAATCTCATAAGGGTACTCCATAAGACAGTGGAGCTCCAAGACAAGACCAGTCAGTCATGGCAGCGCCTGGCCGGCACACACAGTGTCCTTTAAGCCGCAGCACAGTTACCTAAGGATTCCGAGTCGAGAACATATGGTCGAGCTACTATAAATATGTGCCCCGAGTTATCTCGTGGACTCGTCGATTCTTCATCTCCATCAAAAAAAGCTCTCGGTCGACATCTCCCTCTCGCGAAGTTCAATGGCAGCAGAAGTTCTACTCTCGCCGCTGCTTCCGACGCCACCCAGGAGCGAGATGCTGCCGATCCTCCCGACGCCGCCCAGGAGCAAGATGCTGCCGCTGTTGCCCACGCCGCACGGTCTCGTCCTCACCATGCTGGTGTCCGCCATGGCAGGCCGCGCAGACTTCGTCCAGAGGTGGGACTGGAACAAGAAGTGCGAAAAGCCATGCAGCTTCATCTGCTCCTCCTCGTCGTCGGAGGGCAGCGGGAGCACCGGTCGTGCCGACTCCGTCGAGAGGTGGGACTGGAACAAGAAGTGCAAGAAGCCATGCAGCTCCATCTGCTCCTCCTCGTCGTCCTCTTCGTCGGAGAGCAGCGGGAACACCGGTCGTGCCAACTCCGTCGAAAGGTGGGACTCGGACAAGAAATACAACAAGAAGCCCCGCACCACCAAGTCGTCGTCGTCGTCGTCATACAGCGCCGGCAGCCCCGGACGTGCCGACTCCGTCGAACGCTGGGACAGCAAGAAGAAACTCTCGACCTCGTGCAGTGCGTCTCTCCAGCCCACAGATCTCGGCCGCCATGACGCCGGCAACAACAAGCGCCTGCCTAGCCCTGGCCGCGCGTCCTCGGCGGAACGCTGGGACTTGCACAAGAAGCCCCGGCCGGAGCAGACGGAGAAGCTGCTTCGGACTACAAAGACGCCGGCGCTAGCCACGACCCCGCAGAAGGCCATGTTCGCCGGGTCCAACTTTCACGCCTCGCCGGATCCGAGCATGCTCCCCATGCCGCCCTTCTTTCTGTTGGCACGTTCGCGTGCGCTCTGTACAAGTCATTAACTCCATTACAGCGATCTAGTTCCTTTCCTTTGTGATGAGGAGTAGTGCTGTACGTAGTAGGATGTGGAATTCAATCCCATAACTTCTTTGTAATCCCTTTTGTTTCATTCATTCATCTCGTGGTGAAATATGTAGGAAGGATGTTTTAATTTTCATGAATCTGCTCATGGTCATTTCTCTGCAGCTTAATTTCATCAACTTTTAGAATGTACTGTAGTACTGTGGCGTTCAACTTGAAGTGCACCAGCTCAGTACATTTTTGCATGGATATCTAGCAGAAGAGTAGGTTTCGGATTCCAGCATTTCTACCTTGTAAGTGGATGGTACATGACCTGAAGGCTCAAAACATTAGATCCATTATTCTGTCCGTAAACTTTGCTGTGTTACAAATTTCTGTAGTAGAAGTAGAAACACATTATCTTACTATCATGTGTTCATGCAATCAGAACTATAGTAAGCAAGGCGGTGCTTATTCATGCATTATTAGTTCACTAGCAAAATGGTCCGTGTGTTGCAACTGAAAAAAAAAAATCATAATCTCGAATGGCCAAGACCATATTTTGTTGCATTACTCAGATCACTGTCATTCTCAATTACGTGAAATCGTGAACAATTTTTGAAATCATGAACAATTTTTTAAACTAGTGAACATATTTGAAATCATGAACATTTTCAAATTCGCAAACACTTTTACAAATTTTTGAATATTTTATAATATTATTTTTTTGAATTTATGAACATTTTATATTATTTGCAAAACTTTTTATAAAAATAGTTAACATTATTTTAAACAATTTTCTTGAATCGGCGAACATTTCTAGAGTCGACAAATATTTTGAACTCCGCCTATGTCTTCTAGGCATAGCCGGTCCCAAGGCTGGGTAAAAGAGGAGGGTTGTGTTAGGCTTGGCGAGCCAACATAAAAAATAGTCAGTCCCATAGGTATGAAACCCATTTAAGTGAGAGTAGTAGTAGTAGGATGGGTGACCTCCTGGGAAGTCCTCGTGAAAGGGTTTCATATCTAAGGGTTGTGATAGGCTTGGCGAGCGAACGTAAAAAGTAGCCAGTCTTTTGGGTATGAAACCGATTTGGGCGAGAGTAGTACTAGGATAGGTGACCTCATGTGAAGTCCTCGTGAAAGGGTTTCATATCTAGCCTACCCCAACTTGTTTGGGATAAAAAACTTCGTAAGATAAGATAAGATAAGCTAAATTGGTGGATTTTTTTTAGAAAATTCATGAACATTTTTATGATTTAACGAACATTTTTTGAAATGCATGAACATTTTCTGAATCAACGAACATTTTGTGAATGAATAAACTATTTTGCAAGTCACGACTAGTTTTTGAATTTTTAAGGATATTTTCCCATTCATAAACATTTTCTGAATTGGCGAAAAATTTTATTTTTCAATAAAAAATACAATAACTTCTTAACAAATTATGAACATTTTTTTATTTCCCAAACATTTGTTTTTTTTTCAAAATTTTGAACATTTTCTGAATAAGCATACATTTTTTGAATAACCAAGAAGCTCGGCGATCAGGGCTCGGGCCTTAGCATTTAGATCACGGGCTCGGGCCTCAGCATTTAGATCACGATCTTGTGATGATCTCATGGACTACCACCAGCCCGCCCCAACATGTCATCTAGTCGCCATGGTGTGCACAACTACTTCATCAACCACATACCTTAAGACTGCAGTTTCTTCCCTCTCATTAGGGTTTTGTTTCTCCCAGAGGCGATCGCAGCCGTCGTTGAGCACTTCACCTTCCCTCCTCCGATCGCGGCTAGGCAGTCTGGTTCAGACTGATTAAGGGGTGATCTAGTATCACTTTCTGGCCTTGGCCTCCCCCTAGAGGTGCGCTGGAGAGTTTCAGGGTTTGCTTCAACGCCTGATCGATCTGTTCTCTCGGGCTAGGTTTCAAGGTTTTCAGCGGCTATGGGATCGAAGGCCAAGCAGACGATGGGTTCCAGCTCCGCGACAGAAGTGGAGAAGATGATGGCGGAGTTGGGTCTCCGTGATGAAGATCTCGACGATGTCGTCTTTGACGAGAAGGCGGAACCGCCAGATGCAACTAGATGAATGGCTGTAGCGAGGGTACACATCGATAAACCGTATAGCCAGTACTGGATCTTCAAGAACATGCACGCGGCATGGGATTTGGCACATGAGGTGAAGTTCCGTCCTTTGGAAGATAATCTCTATACGCTGCAGTTCTTCTGTCTAGGGATTGGGAGCGAGTCATGCAGGAAGGACCATGGAATTTCAGGGAGAATGATGTAATCATCACCCCATATAATGGAATCACCAAGCCCACGGAGGTCAATCTGGATACACTAGATATCTGGATACAAATTCATGATGTTCCTGATCTATATGCACATCTTGTGACGCTATTGGCAGCAAAGGTAGGTGAGATTCTGTTCACAGAAAACATGACGCAAGACTTTGCTAGAATTTTTTATCGCGTGTGGGTCAAGATCAATGTGCATAAACCGCTGAAGTATGTGGTGTCAATGATTCGTGATGGTAAGCGCCAGATCTATCGTGTGAAGTACGAGCGCCTGCCGGATTGGTGCGCCGTATGCGGGCATCTTGGGCATGTATACAAGGAACATGGAGATGGTATCCATCCCCCCATTGCATTATATTTCAAAGATCTTCGTGCTTCGTGGAACATGCGAGTTGGTGATGGCCCTGGACATGGAAGAGGACGTCGTGGTGGCCGCCGAGGTGGTCGTACAGCTGGAAGGGATGTCGGGGGGGGAGGGAGGGAGCCCCAAATCACATGGATGGAACTGGAACTGACAATACAGAATCCACTGATCTAGATGCAGCTATGGTCGATGTGGGCGATAACAGGAAATGACTGGCCAACGAACAGAAGAGCGAGATGGCTCTTGCTATCTTACCTGCCACAGGGAACGCGCTCGCTGCTATCCCTCAGGTGGTGCCAGCTAGTCCATCATCGGTCCAAGAATCAAAGAGACCCCATGTCAATGCAGATAAAAACAGCCTGCATAAGGGAGCTACCATAGAGAAACAAGTTGAGTCTATATCGGCGACCTCCCGAGGGGAGGATCATCGGGCGCAATGAATGTCTTATGTTGGAATTGTCACGGTGCGGGCAATGCCGCGACAATTTGAGAGCTTCGCGACCTAACGAAGCAATTTTCCCCGACTGTGTTGTGTATTGTCAAAACTCAAATCTCAAAGGCATGGGTCGAGAGTCTTGCTACTACTTTAGGTTTTACTCATGCTTATGTTGTTGGTAGCTCTGGCTACAGTGGCGCATTGGTGTTTTCTGGAATGATGGAATAAAATTAGATGTTTTCGGTTACTCTGAGTATCATGTAGATGCGAAAGTGTTGATCCCTAACCACGAGGAGTGGAGACTCGCATGTGTTGACGGCGAAGCGCAGACCAGAGAGAGGTACAGAACATGGGATATGCTAAAATCTCTAGTCAGCGTCAATTCCTTGCCATGGTTATGCATCGGTGATGTTAACGAACTCCTATATCTGCACGAGCATGTGGGGACGGGGCAAGGATGAAGGGCACAGATTCAGGGCTTCAGGAATGCTATGGACGTCTGCACACTAGCTGATATTGGGTACCATGGGAAACCTTGGACTTATGAGAAAAAGACCTCCGGTGGAGGTTATTGCCGAGTGCGCCTTGATAGAGCTCTTGCCAATTCGGATTGGAGCACACTCTTTCCCCATGCAAGACTCATCCATGAAACGGGTGCTTCATCCGATCACTGTCCTATTAGACTCCAACTCGAGCCGGTTCAGGTTACACAAAGGGTGCAGAAAGTATTCATGTACGAGTGTTATTGGGAGCTCCATGACATGTTCGGTGAATCGCTTGAGGCAATGTGGAGTGCGAGTCCGGGCAGCCAGTCAGCAACGTAGCTCAGCAAGAAGCTTGGGGACTTGTCGGCGTCCTTGCAACAATGGAGTGGGGCTAATATTGGAAGTGTATCCAGAAGGATTAAGAAGTTGGAAAAGGAATTGGCGGTTTTGCAGAATGATCCTCAACGATTGTCTCCCTCACATGCAGAGGTAAAACTTACTGATCAGCTTGTGGAGTTGCACCATATGGAAGAGATCCTGCAATGGCAACGATCCAGGGTGGATTGGCTGGTGGATGGGGATAAGAACACGAATTTTTTTCAGAGAAGAGCAAGCATGCACCGAAGGTCAAAAATCTTCAAAAACCAGATGGCTCTCTAACCCAAGACCCTATGGATATGGCGGACATCACTAATGAGGTCTATAAGGATTTTTTGCACTCTGAAGGTACTTCAGGCATGCAGAATATTATGAATGCAATACCGGTTAAAGTGACAGCGGAGATGAACATGAACTTGACGGCGCCGTTCACTCAGGAGGAAGTAAAAACGACCCTTTTCCAGATGTACCCCACGAAAGCGCCCGGTCCTGACGGATATCCAACGCATTTTTTCAAAGGCACTGGGAGCTGTGCGCGGGGAGAGGTAACCAAGGTGGTCCTTCGAATCCTTAGAGGGCAGGAGAGCCCAGAGGTAATTAACAATACTTTGCTAGTACTAATCCCTAAGGTCAAGGATCCGGTTCAGTTATCACAATTTCATCCTATCAGCTTATGTAACGTGCTATACAAAATTGCCTCACGGGTTTTAGCTAATAGATTGAAGCAGATTTTGCCAGACATTATTTTAGAGGTGCAATCCGCCTTTGTACCAGGGAATTTGATCACTGACAACATCACAACAGCCTACGAATGCCTGCACTTTATGAAGAGAAATAAAGCAAAGAGGAATAGGTTTTCTGCTGTGAAGTTGGACATGATGAAAGCCTATGATCATGTAGAATGGAGTTATCTTGAGGCTATTATGATTAAGCTGGGTTTTGCACCATCTTGGGTGGCCTTGGTAATGAGGATGGTAAGCTCAGTTAAGTTCTCAATTCTATTTAATGGTGGTAAGTTGGATGAGTTTACACCAACGAGAGGGATCCGTCATGGGGACCCAATTTCTCCATACATGTTTTTGCTTGCAGCAAAGGGCCTTACGTGTCTCTTAAAAACACAAGATGAATCATCACACCTCAGTGGAATAGTTGCTCCATCGGCTCCGCCGGTAAGCCACTTACTCTTCGCGGATGATAGCTTGCTGTTTGTCAAAGCCAGTTCTGATGGAGCAAATGAGTTGTCCTCCTTGATGGAGATTTACTGCCAAGCATCGGGTCAAAGAATTAATTTGGCCAAGTCATCAGTTTTCTTTAGCAAGGGCTGCCCTAATACCTTGCGGGTAGAAGTGATGAACGCTCTCAATATTGCTAATGAGTCGCTCTCTAGTAGATATCTTGGGATGCCCACTGATGTTCGTAATAGCAAGAATGGTGCCTTCAAGTTCCTAAAGGATAGAGTGTGGAGCAAGATAAAAGTATGGATGGAAAAACTACTATCTTCAGGGTGTTGGGGAACGTAGCAGAAATTCAAAATTTTCTACGCATCACCAAGATCAATCTATGGAGATACTAGCAACGAGAGAGGGGAGTGCATCTTGATACCCTTGAAGATCGCTAAGCGGAAGCGTTACAAGAACGTGGTTGATGGAGTCGTACTCGCGGCGATTCAAATCGTGGAAGATCCGATCTAGCGCCGAACGGACGGCGCCTCCGTGTTCAACACACGTACAGCCCGGGGACGTCTCCTCCTTCTTGATCCAGCAAGGGGAGAGGAGAAGATGAGGGAGAGCTCCGGCAGCACGACGGTGTGGTGGTGGAGCTTGCAGTTCTCCGGCGAGCCGCCAAGCACTACGGAGGAGGAGGAGGTGTTGGGGAGGAGAGGGCTGCGCCGAGGCAAGGGTGAATCTCCATGCACCTCCCACTATATATAGGGGTGGAGGGGCTGGTTTCTTGCCCTCCAAGTCCATTGGGGCGTTGGCAAAGGTGGGAGGAAAGAAATCCCATCATTTCCTTCCCCACCGATTGTTATCCCCCTTTTTTAGGGATCTTGATCTTATCCCTTCGGGATATGATCTTATTCCTTCTAAGGGGGATCCTGGTGCACCTTGACCAGGGGTGTGGGGCCTTGCCCCCACTACCCACGTTCACGTGGGTCCCCCCATGCAGGTGGGCCCCACTCTGGAACCTTCTAGAACCTTCCTGGTACAATAACGAAAAATCCCAAACATTTTCCGGTGGCCAAAATAGGACTTCCCATATATAAATCTTTACCTCCGGACCATTCCGGAACTCCTCGTGACGTCCGGGATCTCATCCGGGACTCCGAACAACATTCGGTAACTGCACACTAATTCCCATAACAACTCTAGCGTCACCGAACCTTAAGTGTGTAGACCCTACGGGTTCGGGAATCATGCAGACATGACCGAGACACCTCTCTGGCCAATAACCAACAGCGGGATCTGGATACCCATGTTGGCTCCCACATGTTCCACGATGATCTCATCGGATGAACCACGATGTCAAGGATTCAAGCAATCCCGTATACAATTCCCTTTGTCTAGCGGTATTGTACTTGCCCGAGATTCGATCGTCGGTATACCGATACCTTGTTCAATCTCGTTACCGGCAAGTCTCTTTACTCGTTCTGTAACACATCATCCCACGATCAACTCTTTGATCACATTGTGCACATTATGATGATATCCTACCGAGTGGGCCCAGAGATACCTCTCCGTCAAACGGAGTGACAAATCCCAGTCTCGATTCGTGCCAACCCAACAGACACTTTCGGAGATACCTGTAGTGCATCTTTATAGCCACCCAGTTACGTTGTGACGTTTGGTACACCCAAAGTATTCCTACGGTATCCGGGAGTTGCACAATCTCATGGTCTAAGGAAATGATACTTGACATTAGAAAAGCTTTAGCATACGAACTACGATCTTTGTGTTAGGCTTAGGATTGGGTCTTGTCCATCACATCATTCTCCTAATGATGTGATCCCGTTATCAACGACATCCAATGTCCATGGTCAGGAAACCGTAACCATCTATTGATCAACGAGCTAGTCAATTAGAGGCTTACTAGGGACATGGTGTTGTCTACGTATCCACACATGTATCTGAGTTTCCTATCAATACAATCATAGCATGGATAATAAACGATTATCATGAACAAGGAAATATAATAATAACTAATTTATTATTGCCTCTAGGGCATATTTCCAACAATCTCCCACTAGAGTCAATAATCTAGTTCACATCGCCATGTGATTAGCACTCACAGGTCACATCGCCATGTGACCAACATCCAAAGAGTTTACTAGTGTCATTAAACTAGTTCACATCATCATGTGATTAAGACTCAATGAGTTATGTGGTTTGATCATGTTTTGCTTGTGAGAGAGGTTTTAGTCAACGGGTCTGCAACATTCAGATCCGTATGTACTTCGCAAATCTCTAGGTCATATTGTAAATGCTGCTTCCATGCTCCACTTGGAGCTATTCCAAATGGTCGCTCCACTATATGTATCTGGTTTGCTACTCAGAGTCATTCGGATAGGTGTTAAAGCTTGCATCGACGTAACTCTTACGTCAAACTCTTTATCACCTCCATAACCGAGAAACATATCCTTATTCCTCTAAGGATAATTTTGACCGCCATCTGGTGATCCACTCCTTGATCACCTTTGTACCCTCTTGCCAGACATGTGGCAAGGCACACATCAGGTGCGGTACTCAGCATGGCATACAGTATAGAGCCTATGACAAAAGCATAGGGGATGACCTTCGTCCTTCCTCTTTCTTCTGCCGTGGTCGAGCTTTAAGTCTTAACATCGTACCTTACAACTCAGGCAAGAACTCCTTCTTTGACTGATCCATCTTGAACACCTTCAAGATCCTGTCAAGGTATGTGCTCATTTGAAAGTACTATTAAGCATTTTGATCTATCTTATAGATCTTGATGCTTATTGTTCAAGTAGCCTAATCCAGGTTTTCCATTGAAAAACACTTTTCAAATAACCCTATATGCTTTCTAGAAATTATACATCATTTCTGATCCATAATATGTTTACAACATATACTTATCAGAAATTCTATAGTGCTCCCACTCACTTATTTGGAAATACAAGTTTCTCATAAACTTTGTATAAACCAAAATCTTTGATCATCTTATCAAAGTGCATATTCCAACTCCGAGATGCTTACTCCAGTCCATGGAAGGATCGCTGGAGCTAGCATACCTTTTAGCATCCTTAGGATCGACAAAACCTTTCCGATTATATCACATACAACCTTTCCTTACGAAAACTGGTAAGGAAACTCGTTTTGACATCCATCTGCTAGATTTCATAAATGCAGCTATTTCTAACATGATTCCAACGGACTTTAAGCATCGCTACGGATGAGAAAATCTCATCGTAGTCAACTCTTGAACTTGTGAAAAAACTCTTCGCCACAAGTCGAGCTTCATAGATGGTGACATTACCATCCACGTCCGTCTTCTTCTTAAAGATCCATTTATCTCAATGGCTTGCCGATCATTAGGCAAGTCCACCAAACTCCATGCTTTGTTCTAATACATGGATCCTATCTCGGATTTCATGGCTTCTAACCATTTGTCGGAATTTGGGCCCACCATCGCTTCTCCATAGCTCGTAGGTTCATTGTTGTCTAGCAACATGACCTCTAAGATAGGAGTGGTACCACTCTGAAGTAGTACGCGTCCTTGTCGACCTACGAGGTTCGATAGTGACTTGATCTGAAGCATCATGATCACTATCATCAGCTTCCACTTCAATTGGTGTAGGTGCCACATGAACAACTTCTTGTGCCCTGCTACACACTGGTTGAAGTGATGGTTCAATAACCTCATTAAGTCTCCACCATCCTCCCACTCAATTCTTTCGAGACAAACTTTTCCTTGAGAAAGGACCCGGTTCAAGAAACAATCCCTATTGCTTTCGGATCTGAATTAGGAGGTATACCCAACTGTTTTGGTGTCCTATGAAGATGCATTTTATCCGCTTTGGGTTCGAGCTTATCAACCTGAAACTTTTTCACATAAGCGTCGCAGCCCCAAACTTTTAAGAAACGACAACTTAGGTTTCTCCAAACCACAGTTCAAACGGTGTCGTCTCAACGGAATTACGCGGTGCCCCATTAAAGTGAGTGCGGTTGTCTCTAATGCCTAACCCATGAACGATAGTGGTAATTTGATAAGAGACATCATGGTACGCACCATATCCAATAGGGTGCAACTATGATGTTCGGACACACCATCACACTATGGTTTCCAGGCGGTATTAATTGTGAAACAATTTCCACAATGTCTTAATTGCGTGCCAAAGCTCGTAATTCAGATACTCATCTCTATGATCATATCATAGACATTTTATCCTCTTGTCACGATGATCTTCAACTTCACTCTGAAATTACTTGAACCATTCAATAATTCAGACTTGTGTTTCATCAAGTAAATATACTCAGTATCTACTCAAATCATCCGTGAAGTAAGAACATAATGATATCCACTACGTGCCTCAGCACTCATTGGACTGTACACATCAAAATGTATTACTTCCAACAAGTTTCTTTCTTGTTCCATTTTACTGAAAATGAGGCTTTTAGTCATCTTGCCCATGTGGTGTGATTTGCATGTCTCAAGTGATTCAAAAATCAAGTGAGTCCGAATGGTCCATTTGCATGGAGTTTCTTCATGCATATACACCAATAGACATGGTTCGCATGTCTCAAACTTTTCAAAAAATGAGTGAGTCCAAAGATCCATCAACATGGAGCTTCTTCATGCGTTTTACACCAATATGACTTACATGGCAGTGCTACAAGTAAGTGGTACTATCATTACTATCTTATATCTCTTGGCATGAAAATGTGTATCACTACGATCGAGATTCAATAAACCATTCCTTTAGGTGCAAGACCATTGAAGGTATTATTCAAAATAGAGTAACCATTATTCTCCTTAAATGAATAACCGTATTGCGATAGACATAATCCAATCATGTCTATTCTCAATGCAAACACCAAATGACAATTATTCAGGTTTAATACTAATCTTGATGGTAGAGGGAGCGTGCGATGTTTGATCACATCAAACTTGGAAACACTTCCAACACATATCGTCAGCTCCCCTTTAGCTAGTCTCCGTTTATTCCGTAGCTCTTTTATTTCGAGTTACTAACACTTAGCAACCGAACCGGTATCTTAATACCCTAGTGCTACTAGGAGTACAAGTAAAGTACACATTAACATAATGTATATCCAATATACTTCTATCGACCTTGCCGGCCTTCTCATCTACCAAGTATCTAGGGTAATTCCGCTCTAGTGACTATTCCCCTTATCACAGAAGCACTTAGTCTCGGGTTTGGGTTCAACCTTGGGTTTCTTCACTGGAGCAGCAGCTGATTTGTCGTTTCATGAAGTATCCCTTCTTGCCCTTGCCCTTCTTGAAACTAGTGGTTTCACCAACCATCAACAATTGATGCTCCTTCTTGATTTCTACTTTCGCGGTGTCAAACATCGTGAATACCTCAAGGATCATCATATCTATCCTTGATATGTTATAGTTCATCACGAAGCTCTAGCAGTTTGGTGGCAATGACTTTGGAGAAACATCACTATCTCATCTGGAAGATCAACTCCCACTTGATTCAAGTGATTGTTGCACTCAGACAATCTGTGCACAAGCTCAATGATTGAGCTTTTCTCCCTTAGTGTGTAGGCTAAGAAAATTGTCGGAGGTCTTATACTTCTTGACGTGCGCACGCGCCTGAAATCCCAATTTCAGCCCTCAAAAACATCTCATATGTTCCGCGACGTTTCGAAAACGTCTTTAGTGCCTCAACTCTAAACCGTTTAACTGAACTATCACGTAGTTATCAAAACGTGTATATCCGATGTTCGCAACATCCACAAACGACGTTTGGGGTTCAGCACACTGAGTGGTGCATTAAGGACATAAGCTTTCTACTGTCCGCATAATCGCTACTGTCAACTTTCAACTATATTTTCTCTAGGAACATATCTAAACAGTGGAACTAAAACGCGAGCTTATGACATAATTTGCAGAGATCTTTTGACTATGTTCAGGATAATTAAGTTCATCTTATGAACTCCCACTCAGATAGACATCCCTCTGGTCATCTAAGTGATTACATGATCCGAGTCAACTAGGCCGTGTCCGATCATCACATGAGACGGACTAGTCATCATCGGTGAACATCTTCATGTTGATCGTATCTACTATACGACTCATGCTCGACCTTTCGGTCCCTTGTGTTCCGAGGCCATGTCTGTACATGCTAGGCTCGTCAAGTCAACCTAAGTGTTTCGCGTGTGTAAATCTGGCTTACACCCGTTGTATGTGAACGTAAGAATCTATCACACCCGATCATCACGTGGTGCTTGAAGCAACGAACTTTCATAACGGTGCACGTTAGGGGAACACTTTCTTGAAATTTTAATGAGGATCATCTTATTTACTACCGTCGTTCTAAGCAAATAAGATGCATAAACATGATAAACATCACATGCAATCAAAAAGTGACATGATATGGCCAATATCATATTGCTCCTTTTGATCTCCATCTTCGGGGCTCCATGATCATCATCGTCACCGGCATGACACCATGATCTCCATCATCATGATCTCCATCATCGTGTCTCCGTGAAGTTGTCTCGCCAACTTATTACTTCTACTACTATGGCTACCAGTTAGCAATAAAGTAAAGTAATTACATGGCGTTGTTCAATGACACGCAGGTCATACAATAAATAAAGACAACTCCTATGGCTCCTGCCGGTTGTCATACTCATCGACATGCAAGTCGTGATTCCTATTACAAGAACATGATCAATCTCATACATCACATATCATTCATCACATTCTTCTTGGCCATATCACATCACATAGCATACCTTGCAAAAACAAGTTAGACGTTCTCTAATTGTTGTTTGCATGTTTTACGTGGCTGCTATGGGTTTCTAGCAAGAACATTTCTTACCTACGCAAAAACCACAACGTGATATGTCAATTGCTATTTACCCTTCATAAGCACCCTTTTCATCGAATCCGATCCGACTAAAGTGGGAGAGACTGGCACCCGCTAGCCACCTTATGCAACAAGTGCATGTCAATCGGTGGAACCTGTCTCACGTAAGAGTACGTGTAAGGTCGGTCCGGGCCGCTTCATCCCACGATGCCGCTGAATCAAGATTGGACTAGTAACGGTAAGCATATTGAACAACATCAACGCCCACAACTACTTTGTGTTCTACTCGTGCAAAGAATCTACGCAATAAACCTGGCTCTGATACCACTGTTGGGGAACGTAGCAGAAATTCAAAATTTTCTACGCATCACCAAGATCAATCTATGGAGATACTAGCAACGAGAGAGAGGGGAGTGCATCTTCATACCCTTGAAGATTGCTAAGCAGAAGCGTTACAAGAACGTGGTTGATGGAGTCGTACTCGCGGCGATTCAAATCGCGGAAGATCCGATCTAGCGCCGAACGGACGGCGCCTCCGTGTTCAACACACGTACAGCCCGGGGACGTCTCCTCCTTCTTGATCCAGCAAGGGGAGAGGATAAGTTGAGGGAGAGCTCCGGCAGCACGACGGCGTGATGGTGGAGCTTGCAGTTCTCCGGCAGAGCTTCGCCAAGCACTACGGAGGAGGAGGAGGTGTTGGGGAGGGAGAGGGCTGCGCCAGGGGCAAGGGTGAAGCTCCCATGCGCCTCCCCACTATATATAGGGGTGGAGGGGGCTGGTTTCTTGCCCTCCAAGTCCATTGGGGCGTTGGCAAAGGTGGGAGGAAAGAAATCCCATCATTTTCTTCCCCACCGATTGTTATCCCCCTTTTTAGGGATCTTGATCTTATCCCTTCGGGATATGATCTTATTCCTTCTAAGGGGGGATCTTGGTGCACCTTGACCAGGGGTGTGGGGCCTTGCCCCCACTACCCACGTTCATGTGGGTCCCCCATGGAGGTGGGCCCCACACCGGAACCTTCTAGAACCTTCCCGGTACAATACCGAAAAATCCCGAACATTTTCCGGTGGCCAAAATAGGACTTCCCATATATAAATCTTTACATCCGGACCATTCCGGAACTCCTCGTGATGTCCAGGATCTCATCTGGGACTCCGAACAACATTCGGTAACTGCACACTAATTCCCATAACAACTCTAGCGTCACCGAACCTTAAGTGTGTAGACCCTACGGGTTCGGGAATCATGCAGACATGACCGAGACACCTCTCTGGCCAATAACCAACATCGGGATCTGGATAGGCATGTTGGCTCCCACATGTTCCACGATGATCTCATCGGATGAACCACGATGTCAAAGATTCAAGCAATCCCGTATACAATTCCCTTTGTCTAGCGGTATTGTACTTGCCCGAGATTCGATCGTCGGTATACCGATACCTTGTTCAATCTCGTTACCGGCAAGTCTCTTTACTCGTTCTGTAACACATCATCCCGCGATCAACTCTTTGATCACATTGTGCACATTATGATGATATCCTACCGAGTGGGCCCAGAGATACCTCTCCGTCAAACGGAGTGACAAATCCCAGTCTCGATTCGTGCCAACCCAACAGACACTTTCGGAGATACCTGTAGTGCACCTTTATAGCCACCCAGTTACGTTGTGACGTTTGGTACACCCAAAGCATTCCTACGGTATCCAGGAGTTGCACAATCTCATGGTCTAAGGAAATGATACTTGACATTAGAAAAGCTTTAGCATACGAACTACGATCTTTGTGCTAGGCTTAGGATTGGGTCTTGTCCATCACATCATTCTCCTAATGATGTGATCCCATTATCAACGACATCCAATGTCCATGGTCAGGAAACCGTAACCATCTATTGATCAACGAGCTAGTCAATTAGAGGCTTACTAGGGACATGGTGTTGTCTATGTATCCACACATGTATCTGAGTTTCCTATCAATACAATTATAGCATGGATAATAAACGGTTATCATGAACAAGGAAATATAATAATAACTAATTTATTATTGCCTCTAGGGCATATTTCCAACACAGGGGGCAAGGAGGTGCTCATTAAATCAGTAGCACAGACTGTCCCAGTATATTCTATGTCATGTTTCAAGCTTCCACGGGGACTATGTGAGCACATCAACACATTGATACAGAAATTTTGGTGTGGGAGCAAGGAAGGACAAAGGAAACCAAGTTGGGTTTCATGGAACACAATGACAAGGAGGGCTCGGATTCAGGGACATAGAACTATTCAACCTCGCTACTTGCTAGGCAAGCTTGGCGAGTGCTGATGGAACCTGGATCCTTAAGCGCCTGGGACTTAAAGGCCAAGTATTTCAGCAATACTGATTTCCTATCAGCTGAGTTGGGCGCGGCTCCTTCACAGATCTGGAGATCCATCCTGGAAGGACATGATGATCTTGTTCAAGGACTTATAAGAAGAATCGGTGATGGTGTTTCGACCAATGTCTGGAGGCACGACTGGCTCCCGCGCCCCCATAACAGCAACCATCTGTAGTAGCCGAGTTGAAGCTGCCGGCTGCGGAGTGGACCAAACGTTTGATTGATGAGGTGTTTCTACCTTCGGATGGAAGAGCTATATTGGAAATTTCGCTGTGCACAATACAGATGGAGGATTTCTGGAGCTGGGTACACGAGAAGAATGGAGTTTTCTCGGTGAGGTCGGCTTATCACATTCTCATAGATACAAAAATGAGGAGGGAAGCATGGCTTGAGGGCCGTTCTAATTCCTCTAACACTGAGGGCGAGCAGCGAGCATGGTCCAAGCTTTGGAAGGTGGAGGTCACATCAAAGGTAAAAAATTTCTTGTGGCGCCTTGCACAGAATTCCATGCCAACGGCAGACCTTTTACACAACAGAAACATGTCGACGACCACAACTTGCAGGCTATGTGGAGCAGAAGATTCTTGGCAACATTCCCTCCTAAAATGTAGCGTCGCGAGATGTGTGTGGGCCTTGCAGGACCCCGACATTTATGAAGTTTTGAACACTGCCAACGAGACGGGTGCAAAGAGATGGATTTTCGCCATTCATGAAACCATTTTCCAGAGCCCTATGTCTACTCACATCTTCATCATGCGGTATATCAGGGAGCTACAGGAGTGTAAACCGAAGCAGTAGCCTCGTGTGGCAGCGACCAGCTCTCCTGGTAATCGCCTGGGGTGGATCCCCCCGGAGCCTGGAGTTGCTAAGATCCGGCTAGATGGTGCGGTAGCGAGAAACCAAAACGAGGGATCTATCAGCGCTGTCTCCAAGAATTCAGAAGGTGTTTTCCTGGGTGCCTCATGCATGAAATATATAGGCATCTCGGAGCCAGCTACTTTGGAAGCTCTTGCCTGCCGCGAGGCCCTAGCGATGGCTACTGATCTCCACCTCGACAGAGTGCTGATCGCTTCAGATTGTCAAGCTGTGGTCCGAGACATATAGAGTCGGACGGGAGGCGCTTACGCAAGTGTCATCATGGAGGTTAATGCGAGAGCGGCAAACTTTTAGCAATGCTCCTTCATCTTTGAAGGAAGAGATTCTAATGTCGAGGCATATAGTCTCAATTAGCATGCTATTGGTCTGGAACCGAGGCGCCATGTGTGGTTCTTAAACCCCCCCAAACTGGAACCGGGGCACCATGTGTGGTTCTTAACCCCCCCCCAGACTTAGATTGTATTCCTATGAACATTATTGATCAATAATGCAAGCGTGTTTAGATTAAAAAAGACATACATTAAGACTGCATCATCGATGGATCCATCGCCGACCGTAGCATCAGCTCTACCAAACTTGTCTCGCTCTCCAATGCCGAGGACAGCGAGGCCGACGTCATCTACATTACAAATAGGCTTAGGCATACCTATATCTACATTAAAAATTGGTTTCTACCGTTCGGTTTTTGTAAATTCGGTTTGCAAAGTTGAAAACCGAAAAATACAATACAAAACAGCTAACTGAAATTCGATTAACCGGTTTTCCGGTTTGGTATTCGGTTTATACCGTATACCTGCAGCTGCGTGTGTTTCTGTCATCCAACTGCGCTCTTATATAGGCTAGCACGTCACCCCCTTCTGTATGCGCGGTCGAGGTAAGTCTAAACAACCGGAGCGCCTCCATCTAGTTTATGTACGTAAATGTAGTACAATTTTTTTAAAAGAAAACGTAAATTTGGAAAACGATCCACATTTTCTTTGAAGTTCATCCATTTTGTAAGACAATTCATAGATTTTCAAGAAATTTTCACAAAAATCTAAAAAAAATCATAGTGTTTGTAAAAAAGTTCATCAATTTTGGGAAAAGTTTATCAAAAATTTAAAAAAATCATTGTACATGAAAAAAGTTCATCGATTTTGAAAAATTTCATAAAATTTGAAAACAAGTTCATCAAAGAAAAAAGTTCATCCTATTTGAAAAAAGTATGTCGAATTTGAAAAAAGTTCATCTAATTTGAAAAACAGTTCATCATATTTGAAAAAGTTCATTGAATTTGGAAAAAAATCATCGAGTTTGAAAAAAGTTTATCGATTTGAAAAAAAAGTTCATTGATTTTGAAAAAATTTCATCAATTTTGAAAAAAAGTTCATTGATTTTGAAAAAAGTTCGTCGAATTTGGAAAAGTTCACCTAATTTGAAAAACAGTTCATCACTTTTGCAGAAACTTCGTCGTCTTGGAAAAAGGTTCACGCATTTAAGGAAAAAAAGAGAAAAAGCAAACTGGAAAACAGCGCATTTTTTTCATTTATAAAGAATACCTAAACTATTGTAGCACATCTGGTCATCTGATCCAATTGGTTGGTTTGCTCCGTACTTAAACGAAAGAACATGGTTCGATTCAAAGTGAATGCACTATTTTTGGTTTTTAGAAACAGGAAAACAGAATAGTAGAAGAAAGTGGGACCGGCCAGCCCGCAGAGTAAAGGGTGGTGTGCGCAGTGTACAAAATTGCCAGTATTCGGCGCCTTAAGCGCCGTATAGGATTTGGCTGGTCCAGATCACACGATGTGCTACTATCTTTTTTTCTAGTTCTTTATATGATGCAAAAAACGCAGCTGCTTTCATGTTTGCTTCCCTTTTCCTTTCCTTTTTTCTATCCTGTTTTTTCAATGAATTTGTTTTCAGATTAGATGAAAATTTTCAAAATTGATGAACTTTTCAAAATCGATGACTTTTTTCATATATAATGAACTTTTTTTCAAAATCGATGAACTTTTTTCAAAATCGATGAACTTTTTTTCAAATTTGATGAACTTTTTGCAAAATCAATGATTTTTTTCAAACTCGGTGAACTTTTTTCGAATTCAATGATCTTTTTTCAAACTCGATGAACTTGTTTCTAAATCGAATGAACTTTTTCGAATTCAATGATTTTTTTTTTTCAAATTTGATGACCATTTTCCAAATTTCGATGAGCTTTTTTCAAACTTGATGTGTTTTTTTAAATTAGATGACCTTTTTTCAAATTTTGATGAACTTTTTTCAAACTCGGTGAACTTTTTTTCAAATTCGATTACCTTTTTTCTAAGAACAAGAGTATGTACTATAGCATACCGTATTTTCCCTAAGAAAAACAGTCTATACTGTTGTAGTTTCTAGAATGATAAAAAAAATGGTCGAGCAGGAGTGAGCGATCGAGCGGCAGCACCCACGAGCCGCGGCAGCCAGGCGCAATCGAGCGCTGCTGGGCCAGACCCATGCTAGCGACACACGGACACTGGAATCGCCAACGGGCGCTGAAGGCGCCAAGGAGGAGGTCTCCGGCGCTCGCGAGTGACGCCTAGTGGGCCGGCCCACCAATTGAATCAATAGGAAAATGCGAAGAAAAAAAAGGACACTAAGCAAAATATAGTGTCGCTAGGATTTGAACACAACACCTACACGTTCGCAGTTTAGTACGATAACCACCAGACGTTCCAACTTATCCCTATAATAGACGAAAAACTGTAATAGTTAACGCTCCCTTTAGTAAAACCTGAACGTATAACAAAAAAAATTACTTTGAAAAAACGTAAATTATAAATCAAGATCATCGATTTTTAGAAAAAGTTTCATAAAATTTTAAAAGTTCATCGAATTAAAAAAATATTTCATTTATTTTGGCAAAAAACATTGATTATGAAAAAAGTTCATCAATTTTGAAAAGAGTTCATCGATTTACAAAAAAGTTCATCGCTTATTAAAATAGTTCATCAATTATGAAAAGAGTTCACTAGTTTTACAAAAAAGTTCATCGATTTTACAAAAAAACATCGATTATGGAAAGAGTTCTGAAAAAAAGTTCATCGATTTACAAAAAAGTTCATCAATTTTACAAAGAAGTTCTTCGATTATGATAAGAGTTCATCGGTTTTGAAAAGAGGTCATCGATCTACAAAAAAGTTCATCGATTTTGAAAAGAGTTTATCGATCATGAAAAGAGTTTATCTGTTTTCAAAAAAAGTTCATAGATTTACAAAAAAATCATCGATTATGGAAAGAGTTCATCGATTTTGAAAAAAGTTCATCGATTTACAAAAAAGTTCATCAATTTTACAAAGAAGTTCTTCGATTATGATAAGAGTTCATCGATGTTGAAAAGAGTTCATCGATTTACAAAAAAGTTCATCGATTTTGAAAAGAGTTCATCCAAATTAGCAAAAGAAAAAAGGAATAAAAACAAAAAACCATTCCCAGTAAAAAAGAAAATACAAATAATAAAAATAAAAAACAGAACAAAACCCTTCTGAATAAAAAAGGAAAGACGAAAAAGGAAAAAAAAAAAAAAAAGTAATAGACGGATAAGTAGAAAAGGGCGAAGAAGTAGTAGAAGAACAACTGAACGTAGACATTTTGAGTGGTTGTTGCATCGCTTGGTTATTCGCGAGGTCGCAGGATCGCATCCAACTACACGTGCATTTGTTTTCTGGCCCAGCTAGCGCGACTGCTGGTTTTCAAAAACAATAATAACCGGCGCCTGCAGCCCTAAATAAGGATTGACCGCTGCACGTTCATGCTAAATAGGGATTGACCGCTGCACGTTCACGCTAAATAGGGATTGACAAATAGGGATTGCCCGTTGCACGTTCACGTGCGAGAGACACTCATTTGGCTGCACGTTCACACGTCCCAAGTATATTCGATTTTCTTTTCGGTTAACCGAGTTAAAACCGACGGTTAGTAGAGTTAAAAAATTACTGCAATAGCAATAAGAACCGAGTTCTTGGTTTTTTCGGTTTCAGTGTCAGTTTGGTCTTCGGTTTGTCGGTTTTTATGCCCACCCCTAATTACAAACATAGAAACCGACGAAGAGCTCCTCTTCCCATTCGTTGGGGCTAGAGATAGCAAGCAGGTGTCGACACCAACACCCACAGGCAACGAGGAGGCCCTGCAGGCCATTATGCTCCAGCAAGTCATGTTGACATCACCGCCCGGGACCACAGTACCAACGGCTTCGATCGCGCCCAACACCAGTGGGGTCGCGGTCGCCCACGGCGGGCCTCCAACCCCTCCTCCAGTCTCGGAGCCGGTAGTCATCGGTCCATCAACACCTCCGGCGCCACCTTCGCCCGGACATCATATGGTCACCTTCAACACCTTTGGCGCCGGACCCCGAGCTTCACGACTCCTTGGGCCGGAATTTCCGTCCTCGCCGAAGTAACATTGACGCAGTCCGTCATCAACGCAGATGCGCTATGCTTCCTCGGCACCCCCTATACCGTGGACCGACCCCACCATGCAGGAAATGGAGGCCTTTCGATGGGCCACGTTTGCCACTAGCCTACAACTCAAGCAGGGGACGGCAGAGGCCGCCGCATATGATGCGCGATGGCAAGGAATGATGGACAATGAAAGACGGCGCCAACCTCGACGCCAGCCACCACTACTAGGAAAAGGGCTATAGATAGGATTGATTCTAATGGCGCACCGTGGAGGCAGTGCGCCACTACTATATACTAATGGCGCACCTGTTCCTGATACGCCATTAGAGTGGAAGACAATAATGGCGCACCGTGGACAGGGTGCGCCATTAGTATGAATTTTTTTTTCCATTTTCCCATACATACTAATGGCGCATGAGGTCTACAATGCGCCATTACTATATATAACTTCTAATGGCGCACTGTGCAGGCAAATGCGCCATTATGTAAATTTTGTTTTATTCTTTTTTTGCAAAACTACTAATGGCGCACCCTCTGCCGATCGCCATTAGTAATCAACTTACTAATGGCGCATCACCGACGGTGCGCCATTAGTAACCGGGACCAACAAGATATTTTGGACAGCCCACACCTACCCACTCACTTTCCCCACTTCATTCCATCCACCTCCTTCTCCAAGATTTCGCCATCTCCTCCTCCTCACCTCATTTCCACCATAGATTCAACAAAATTAAGTGGTGAAATTACCTTTTTGATAGGTAAGTAAGGAAAGCTATCTTCATGATATAGATCTATTTTTTTTCTCCCTAGCTCGCTCCAACAACGTGCACATGCACTTTTTGTGGCCTAGCTAGATCTATGTATGTTTGTGGTGTTGCAAGTGTTTGTGGTGTTGCATATATGTTTGTGTTTGAAGGTACCGGTATTTGAAATATGCGATAGTTGCCAATATTTTGCCGGAATGTTTTGATTCATTTCCGTTTCGGCGAGAATTTTGGCACTATGCATTCTTTTTGGTCCTATTTTTAGGGAAGGTCATGGTTCTAACATATCGTTTTGCTCTACCCCGCAGGCGACCATGGTCCGCATGATGAGTGAAGGCATCGTGAATAGGTTTTTGAGCTCCGCGAAGGCCGAGATGCTTCAAAAGAACGAGACGGAGATAAGATGTCCATGTCGAAGATGCAAGCTGAAGAGCCTTATTGCGGACCCGGATTCCGGCAGGTCTTGGGACCACCGCTCTTGCGTGGTTTCATGGATGGCTATCGGTGGCAAGGTGATGAAGATGACTATCAAGTCGCCCATGGTCGGGGCGGGCAAGAAATGAGGAAGGGCAACAAGACAAGTACCACCGTGGCGAGGGCGGGCGAGAAGACGAAGAATCTCCGTGACATGATCACGGCGGTGATCTGTACACGATCATCATGTAGAAGATGTCGTACATGATGATGAGGAAGATCAAGACGAAGGGCATGATCATGAAGATGAAGATGCCGGAGCAGACGACGATGGAGGCTGGGTGCAGGACCCTCATATTCAAGAGCTGCTTCTCAAGCGGACGGATAACGCAAGAGCCGCCGCCGAGAGAAAGCCAAGCTGGATCAACCGGAGATAGACGCGTTACTCCATTGTATGAAGGATGCAGCCCGAGGATACCGCTGAAAGTAACGCTCATGGCTCTGGAGATGAAGGTAAAACACAAAATGACCGACGCATGCTTCGACGAGAACATGTCATTCTGGCACGAACGTCTTCCCAAGGGGAACAAGTGCCCGACCAGTTTCGAGGAGGCGAAGAAAATCGTGTGTCCTCTGGATTTACCGCACGTGAAATACCATGTGTGCATGAACAATTGCATCATTTATCGGGACGAGCACGCAGAGTCTACCATATGTCCGTGTCGGCGCCACTCGATACAAGAAGAGGAAGAAAGCTCCTCGAAAATCGGTGTGGTACTTTCCGATCTCCTCGTCTGCAGCGGTATTTCGCGGACCCTAAGGTAGCAAAGCTCCTGCGTTGGCACGCGGATAGGGAGGAGAAGAAGTGAGAAGATGACGCAAATGATCCGGAGATAGATAAAAAAGACAAGATGCTGAGTCACCCTAAGGATGCGAGCGGTGGCAAGCGTTGAACTTCAAGACCGAATTTGGGAAGGATCCAAGGAACATCGTCTTTGGCGCGAGCACCGATGGAGTCAATCCGTTTGGCAGCCAGAGAAGCACACATAGCACCTGGCCTGTGTTTGTGTGGATGTACAACCTTCCCCCCTGGTTGTGCATGAAGAGGAAGTACATTCACATGAGTATGCTAATTGAAGGGCCGAAACAACCAGGGAACGACATCAATTTGTATCTGGGGCTGCTGAAGGAGGAGCTAGACACGCTGTGGAAAACGCCAGCCAATACGTGGGACGCCGCAGAGAAAGAATATTTCCCTATGAGAGCCGACCGCTCACGACGGTGCACGACTATCTCGATTACGGATATCTCGCGGGGCAGGTAGTCCACGGATTTTACGGATGCGTAAGGTGCATGGATGACACAACGATCGCCAGACTAAATAGAGATCCGGGTCTTGAAAACCGTGTTCATGGGACATCGAAGGTGGCTTCGCGACGATGACCCGTGGAGGAAACGCAAGGATCTGTTCGATGGTGAAACCGAACTCAAAACGCCTGTACGAGGAGCGGCGAGGAAATAGACAAGCTGTTGAAAAATTGGAAAGACCGCCCACCGCCGAAAGATGCGAAGGCGCCAGAGCTGCTGAAGGTATGGAAAACGAGGTCTGTTTTCTGGGACTTGCCGTAGTGGAAGATCCACCGTGTGCCTCACAGCCTTCATGTCATGCATATCACGAAGAACGTGTGCGAGAGTCTGCTTGGTACCCTGCTCAACATGCCAGAGAGGACCAAAGATGGGCCGAAAGCAAGGGCAGACTTGAAATCAATGGGCATCGTGCAGGAGCTTCACGCTAATGATGATGATGATGATGATGATGATGATGAGGCGAAGCAGACACGGAAAGTCGCCGCAAAGGCAAAAGGCCAAGAAGACCGAAATGACTACCCTCCCGTGCTTCACTCTAAGTCGAGGAGATCGAGCAGTTTTTCACCGCCTCCTAGGAGTAAAACTTCCTTACGGTTACGCTGGGAAGATAAGTAGATACCTAGACCCAGTGAAGCGAAGTTCAGCGGGATGAAGTCTCACGGTATCACGCGGCCGATGACGCAGATACTTCCGGTTGCAGTCCGTGGGATCATGGACGCGCACGTCCGCGGAAACGCTATTTGGCCTGTGCAACTTTTTCGACGCCATCTCGGAAGTCGATTGGCGTGAGGCAACTCGAAGGCTACAGGAAGAGATCGTGGTGATACTATGCGAGCTTGAGATGTACTTCCGCCCGCATTCTTCGACATTATTGGTGCATCCGCTGGTCCATATAGTGGAGGATATCATCCAACTCGGGCCGACGCTCCTCGCACAAAGATGATGCCGCTCGAAAGGATGAATGGTGTCATCAAAGGATACGTTCGCAACATGTCACGCCCAGAGGGAAGCATAGCCGGGGCTTTCGATCAAGAGTGCATCTCCATCGCATGAATTATCTAGGCATCGAGAACCCGCTGGTATGCCCGTCAACAGCACCTCGGAAGGCTCGCTGGATGGGGTCACCATGAGGGTCGCCATGAAATGCATGTCGACTTCGAGGGTCGACTCGCCGACTTTGAAAGAGCAAACCTAGTCGCGCTACAACACATAGACGTGGTCGATCCTTGGGTGGTAGAGCACAAAACCTTTATTAAGAAGACGACAATGACCGAGGCCAACAGAGGACGGACGGAGATATACTCAAAGAGCACAACTCATGTTTCACGCGTTGGTTCAAGCGAAGCTTCGTTGCACCTTTTACGTGAGGATTCTTCCGGAAGAACAACTCATATTCGCTTTGTCACAGGCGCCGAGCACAACCTCGATGACCTATGAGGCGTACGATATCAACGGCTACACATTCTACACCGAGGACAAGGACATGAAGAGCGATGGTTATCAGAACTCCGGGGTAACGATGGAATCCTACACCGGTAACGACAAGGACAGATACTACGGAAGGATCGAGGAGATCTGGGAGCTGAGCTACGCTGGAGAGAAGGTCCCGATGTTCCGTGTCAGATGGGCCAAAAACGTCATAAAAGAAGACAGGTTTTTCACCACCATGGTTATACCCGAAGCCAAATCCAAGACCGCGGGTGCAAACGTCACCGCGAAAAATGAGCCATGGGTACTGGCTTCCCAAGTGGACCAATGCTTCTTCATTACCGACCCGCCAAAGCCCAGTCGTGTTGTCGTGAGGAGAGGCAAAAGGAAGATCATCAGAATGGATGGAGTAGCCAATGAGCAAGACTTCGACAAGTACGGCGACCCGAAGATCGAACATGACGACGACGATGAAGTAGCATCACACACCACAAGAAGAAGCAGGACCACCCTACCTAAAGGACGTCCGTTCCACAGAAGAACTCCATTTGCGAAAAAGAAGGGCAAGAAGATTGTGAACAGATAGCTAGCTAAGACCGTTTGTATTTAAATCGTAGTCTTCATTTCTCGATTGTATTTCATGGGCACTTTTGATATCATGAATATTTTTAAATTTCATGGGCACTTTTTGAATTCATGAGGACACTTGATCTCGATTCCCCTCCATCTCGATCTCGATCCTCCATCTCGATCGACTCAAGACCTCCCGCTTAGCTCCACCCATCGCAACCTCCCCGCTCCACCGCCGAGCACTGCCCGACCCCAAGACCAAGACTTTTGAACATATTTTTATTTTTTTACTATTTTTATAAAAAATATTACACTGTTATAATTTAAACAAGTTTGAACATATTTAAACACAAATAAATATAAAAACAGCATTTAAAATGCATAAAAATATTACTGTTATGATTTAAACAAGTTTGAACATATTTAAACACAAATAAATATAAAAACACCATTTAAAATGCATAAAAAATGTTGGGGATCCAGGAATTGAACCCAAGACCTCTGGTGTGTGTGCTGCGTCTTGACCAATCGGGCTAGTGGGTGGGTTTCATTGTAGATAGGGTTGGGCTGTAGATATGGCTACTAGGCTAGGTTAAAACAAAATTTAATGGCGCACCGAGGGTGGTGCGCCATTAGAATAGTTGTACTTATGGCACACCGCTGTGTCGTGCGCCATTAGAAAGCTTCCTCCTCCACCTATTCCCCTCGCCTCTCTCCTCCTCGCCAGATCCCCACTCGACCTAACCGACGCGCCGCCCCGCCCCCCTCCGGACTCCACCTCTTGCCGCCGCCCCGCCCCGCCCCCACCCCTGCCGGACTCCACCCCCGCCCCCGCGCCCCGCCCCCCCCTGCGGACTCCACCCCGCCGCCCCGCACCCCGCGCCCCACCCCATCGTCGACCTCATCCATTGAGCTTCAAATCGAAAGAGCCGCCCCGTGCGCCGCCATCGAACGCATCTCCGTCGCGTACATCACCGGCGTCCGACGTCGTTTTCATGGCTCCATCCACCTCCGGCCTCCTCGTCGCCTCCGCTGGAACCGCTAGAGCCCATCTTCCTAATCCCCACCTTTTCCTATTTGATTCGTTGCCGTAGTCGCCGTCCCGAGCTCCCGCGTACGTGCGTGCTTGCTGCCGTTGCTCGCTGTCTCTGCTGCTGCCCTGTACTGGTTGTTGCCGCGGCTCCTCACACTCCTATTGCTCTTGCGCTGCTGCAGTCGCTTGTTGCTGCGCCGCTTGCCGATGTGCTTGATCTGCATGCATTACTGCTGGCTGTGTATCTGCTGCTCTTTGCCGCTGCCGCTTTGCAGCCTCAAGACTCGCCGCCGCGCGCCGCCATGAAAGCACCCAGCGCGCCAAGACGCGCTGCCCACCCCACGCCCACATGTGCCGCGCCTCCTCGGCAGCGCCAAGGCCACTGGTAGTGGCCGACCGCCGTGGCCTATGGCTGTGCCTCCCGTCTTTGTGCGTGTGTGTGCAGTCGTTGCTTGTATACAACATTCTCAGAGATTCCTATGTGAAGTATCACCCTGGTCTTTGCTATATCCAGTGATTTAGTAGCCATCCAATAAGGACTAAGGAGTGTGATCTGTTTCCTATGTGATTTTGATTTTGGTTGTATTTTTCTGCTCTAGTGCATTATAAAAATATGTCCTGACTCATTTAATTTGCTGTCAGTATGGCAAGATGACATGAAGCACTAAGTAAATTATTTATGCATTAGGAAATAAGAAATTGGAAGTCTTGAAAGTGGCTTGAGACAATTTCATAGCTGGTGCATCCTTCTAGTTCTATGTAACCACTGAACTATCTTTGGGCAGGATGTACTGTATGTATAGTTGCTGGCAGAATGGTGAACCTCCCATTGATGAATAGTTGAAGCGAACACAGAATTTATATAAATCTATAGAACATGTTTCTTTCTCTTTCATTTGCTGCAGTGATTCTCAGATCTTAAAATTAGTTAGATCAGATGGATAGATCTAGTGAGTACTGCATTTCAGTTAACTCTTATGGACAATTGTCAATTTTCTGTAATGATGATGGAACATTATAAAGCATTAATTGTACTCCAGTGTATATGAAGGATGATGATCATCTTGCTAGTTTGCTGGGTTTTGTCTCCGACCATTGTGTCGTGATGAATTTGCAGGTACCCCGAGAGGCCCTTGAGTTTGCCGGAATGTCGATTAACTTCCGTTCCGACAAATTCGGGTACTCCATATGTCCTATTTTCAGCAAAGGTCATGCTGAAATTTTCCGTGAATTTTAGCATGACTTTGCTAAAAATAGGACATATGGGGTACTTATGACTAATGCATGGGCCGGGCTATCTTAGTACTTAGTTAAGTAGGATCAACTCGCCTGCCATTCTTGCTGCATTAAATCATAGGTGGCAATAGAGCCAAGTGATTAGGCCCAACTTAGAATTATCCTTAGCATCGATAAACCCTAGATGATAAACCCAACATAGGTGGCAATAGAGCCAAGTGATTAGGCCCAACCTAGGGTGCCTCGGCATCGGTAAACCCTAAATGATGAAAACTTAACTTGGCTGCCCCGGATGCCTCGGTGTCGATGAGAACCTAAATGATGAAAGCTTAGGCTTTTAGGGTGCCTCGGTGTCGACAAACCCTAAATCATGAGACCATGATCTTGTTCCTTGACAATAACCATCTTTTTGACCAAACTTTTTTCCTATTTAGAGAGAAACATGGCCCACAACGATGAGGCTGGTGGTTCGGGCGGCAAGCAATTCTGGGAGCTGTCCCAAGAGTTGGAGGAACAACAACCTCACCGCTATGATGACGCCGCGGAAGACACCGATCCTGATTACACAACCCCTAGTGGCGCTGGGATGACACCACCGATGGTGCCGCCGAGGATGCCACCATCGATGATGGCGGCGACACACAGATGGTGGCGGCGCACACACGATGGCAGCCAACCGAAGAAGCAAAGGAAGGACCGGCGCTCAATGCGCCCGCACCGTCAAGGAGGAATTACTCAAGTGGACTCGACGGAATCCAACGGAGCCCAAACATATAGTCAAGGGTACGCGGTTCAGCTCGGGTGCATTCTCCGAACACCGCCTCGATCAACACCGAGAACCTTAGGCATAAGGACCGAGGGAATTTGCGCAGCCTCCTCTTCACGGCTGCACGAACGATACAAGTTCCCCGCCGAATTTGAAAACACACGCCTCGTGGAATAGAGGAACAATGCCGCCTCACGAAGATGAGCACGGCCCTTTCTACTTGGAGAAGCGCGTGAAGAGAATGATTGATAAAGGTGATAGTTATGACAAGATCAAGGCGAAATATCATTTGATGAGAGAAGATGAGTACAAGGAGTTCAAGATCAAGTGCGAGCCCGCAAGCTCGAATCAAGTCGATGGGGGAAAGAAATGCGGAGTTGAACTTAGGGAA
Organism: Aegilops speltoides; assembly: GCA_021437245.1. Classification (NCBI taxonomy): domain Eukaryota; kingdom Viridiplantae; phylum Streptophyta; class Magnoliopsida; order Poales; family Poaceae; genus Aegilops; species Aegilops speltoides. The sequence continues at coordinate 44,475,476 of CM038141.1, forward strand.
CACAAACTCGGTCCCGGCGGTTATAGAGTGGCGGAGCCTATATGGGACAAGGAGGACGCGGAGCGTGCCGAGCAAGGCCTACCGCCCGCTTCGAGAAATACAGCGTGACAAGCGCATCAGAACTATGTCGGGGCCGGCACAAGGAGGACCCGATAACAAAGGAGCTTACCACGGATCCAAGACCGGCGCTTGAGCTTGTTCTCGTAAGGAATACACCCCGCGTAATTAGCTCCATATGGTTGCACTCTAATTAATCACCAATATTTCTAAATGGCTCATGTTCCTTTCGCAGACAATGAAAGCGAGAGCTGGGTCGTCTAAGAGCTCCCTTTCGACACCCCTTTAAATAGGGCGCTGAACGTAATGAAAAAGAAGGATAAGCTCGATAAGCCGACGTCGGTGGTCGTGGTGGCCAGCAAAGGCTTGTCCACAAAATGGGGGTCATACTATACCGCTGGTGTGCGGAAGGAGAAAAAGGCCAGCTCGGAAAGCCAGACGCGCGAGGTTGAAGCACTCAAGGCACAAGTGGCGCGGATTCCGGAGCTTGTCCAAGAGCAAGTGGAACAACAGCTGGGAACGAAGCTCGAAGCCATGGTGCCTACGTTGATTCATGGGCCGACGACATGGATTGCGGGCGGCCAAAAGGGGCCTCCCCCGGTTCCCAGCTTCACGGCCAGCAACTCGCACAGCGCGGCGGCGGCACCATTGGTGTCTCCGGCGGCGGCGCCATTGGTGTCTCCGGCGGCGGCGCCATTGGTGTCTCCGGCGGCGGCACCATTGGTGTCTTCGGCGGAGGCGGTATTCGTGTCTCCGCACCGCACGGTATTGAGCTTAATGCACCGGTGTACGCCGACCGCACCTCGCCAAAGAAGCCCCTCCGTCGATTGCACGCCGCCGTTGGCGGTGCTCGACATTAGCCGAGCTCGACGGCATCACGGTAACTAAGCCTCTCGGCCGATGACTTCATCTCCTTGTTTTGATCGGGCATCCCCGACGCCTACACATGTTTTCGCAGGCACCGCCGACGCCTTGCACTCTTCGCACTTTGTGGGTGCCGAGTTGGTCGATGTCGCCAAGGGCAAAATCGCTCAACCGGCAACCCCATGTTCCACGGTAATCCGATGCCAACCACAATGTATAGGGTTGAAGTGGTCCGGTGCTGCCAGCCGCGACGAGCTGTTACCTCCGATTCGACCGGCTGGGGCGACGAAGAAGATGAGATGACCTCGCACTCGCGAACCGCCCTCGCTATGGTCGAAGAGCTAGATTCGTTTGGGGCGGGGACACCACCCACGCATAAGACCGCCCGCCGTGCGGCGCCAAGCCATGGCAAGAACGCAGCAACGCTACCGACCTGCCGGACATCCCTATGGCACAGATCCGGACAGCCCTATGGCACAGATCCGGACGGCGACGACAACGACGACGGTACATTTACCAAAGTTGACAAGTACTTTGCGTAACATGGGTACGCCGACGATTTCTGCGGGCCTCTTTCTCAAGAACCCAGCCAAGACCACCGCGATCTAGCTGGTACGGCGGAGAAATCCAATTGCAACAAGCGCCGTCGGCGTTCAGTTCTCGTGACACGCCCAGCTCCCGTTTTCACCGAGCCTCGAGATAGCTGAGGCGCGAATATTATCAGCCCCAACACGCTGAAGAAGGCGGTCTGTGAGCAGAACTCGGTCCCATTACAGAGATCAAGAAGAAGGGCCGGAAACGAAGACTAACAAGGGCGCCGGTGCGAGCCAGCCGCACCGAAGTTCGATTCGTGCTCGGGACGGGCCACCTTCACCTAAGGATATCTCGAGGAGGGTGCATGTGGCGGTAGGGCGATGCTACCGCCAAATATGCTGAATGCTGCAACCGGTGCTATGCGGAGTCTGCATGACAGTTGTTCTGATTTTGGAGAAGCGGCGTCTCGAGAGAAGGATGTGGCATACCCGGTTTCGTGGCCAAGGTGCCGAGAGCAAGGGCTTTGTGGATGGCGACATCGGGGTATGATCGCCCCGCGGTTTGATGACATCTTTGCTATGTTTAACCTTCATCCCTTGCACTACACCTTCGCTCGGCTGTTTTATTTGAGCATGCAGATGCGGATCATTAGAGACAATACCCGGACATCGTGATAGTCGACCCCTTCTACATGCGTGCCAAGCACTTGAGCAGCGCTGGGACCGCCAAGTTGCGAAGTTCACACCTCGAACGCGTCATTCGCAAACGCAGATAAGGATAACTTCCTTGTGCCTTACTTTCCGAGTAAGTCATCCCTTAACCGCCCCGTAACATATGATTTCTTAGATTTCGATCGTTCTTTTTTTTCTAACATTCCGTGTTTTGTGCAGTGACACACATTGCACACTCATCCTCTTAAGCCCGAAATATTCCATGGCCACGATTTCAACCGAACCAGAACTCCATGATAGACTACACAAATATGAAGAAAGTTCTTGATGATGTTCTCCCTGCCACACCAAATCTGGAGGCACCTTCACCAGACAGTTCGTAAGCACGGCAAGCACATCTTCTCACACAATACGAAGTTCTCTGCGTCAAGCAGCCACCGGGCGGTCGGAAGGATGCCTACTACGCCCTCCATCACATGCGGCGATCGTAAGGACCATCATCACCTTCGCTACCAGATAATCTCAAAGATTGGGCCGCGAGCTTGTCGGCAGTCCAGACGCGGACCTCGGATAAGAATTCTTTCGCAGATCGATCGGAGTTTGCGGACATCATCCATCAAGATGTCCTTCATACGTCGGGCAGTTCTTCCTCGAAATCAACCGTCCAACGGTGAGATAGATGGAATGCTACAAATGCAGGTGACAACGATCATGATTTCATGACCATCGCGACAGATGGCGGCTTCATCCACGCTCCTGTCCGATGAGTCGAGTCGAAAGTAGTGATGTGTAGTTCTGAAACATTGATTGGCTCATGTTGTAATTAAACTTTTAATGAATTCGTATGTCTTTTGGTTTGGACGGTTGTTCAACTTAGATGTAATCGATGCTATTTTATTAGTAGGACCATGAATCGTGCTATTAATGTCTTGCTTTTCTGTTCGATCCTTTTGTTGCATACTTACACATTGCTTATGTATTGTCCGGTGTTTGGCTTGTGCATAGAGATGCCGTCGTATGTCGTGGTACAAGGGTAAGGTTCCTGAGTCTACGATGATCGGGAGGAGTGTCGGAGACAGGTTCACCGCTTCAGCGGTAATAGTTACAAAGGGTACACCACTAGGGCGGAGGCCGAATCTAGATACGCCCGCTATCTAGCGTGAGAGAGGAGGAGCGTTGAGGAACCGGAGGAAGACCAGTTTGATCGCGATGATGCTCATCGTGATGACCACAGCTCTCTTCTATGTGATGGTAGTTTAGATGATCGATATCGACTTGTAATGTGAAGGCAAACTTGATACTCGCGGTCTTGAGACTTGTAATTTTTTATCTTTGTCCGGTCTTTTGAATCCGGAGACTAATATGATGAATTGTATTCGGAGACTAATCTTCTATTGTATTTGATGAATCTGATGTTGCTGTGTGCTGCTGTCTATATTCTATGCAATAATATATTTTGTAACATGTGCAAAAATCAGAAAAGCAAAAAAAACCTAATATTCATACTAATGGCGCACCACAAAAGACACTAATGGCGCGACCGTGATCATCACACTAATGGCGATTAACAGCTGATGCGCCATTAGAATGCCATAGCACATTTGTACATATGGCCCCGGGAGGCATTCTAATGGCGCATCGCAGCTATACTAATGGCGCAGTAGGCGGTGCGCCATTAGAACACCAGATACTAATGGCGCACCGGCAGTGCGCCATTATAATTTAATTCTAATGGCGTGATGCCAGTGGCGCACTGGTAGTGCGCCATTAGAAGGCAAAACCAGTGCGCCACTAGCATGCCTTTTCTTAGTAGTGCACGAGCAACCACTGCTGCCCTCACAGCCTTAGGTTGTGAGGCCGGCATGGGTGAACGAGTCCGTGGATACCACCCAACTCCAAACGCCAGCCCGCTGCCTCCAAGTCGCCACAAAGATCGCCGACATGCTCCACGTAAACACCGGAGACCGAACATTATCACGAATCTCATAAGGGTACTCCATAACACAGTGGAGCTCCAAGACAACATCGTGAATCAAGACAGCATTTGCGGGCATCGGCAGCGTCCTTTAGCCGCAACATACCCACATCAGACGATCGTTAGGGATTGGTGCCTCGGCGAGCCCGCACTAAGGGGTGAGTTCGAAACCTTCATCAAGCAATTTCAGATTTTATTGAGGATTTAATTCGTTGTAATTTTTGTGCATAACATTTTTATTTGATTTGTAGGATTGAAATCTTTAGGAAAAATTTCTTTGCACTACATTTTAAAGAAAAATTACATCCACTCCAACCTCTTTGAAAAAAATCATGTGATTTTCTAACACCGCGCAAGTAGAGAGTGAGTCACGTGAAGGAAGGATAAATAGTTTCAGGTTTTATAGAATGGGCGGTGTACATTATCATGTGTGTACTGTTTATTCTTTGAATACAAAAGTATAACATCTGTATTGAATTGAAAAAATCAAATATGCATCACTAGTCGCAAGCGGATACTACGCCAAAACAAAAAGAAAAGAAAAGAAAAAAGAACAGTTTGTTCCGGTTCGGTAGCGTGGGTTCATTTATGTCCCCTACTCGCCGGATTCCGACAAGAGCTTTACGGATCGAACCGAGTCGAGAACGGTGGACACATGCACATAGCCATCGAGCTACTATTATAAATATGTGCCCCTAGGTATCTCGTGGACTCATCGATTCTTCATCTCCATCAAACAAGCTATTGATCGATGTTAGAAGGGAGAGAGGGGATTTGGTGGAATAGTTGTTGTATTGCTTGAGCCTCGTGGGCATATATATAGGAGTACATGATCAACTTGGAGTACAAGACAAGCCAGAATAATTCCTAGTCTATCTTATGTTTCCTAAATAATCACGATACTCAACATCCCCCCGCAGTCACAACGGTAGCGACGCAGACGGTGAGACTGGAGAAGAATCCGAAGGCAAGCCGACGGACACCCCCCCACAGTCAGAACGGCCGACGATCGCGAGTCGTGGCTGGAGTGGAAACCAACGAGGTTGCTCAAGCAGGCGGTAGCCCTTGTGCCGCTTTGTCGATGTAGCCGAGAGCGTGGGTGGTGGAGCCGTGGTCGAGGTAGCCGTCAAGAATGCCGTGGTCGGCGTCGAGTCGGGTAGCCGTGTCGAGGAAGTCGCCGTGGAGCCGCGGGCGCAAGGGGCGCCGAGTTAGCATGGGCGCATGGTGTCAAGTAGTGGTGCGCCGTAAAGGAGATGTTGTTGACGACGCGCCGCGCGGGTTTGCTAAGCCCGGGACACATCAGACGAAGGCACGCACCGTGTTGCCAGCACGGGCATGCGAGACGGACGAAGACGGTTGACGGCGCCGCACCAGCTTGCCGTGCCCGGGACACGCGTGGATGAAGGCACGATCGGTGTTGCCAGCACGGGCATGCGAGACGAGGGACCTGCACGAGCTGTACGCCATGTCGGAGAAGTCGGAGAGGCCAGCAGAGAAGGACTCGACGACGGTTGCGGCGCTAATCGGCGCTGGGCCAATGTTGCCCGCGGTTGTCGGAGTAGATGAAGCGGTCGGGTAGATGACGGCGACGCCTGGCGACGAGCTGGTGCTGGACGAAGACGGCGGGGTGGACGGGCGGCGGGCGGCTAGCGTATGGCGGCGGCGGCCAAAGAAGAGCGGCGGCGGCGGCCTGATGGCGGCGGCAGCGGCTAGGTTAGGAGCGCGGCGGCGGTGCTCGAAGTAGGCGAAGAACCCTGACAGCGTGACGAAGACCGGCGCGGACGGTGGCGTTCAGCGCTTAAAGAGAGACGGCGCGCGCGATACCACGAGGTCGTCGCGCTGTGACGGCAGAGTGGACCGTGGGCGCGGCGCCACTGCCCGGCGGGCGACGCAGCGGCGGCAGCGGTCGGGCGACGGCGGAAGACTCGGGCGGTGGCGAGACCGTGGCCGCGACGCTGAGGCCCGGCGGGCGACGAACGGCGGTTCGCGAAGTCGGTGCAACCGAGGGACGGCCTCAGACAGCGGCGTGGACCACGTGCCCACGCCGCTACGGCCCGACAGGCGACGCAGCGGCGGCGCGAGGGTCGGTGCAGCCACGGGATGGCTCAGGAGCGGACGGCCCCGGAGTGGCGGAGGATCGCGGGCCGCGCACTACGGCGGAAGGGGCGACGAGCGTGACGCTGGTCGGTGCAGCTGTGAGGAGAACCACGTGGCGGCGGCGCCGCGCCGGACGGGCGACGCAGCGGCAGCCCGATGCTCGACGGTGGAGAGGCGCGCTGAACTCGGGACGATCTTCACGGGACCTGCGGAGGCGCGCAGAACCAACGGGCCAGGCTGGTCGCGCGCGTAGATGAGGCGGATCGCGCGGCGGGCGGTGATCAATCCGATCGCGCGCGAGGTCGGGACGCCGCTCGATGGAGGAGTGGTGGCGGCGGAGTCTGTGATGAGGCCGGGCGACGACGGACGGCGGAGACGCCGCACCGCACCGGGCTGCCAAAACAGCGCCGACGCCAGCATCGAGGCCCGAACGACCAACGGAGCAGCGGCGCCGAGTTGAGGCGGCCGACGAGCTCGATGCAGCCGAGGACGAGGCCGGCGAGGTAGACCGCCGAGCCGCCAGGCGACGCCGCGAGGCGGGTGACGTGGATCGATGGGCGGGTTGGCGGCGAAGGCCGGCTACGATTGGCCGACGATGGCGCGAGGCCGCTGGTCGCGGGCGATGCAGGTGTGTCCCGGTCGGTGCAGAGCGATGACGACCGCGCAGGGCGACGGGCGGACCGACGCGCGGACGGCGGCTGCCCAGACGGGCCGCCGCGGCGCGGGCCACCGGGTCGGAGGAGAGGCCGGCTGGTCGCGCCGGGTCGGAGTAGAGGCGACGGGATCGACGGCGGCGGCGGCGGCACGCAAACCGATCACGTAATAGATCGGAAAACCAAAGAAAAACGCCGATCAAAACGACCGCGAGAGAGCGAAAAAACCCGAGCAAGGGCTCGAAAAAGACTTTAGGGCAGCCGCCAACACGGCGGGCGGATTTAACCCTAGGTACGGGCGGCGCGGCCCCCGGCGGCGGTCATGGAGGTCGACCGCCCCGGGGGCGGCGCACGGGTGCGGAAGCGGTGGCGGCTAGGGTTTAGGATCGACTTGCGATAGATACCATGTTAGAAGGGAGAGAGAGGATTTGGTGGAATAGTTGTTGTATTGCTTGAGCCTCGTGGGCATATATATAGGAGTACATGATCAACTTGGAGTACAAGACAAGCCAGAATAATTCCTAGTCTATCTTATGTTTCCTAAATAATCACGATACTCAACAATCGACATCTCCCTCTCGCGCGTTGGCGTGGCGGCTGATCCACGGCCGGAAATCAATGGCAGCGAAGCTTTTCTCCGCCGCTGCTCCCGACGCCACCCAGAGCGAGATGCTGCCGATCCTCCCGACGCCGCCCAGAGCGAGATGTTGCCGCTGTTGCCGACGCCAAGACGGTGTCATCCTCACCATGCTGGTGTCCGCCATGGCAGGCCGTGCCGACTTCGCCCGAGGTGGACTGGAACTAAGAAGGGCAAGAAGCCATGCAGCTTCATCTGCTCCTCCTCATCGCCGCCGCCGGAGGGCAGCGGAGCACGGTCGTGCCGACCACGAGAGGTGGACTGGAACAAGAAGTGCAAGAAGCCATGCAGCTCCATCTGCTCCTTGTCGCCGCTGCTGCCGGAGGGCAGCCGAGCACCGGTCGTGCCGACTCCGTCGACAGGTGGGACTCGGACGAAATACTACAAGAAGCCCCGCACCACCAAGTCGCCGCCGCTGCCGCCATACAGCGCCGCAGCCTCGACGTGCCGACTCCGTCGAACGCTGGGACAGCAAGAAGAAACTCTCGACCTCGTGCAGTGCGCCTCTCCAGCCCACAGATCCGGGCCGCCATGACGACGGCAACAACAAGCGCCGCTTAGCCCTAGCCGCGCGTCCTCGGCGGAGCGCTGGGACTTGCACAAGAAGCCCTGCCCGAGCAGACGGAGAGGCTGCTCGACTAACGCGCAGCGACGAAGACGCCGGCGCCGCCAGGACACCGCAGAAGGCCATGTTCGCGGGCCCAACTTTCACGCCTCGCCGGATCCGAGCATGCTCCCCATGCCGCCCTTCTTTCTGCTGGCACGTTCGCGTGCGCTCTGTACAAGTCATTAAGTCCATTGCAGCGATTCCTTTGCTTTGTGATGAGGAGTAGTGCTGTAGTAGGATGCGGAATTCAATCACATAACTTCTTGTAATCCCTTTTGTTTCATTCATCTCGTGGTGAAACATATAGGAAGGATGTTTTAATTTTCATGAATCTGTTAATGGTCATTTTTCTGCAGCTTAATGCATCAACTTTTAATGTACTGTCGCGTTGAACTTGAAGTGCCTGAAGGCTTCCTTTTCCTTGGTACGTAGATCGCCTGAACTACTGAAGGATCCAAACATTAGATCCATGTATTATTTTGTCCTTATACGTCCGGATGGGCTACCCGGTCACGTTTTTTTGACCCAGACTGACGCCTCAAACGCCCGGACTGACCGGCACCCCCCATATCCAACCCAAATATAAGACGGATATGGGGTGGCCCGGCCACGCCCGGACGCATCGGCCTGACAAGCCCGGCCCACCAGCTTCCCCACGGATGTCCCACAAAAATCCCATCGGCCTAGTCGGTCTGAAACCCTAGCTCACTCAATCTCCTCTCTCGTTCCGTCCTCTCTCGTTCCGTCCTCTCCTCTCGCCGCACCGATTCCGATCGAATCCGGCGCAATGTCGAGCTCCGGGAGCCGCTCCGACAAGGTGGATCCGGAGTATTAGCTTTCCCTCCGCATCGCCTTGGAGCGGTCCAAGGTGCAGACCGGGGCAGCTCTGGATCTGCAGCCTCGCTGCAGCCGCAGCTTTTCCGTCGGCGGATCTCGGACGCCGGCGTTGGCCCCTCCCGGCCCATGGGCAGCTCCAATAGGTGCCCAGCGCAATCGGTGCCTCCCCTATGTCGCCCCCGCCGGCTGCTGCTCCCCCACGCCGTCTCTCGCCTCGCCGGCTGCTATTTCCCTCCCGCCCATGGGCAGCTCCAACAGGCGGCCAGCGCAATCGGCGCCTACCCTATGCCGTCCCCTCGCCCCGCTGGCTGCTGCTCCCCCTCCTGGGTAGCAATGGGTGCTTGTGCCAGCCCGGCCGGCCCGAACGCGCACGCCAGAGTCGTAGGCGCGCGCCGGCCACCGCGAGAGGCAGCGGACAAGGGAGAGGGAGGCTATGGAGAGCTCTATCTGACGCCGGTGTGGGTTACCGGCGGAGCCCAACGAGGACGAGCGGCTTCTCGCGTGGGTCTACTGCCGGTCGCTTACGACGGCGGGGACGGACGCTCGGTGGCTCCGCTGGAAGAACGTGAAGGCTCTCCGGCTTGCCATCGAGCAGTCCGAGCGGAAGGCCTTCGAGAAGGCGATGGAGGCGGCTCGGCTGGCCAAGCTTGGGCGCCAGCAGTACCGGGCCGTCTAGCGCCTCAAGGGCATTGTCATCGTCGACTCCTCCTTTGACGACAACCACAGCTCCTCCTCCGACGAATCGGACGATCCTCCACCAGCCGCTGACGGCTACAGCTACGCCGGTGACTAGAAGGGGAAAGGGCCGGCCTGGAAGTGCTAAAGTTTTAGATGTAGTATAAAGTTGTCCGTCGGTATGTGAACTTTGATGGATCCTTTGGTGAACTATTGCGCTATTTCTATGTCCGGTCAGCTAATCTACGTTGTTTGATTGACGTTACATGGTACAGTATGGATATAGAAGTTGGGATATGAGAGACACAGATGTAGACGACGCGATTTGAGGAGTGCCCGGTAGGTGTCCGCGGACGCGTCCGGGCGTGTCCGCGGGCTTTTGAGGGCCCAGATTTACCAAATCCCGCTATAGATGCTCTTACAAACTTCTGCAGTAGAACCACATTATCTTACTAGTTACTATCGTGTGTTCATGCAATCAGAATTAGTATGCAAGGCAGTGCTTATTCATGCATTATTAGTTCATGACAGAAGCATTTACCGATCAATTTAGTTATACCATCACCGAGAAACGAGATGCAGAAACAGTTCTCGCAGAAATGAACTCAGGGAAGATACAAACACAACTATTTCCCCACGAAAAAGTTGAAGTTGAGCTTGTTTGTAGGTGAATCGAATGCAGCTATTCATTTTTCCGGCTGCAGCTGGAGACAGGCGGATGCTATTGCTAACAATTAAGCTAACTGAATCCAATGCAATACATCTGCAACAAAGGGTAGAGTAGCAGAGAGTAACGAGACAGGTGATTGTTAGGGAACGTAGTAATTTCAAAAAAAATTCCTACGCACACGCAAGATCATGGTGATGTATAGCAACGAGAAGGGGAGTGTATCTTCATACCCTTGAAGATCGCTAAGCGGAAGCGTTTATCAACGCTGTTGATGTAGTCGACGCCTTCACGATCCGACCGATCCAAGTACTGAACGCGACGGCACCTCCGAAGTTCTGCACACGTTCAGCTCGATGACGCCCTCGCCTTCTCGATCCAGCAAGACGGGCGAGGTAGTAGATGAGTTCCGGCAGCACGACGGCGTGGTGACGGTGTTGGTGAAGAACATCTCCGCAGGGCTTCGCCTAAGCACTACGGAAACTATGACGGAGGCTAAACTAGAGGGGACGGGTTGCCGGCACACGGCTTGGTGTTTCTTGATGTGTCTTTGGTGCTAGCCCTACCCCTCTATTTATATGTTGAGCCTTGGGGTCGAAACTTGGAGAAAAAGCCTCCACAAAGTCGGTTTCACCCAAAGGCAAGAGTCCTTCTCGACTCCAGGCCGACGCCAGGTTCGGCGCTCGACCTGCACGCCAGGACCTGGCGTCGCCCTCGGACTCCGCAAAACTTCCTTTTGCGCTTTCCAAAACCTTGTGGGCTTTCCTTTGGCCCAAATAACGGTTCTCGCACTCCAAACATTTCGGGAAACATCCGGAAACCCTTCCGGTGAATTCCGGAACTCTTCCGGAGATCAAACACTATTATCCCATATATCAAACTTTATCTCCGGACCATTCCGGAGTTCCTCGTCATGTCCATGATCTCATCCGGACTCAACAACATTCGTTACCAACATGCATAACTCATATAATACTATATTGTCAACGAAACGTTAAGCGTGCGGATCCTATGGGTTCGAGAACTATGTAGACATGACCTAAAACCATTCTCGGTCAATAACCAATAGCGGGACCTGGATGCCCATATTGGTTCCTACATATTCTACGAAGATCTTTATCGGTCAAACCGCATAACAACATACTTTGTTCCCTTTGTCATCGGTATGTTACTTGCCCGAGATTTGATCGTCGGTATCCAATACCTAGTTCAATCTCGTTATCGGCAAGTCTCTTTACTCGCTATGAATACGCCATCTCATAACTAACTCATTAGTTACATGCTTGCAAGGCTTAAGTGATGAGTATTACCGAGAGGGCCAGAGATACCTCTCCGACAATCGGAGTGACAAAACCTAATCTCAATTATGCTAACTCAACATGTACCTTCGAAACACCTGTAGTACTCCTTTATAATCACCCAGTTACGTTGTGACGTTTGGTAGTACCCAAAGTGTTCTTCCGGTAAACGGGAGTTACACAATTCTCATAGTTATAGGAACATGTATAAGTCATGAAGGAAGCAATAGCAGAATACTAAACGATCAAGTGCTAAGCTAACGGGATGGGTCATGTAAATCACATCATTCTCTTAATGATGTGATCCCATTAATCAAATGACAACACATGTCTATGGTTAGGAAACTTAACCATCTTTGATTAATGAGCTAGTCAAGTAGAGGCATACTAGTGACTATATGTTTGTCTATGTATTCACACATGTATCATGTTTCCGTTAATACAATTCTAGCATGAATAATAAACATTTATCATGATATGAGGAAATAAATAATAACTTTATTATTGCCTCTAGGGCATATTTCCTTCAGCCTCCCACTTGCACTAGAGTCAATAATCTAGATTACACAAGAATGATTCTAACACCCATAGAGTCTTGGTGCTGATCATGTTTTGCTCGTGAGAGAGGCTTAGTCAACGGGTCCGCAACATTCAGATCCGTATGTATCTTGCAAATCTCTATGTCTCCCACTTGGACTTGGTCCCGAATGGAATTGAAGCGCCTCTTGATGTGCTTGGTCCTCTTGTGAAATCTGGATTCCTTTGCCAAGGCAATTGCACCAAGATTATCACGAAGATCTTCATTGGTCCCGATGCACTAGGTATGACACCTAGATCGGAAATGAACTCCTTCATCCGACTCCTTCATTTGCTGCTTGAAGCAGCTATGTACTCCGCTTCACATGTAGATCCCGCTACGACGCTTTGTTTAGAACTGCACCAACTTACAGCTCCACCGTTTAATATAAACACGTATCCGGTCTGCGATTTAGAATCGTCCGGATCAGTGTCAAAGCTTGCATCGACGTAACCATTTACGACTAGCTCTTTGTCACCTCCATATACGAGAAACATATCCTTAGTCCTTTTCGTATTTCAGATGTTCTTGACCGCTGTCCGATGATCCACTCTCGATTACTTTGGTACCTACCGCCAAGCTTATTGCTAAGCATACGTCAGTCCGGTACACAGCATTGCATACATGATAGAGCCTATGGCTGAAGCATAGGAACATCTTTCATTTTCTCTATCTTCTGCTGTGGTCGGGCATTGAGTTTGACTCAACTTCACACCTTGTAGTATGTGCAAGAATCCTTTCTTTGCTCGATCCATTTTGAACTTTTTCAAAATTTTGTCAAGGTATGTGCTTTGTGAAAGTCCTATTAAGCGCCTTGATCTATCTCTATAAATCTTGATGCCCAATATGTAAGCAGCTTCACCGAGGTCTTTCATTGAAAAACTTTTATTCAAGTATCCCTTTATGCTATCCAGAAATTCTATATCATTTCCAATTAATAATATGTCATCAACATATAAAACTAGAAATGCTACAGAGCCCCACTCACTTTCTTGTAAATACAGGCTTCTCCAAAAGTGCAGATAAAACCATATGCTTTGATCACACTGTCAAAGCGCTTATTCCAACTCCGAGATGCTTGCACCAGTCCATAGATGGAACGCTGGAGTTTGCACACTTTGTCAAGACCTTTTGGATCAACAAAACCTTCAGGTTGCATCATATACAACTCTTCTTCTAGAAATCCATTCAAGAATGCAGTCTTGACATCCATTTGCCAAATTTCATAATCATGAAATGCAGCAATAGCCAACATGATTCGGACAGACTTAAGCATCGCCACGGGTGAGAAAGTCTCATCGTAGTCAACCCCTTGAACTTGTCGAAAACCTTTTGCAACAAGTCGAGCTTTGTAGACGAGAACATTACCATCAGCGTCCGCCTTCTTCTTAAAGATCCATTTATTCTCAATGGCTTGCCGATCATTGGGCAAATCAACCAAAGTCCATACTTTGTTTTCATACATGGATCCTATCTCAGATTTCATGGCCTCTAGCCATTTTATGAATCTGGGCTCATCATCGCTTCCTCATAGTTCGTAGGTTCATCATGGTCAAGTAACATGACTTCCGAATAGGATTTCCGCACCACTGGAGCGGATCTTACTCGTAGACCCACGAGGTTCAAGAGAAACTTGATCCAAGTTTCATGATCAATATCATTAGCTTCCTCACTAATTGGTGTAGTCGTCACAGGAACCGGTTCTTGTGATGACTAATTTTCAATAAGGGAGTAGGTAAAGGTTATCTCATCAAGTTCTACTTTCCTCCCACTCACTTCTTTCGAGAGAAACTCCTTCTAGAAAGGATCCGAATTTAGCAACGAAAATCTTGCCCTCAGATCTGTGATAGAAGGTGTACCCAATAGTCTCTTTTGGGTATCCTATGAAGACACATTTTTCCGATTTGGGTTCGAGCTTATCTGGTTGAAGTTTCTTCACATAAGCATCGCAGCCCCAAACTTTGAGAAACGACAACTTTGGTTTCTTGCCAAACCACAGTTCATAAGGCGCCGCCTCAACGGATTTTGATGGTGCCCTATTTAACGTGAATGCGGCCGTCTCTAAAGCATAACCCCAAAACGATAGCGGTAAATCGGTAAGAGACATCATAGATCGCACCATATCAAGTAAAGTACGATTACGACGCTCGGACACACCATTTCTTTGTGGTGTTCCAGGTGGCGTGAGTTGCGAAACTATTCCACATTGTTTCAAATGTAAACCAAACTCGTAACTCAAATATTCTCCTCCACGATCAGATCGTAGAAACTTTATTTTCTTGTTACGATGATTTTCTACTTCACTCTGAAATTCTTTGAACTTTTCAAATGTTTCAGACTTGTGCTTCATCAAGTAGATATACCCATATCTGCTCAAATCATCTGTGAAGGTGAGAAAATAACGATATCCGCCACGAGCCTCCACATTCATCGGGCCACATACATCTCGTATGTATGATTTCCAACAAATCTGTTGCTCTCTCCATAGATCCGGAGAACGGTGTTTTGGTCATCTTGCCCATGAGGCACGGTTCGCAAGTACCAAGTGATTCATAATCAAGTGATTCCAAGTCCATCAAGATGGAGTTTCTTCATGTGCTTTACAATCGATATGACCTAAACGGCAAGTGCCACAAATATGTTGCACTATCATTATCAACTCTGCACCTTTTGGCTTCAACATTATGAATATGTGTATCACTACTATCGAGATTCAATAAAAATAGACCACTCTTCAAGGGTGCATGACCATAAAAGATATTTACTCATATAAATAGAACAACCATTATTCTCTGATTTAAATGAATAACCGTCTCGCATCAAACAAGATCCAGATATAATGTTCATGCTTAACGCAGGCACCAAATAACAATTATTCAGGTCTAAAACTAATCCCGATGGTAGATGTAGAGGTAGCGTGCCGACCGCGATCACATCGACTTTGGAACCATTTCCCACGCGCATCGTCACCTCGTCCTTAGCTAGTCTTCGCTCAATCCGTAGTCCCTGTTTCGAGTTGCAAATGTTAGCAATGTAACCAGTATCAAATACCCAGTGCTATCTGCGAGCATTAGTAAGGTACACATCAATAACATGTATATCACATATACCTTTGTTCACTTTGCCATCCTTCTTATCCGCCAAATATTTGGGGCAGTTCCGCTTCAAAGGTCCACCGCTTGCAAGAGAAGCACTCGATTTGTGCTTAGGTCCAGACTTGGGTTTCTTCTCTTGAGCAGCAACTTGTTTGCTGTTCTTTTGAAGTTCCTTCTTCTTCCCTTTGCCCTTCTTCTTGAAACTAGTGGTCTTGTTGACCATCAACACTTGATGCTCCTTCTTGATTTCTACCTCCATGCTTTCAACATCGCGAAGAGCTCGAATAGTCTTGTTCATCCCTTGCATATTATAGTTCATCACAAAGCTCTTGTAGCTTGGTGGCGTGATTGGAGAATTCTGTCAATGACGCTATCATCCGGAAGATTAACTCCCGTTGAATCAAGTGATTATTATACCTGACATTTTGAGTATATGCTCACCGATGAACTGTTCTCCTCCATCTTGCAGCTGTAGAACTTATTGGAGACTTCATATCTCTCAATCCGGCATTTGCTTGAAATATTAACTTCAACTCTGGAACATCTCATATGCTCCATGATGTTCAAAACGCCGTTGAAGACCCGGTTCTAAGCCGTAAAGCATGGCACATCGAACTATAGAGTAGTCATCAGCTTTGCTCGCCAGACGTTCTTAACGTCGTCGGTTGCATCAGCAGAAGCAGTTCGACACCCAGCGGTGCTTCCAGACGTAACTCTTTCGTGCAGCAATGAGGATAATCCTCGAGTTACGGACCCAGTCCGTGTAATTGCTACCATCATCTTTCAACTTTGCTTTCTCAAGGAACGCATTAAAATTCAACGGAACAACAGACGAGCCATCTATCTACAAACAAACATAGACAAGCAAAATACTATCAGTACTAAGTTCATGATAAATTTAAGTTCAATTAATCATATTACTAAAGAACTCCCACTTAGACAGACATCTCTAGTCATCTAAGTGATCACGTGATCCAAATCAACTAAACCATGTCCGATCATCACGTGAGATGGAGTAGTTTCAATGGTGAACATCTCTATGTTGATCATATCTACTATATGATTCACGCCGACCTTTCGGTCTCCGTGTTCCGAGGCCATATCTCAGATATGCTAGGCTCGTCAAGTATAACTGAGTATTCTGCGTGTGCAACTGTTTTGCACCCGTTGTATTTGAACGTAGAGCCTATCACACCCGATCATCACGTGGTGTCTCAAAGACGAAGAACTTTCGCAACGGTGCATACTCGTGGAGAACACTTCTTGATAATTAATGAGAGATCATCTTAAAATGCTACCGCCAATCAAAGCAAGATAAGATGCATAAAGGATAAACATCACATGCAATCAATATAAGTGATATGATATGGCCATCATCATCTTGTGCTTGTGATCTCCATCTTCAAGCACCGTCGTGATCACCATCGCCACCGCGCGACACCTTGATCTCCATCGTAGCATCGTTGTCGTTACGCCATCTATTGCTTCTACGACTATCGCTACCGCTTAGTGATAAAGTAAAGCAATTATGTATGCTTGCATTTCATACAATAAAGCGACAACCATATGGCTCTCGCCATTGCCGATAACTTCGGTTACAAAACATGATCATCTCATACAATAAAATATAGCATCACGCCTTGGCCATATCACATCACAACATGCCCTGCAAAAACAAGTTAGACGTTCTCTACTTTGTTGTTGCAAATTTTACGTGGCTGCTACGGGCTTAGCAAGAACCGTTCTTACCTACGCATCAAAACCACAACGATAGTTTGTCAAATAGACTCGTTTAACCTTCACAAGGACCGGGCGTAGCCACACTCGGTTCAACTAAAGTGAGAGAGACAGACACCCGCCAGCCACCTTTAAGCACGAGTGCTCGTAACGGTGAAACCAGTCTCGCGTAAGCGTACGCGTAATGTCGGTCCGGGCCGCTTCATCTCACAATACCGCTGAACCAAAATATGACATGCTGGTAGGCAGTATGACTTATATCGTCCACAACTCACTTGTGTTCTACTCGTGCATATAACATCAACGCATAAAACCTAGGCTCGGATGCCACTGTTAGGGAACGTAGTAATTTCAAAAAAAATTCCTACGCACACGCAAGATCATGGTGATGTATAGCAACGAGAAGGGGAGTGTATCTTCATACCCTTGAAGATCGCTAAGCGGAAGCGTTTATCAACGCGTTGATGTAGTCGACGCCTTCACGATCCGACCGATCCAAGTACCGAACGCACGGCACCTCCGAAGTTCTCGCACACGCTCAGCTCGATGACGCCCTCGCCTTCTCGATCCAGCAAGACGGGTGAGGTAGTAGATGAGTTCCGCAGCACGACGGCGTGCAGGACGGTGTTGGTGAAGAACAATCTCCGCAGGCTTCGCCTAAGCACTACGGAAACTATGACGGAGGCTAAACTAGAGGGGACGGGTTGCCGCACACGGCTTGGTGTTTCTTGATGTGTCTTTGGTGCTAGCCCTACCCTCTATTTATATGTTGAGCCTTGGGGTCGAAACTTGGAGAAAAAGCCTCCACAAAGTCGGTTTCACCCAAAGGCAAGAGTCCTTCTCGGACTCAGGGCGACGCCAGGTTCGGCGTCTCGACCCGAGACGCCGAGGACCTGGCGTCGCCCTCGACTCGCAAAACTTCCTTTTGCGCTTTCCAAAACCTTGTGGGCTTTCCCTTTGGCCCAAATAACGTGTTCTCGCACCCAAACATTTCGGGAAACATCCGAAACCCTTCCGTGAATTTCGAACTCTTCCGAGATCAAACACTATTATCCCATATATCAAACTTTATCTCCGGACCATTCCGAGTTCCTCGTCATGTCCATGATCTCATCCGGACTCAACAACATTCGTTACCAACATGCATAACTCATATAATACTATATTGTCAACGAAACGTTAAGCGTGCGGACCCTACGGGTTCGAGAACTATGTAGACATGACCTAAAACCATTCTCGGTCAATAACCAATAGCGGGACCTGGATGCCAATATTGGTTCCTACATATTCTACGAAGATCTTTATCGGTCAAACCGCATAACAACATACTTTGTTCCCTTTGTCATCGGTATGTTACTTGCCCGAGATTTGATCGTCGGTATCCAATACCTAGTTCAATCTCGTTATCGGCAAGTCTCTTTACTCGTTCCGTAATACGTCATCTCATAACTAACTCATTAGTTACATGCTTGCAAGGCTTAAGTGATGAGTATTACCGAGAGGGCCCAGAGATACCTCTCCGACAATCGGAGTGACAAAACCTAATCTCGAATTATGCTAACTCAACATGTACCTTTGAAAACACCTGTAGTACTCCTTTATAATCACCCAGTTACGTTGTGACGTTTGGTAGTACCCAAAGTGTTCTTCCGGTAAACGGGAGTTACACAATTCTCATAGTTACAGGAACATGTATAAGTCATGAAGGAAGCAATAGCAGAATACTAAACGATCAAGTGCTAAGCTAACGGGATGGGTCATGTCAATCACATCATTCTCTTAATGATGTGATCCCATTAATCAAATGACAACACATGTCTATGGTTAGGAAACTTAACCATCTTTGATTAATGAGCTAGTCAAGTAGAGGCATACTAGTGACTATATGTTTGTCTATGTATTCACACATGTATCATGTTTCCGGTTAATACAATTCTAGCATGAATAATAAACATTTATCATGATATGAGGAAATAAATAATAACTTTATTATTGCCTCTAGGGCATATTTCCTTCAGTGATAGGTACTGTGCAGTCACTACGAAGCACTCAAGATTCGCGCCCCTACACTAGCTCACCTAAGGCCTCCTCTACTCTAGCAACCTAACTGCACTTATCAAAAAAGACTTTCCGCCCCGCTTTATACATAAAGGAGCGCTCAACATACATGATGCAAACCACCCGACTGCACTTCAAAATCCAACAAAATTTGAACCAAACGGATGCAAACGAAAAAATTGCATTGAGAAATGAGACAGATCATAGGTGTTGTGTTTTTTTGACGAAAAACAGCAGGTAAGAGCATCTAGTACAACCGAATCGCTCAGAACTGTCCGCCGGTGACTGTCCGATCATGAAATTGCCATCCAAGGATCCCCACCCCCTTCCAAACATGGGCTATTTGGCACCCCCAAACCAAGCCCATATGTGGGGTGGATATGGGGGGAACGGAGACGCGGTCGCCACGTCGGATTGCAGTCGCACGACCCACCTTGTCCCCACAAAAACCCCAACTGGACCCAAATCCTAGCTCACTCTCATCCTCTCCGCTCCCCTTCACGCTCCACTCTCGTATGCTCCCTTCCCCGTTCCTTCCCCTACCCGCACTACCATGGCCAGCTTTGGCAGCCGATCCGGTAGTGAGGCGAACCCTCCGCCGGTTGCGGGTGGATAGGGGGCTCGAGCCAGGCCATCCCTGCACACCCAGCGAGGCAGGTCCATGCGTAACGCACCTCTCCATCATGGTCTGCACAGCCTATCGCCTCGACACCCTCCTTCCTCCCTCCAGCCTCCCGCCTTCGATCAACGTTGGGTGCTCATGCTCACACCACCGAGCTTGAAGGCGTGGGCTGCATGCGCGATAAGCAATCGGACGCCTAGAGGGGGTGAAGTCTAAAATAAACCCTCACTTCAGTAAAAGACAGCGCAAATGAACCCTCACCTCCAAATCCCTGAAGTTAATACCCCAACCTCTTTGATCCCGGTCTTTTGTAACCCTAGACACGTTTGGCGCACTAGTAAAAGGAACGATCCCAGTCGGGTTCATCCGCTACTCTCATTGACAGTGTGGGTCCATAAGTCATATTCATCTCTCTCCTTTTATCTCCTTCCTCTATCCTCACTTCTTCCCTCTAACCCTCTCCATTACTGATCCATCTTTCCTCTTCTAGGTGGCTGGCCAAGCCGCACACTGGTTGGCGTCGACGGCCGAGCCGACTCTGTCCGGACGACGATCGAAGGCATCGGCTATTCGAGACCTTCGGACGGTGTGGCCGGACAGAGTGATGGTGGCGGGCGGCGAGGTCTCAGCGGAGCGCGGCATGGCCAACAGGGGCCGTACGCAGCAAGCACGGCGACGCGCGGGCAGCCGGTCGGTGACGTGCGCGGCCAGTGGGGCCGAGCCACCGAGGCACGCGGTGGGCCGCGGTAGCCAGGCCGGCGTATCACGTGGCACCCGCAGCTCATGGCGCAGTTGAGGCTTGGCGCGGCACAAGGACAGAGACACCACTCGGCCATGCGAGCTTACCATCCAGCTAAGGGGCCACGGTGGTGCTGTCCAATCGATAGAACGGTGGTGCGCATGCAAGCATGTCAGCGGCCAACGGGGCGTAGCTGAGAGAAACTGCATGAAGCAGGTGGCGTCGGGCATGAAACCGAAGTACGGCGCGCTGGCTGCCGGCAAACCGGAGCAAACATCAGCGTGGTTGGCGAGCAACGCGGCGGCCAATGGCGGGATGGATGCATGGATGCGTACGTGCATGCATGTGCACAAACAGACATGAGTGCAGCCTGCAGGACATCAGCTTGGCACGGCAAGGCTTGATAGCGTCGACGACCACCACCTGCAGCTCGTCTGGAATGGCTTCGACGGCCGAGCCGAGCGCGTCTGGCACACTGATCAGGTCGGACATACGAGTCCACCTGCAGCGCAGTCTTGAGCTTGGTCAGAAGTCGGCGCCGCTGCTGGTAACCTGCACTACACCTGATCGGTTGAGCCGTGAACTCGTGCGGAGATGCATATGATAGGTGGGCCCATGTAGTAAGTCACTTTGAGAAATCAATTCGACTAGGATCGTACATTTCCAATTACACCAAACAAGATTTTACTCGGATGTGGTCGGGATTGGTGGGATTTGTAAATACAGAGTACCAACTTCAGGGATTTAAAGGTGAGGGTTCATTTATGTCGGCCTCTACAACTTCAAGGTTTATTTCAGACTTCACTCCTTAGAGGGTGACGGAGGTTGGTTCCTCCTACTCTGGCTGCACGTCCTGCGGGTCTGCACCCGCCCACCCGAAGGATGAGTGCTACGGGATAGTAGCACCTCCCTGCGTCACGCTGGGATTTGGAGACTCAGAGCTCACAGAGTTGGTGTGGGGAAGAAGTAGACAGAGAGAGGAAAGAGAGGAGTAATCTATAATACCTAAATAGTTCATCCCCACTAACCTATTTCTCTTGACATGCAGGCTATCCACATCAGCAGCACTGCCCTGTCAGCGTTTAATTAGAGGCTTACAAGCGGGACCCATGATAGCAAAAAAAACAAACACGTTGGCTTCATTTACTCTTGGTAGGACCAGCCAGAGAGGCTCACAACGAACGTAATCCAGCCCAGCCCATCGGCCTCGATTTCCTTTTTTCTTTTCCCTGCGAGAATGCCCCGGCTTTCCTCCGTGACTCCCTCCCCCACTTTCCCCTGTCTCCACCCCGGTGCGCCGCCAGCACGAGATCCCGGTGGGCCAGCTCCCCCCTGCGCACGGCACACACTGCCTCGCCGCGCCCCACCCAGGATCCGTTGGTCGATCCCCTCGCCACTCCCTTCCTCTCCGCCACGCCTCGCTCCCAAGCCGGCGCCCACTCTTCCTCCCGCCACACACCACTCCTTTCGCGGCGGCCACCTCCTTCCCTCCTCTCCCCTTCATCCTCCTCCATACTTGCGGTGCCTGCCATGGCTACTTCGCAACAGAGCAGCGGCCGGTGTGTCGTGGTTGGGGATCGGTGTCGAGCTGCTCAGCCATGGACTCGCTGCTGCCAATCGCAACTTGGCGCCGGCGTCAGCAAGCACCTCCTCCCTCGGATGCCGTCCCGGCTAATTCAACCCAAATGTATGCACTTCCTCTTGGTTATTGATTTGCTGGCAACGACATTGAGCTCCTAACTACAGCGACACTATCTGTCGACTTGAAGGTACTGCACTCAGTTCGTCACAAGGTAGTGTACTCTGTTCATCAGAACATTATTTCCTCTTTTCTTATAATCCTATATACAGTATATTCTTATGAAAAGGGCCATAGCAACCTTACACACCATACTGCTACATTCTCTCTGTCTCTGCAGCCCATTGATTCCACCGGCCCACCCTGTGTATGTCCCCCTGGTAACGATGGACAGCGAACAGCCAGCTGACTAATTGATGTCGGACACTCCCTCCTAATAATGTTCCAGCCGCTTCACTTCCTCTCCCCACCATCTCCTCAAGAAACTGATGGATTGCTCTTTAAAATCTGCTCAGCCTCACCTCATTTCCTTCCCATCGGGTCTCTACCACACCACTCATCCTCCGGTGAGCAACTCCCTGCCATTTCCTCCATGTTCTCTATGTATGATATATTGTTGGTTGCATCACAAATTTGCACTTTCTCAGGCACTGCATGCTCACCCACCCTTTTGCGCTGTGGATGCCCACGACTCAATTGGTACTAAAGGTCTGCTTGAGGGTCGTCAGTTTTGTCCTTCGATAATCATCGACCTTCATGGTGGGACGAATTTGAAGCCTCCGCCCATTGCTTGCTGGTGATGCGCGTGTTGGCAGGAACACACCTGCAGCCCCGGTGTCACCTCCCCTCTCCGTACCAGGTACCCCCGCAGCCGCTTCCTCGAGCGTCCCATCCAGTTTTTATAAGCCCGGCTCTTGAATCCAGAGATTTAGAGTTGTTGTGACTAGAAGTGCATCAGCTAACTGTGTTGCAAAGTCATGTCTTGACCGATGCAAAGCTCAAATTATAGGTTGGTGTCTGAGATGCTGAAGATTGGTATGATATGGATGTCATACTAAAATTTCCCTATAGGTTTCTAGGTAATATTTCCATTCTTTTTCTTCTCTGTCTATGAATTTTAAGTCCCGCTACACTTTTTTCACGTAGGTTGGTGTTCCTGTAAATCTTCATCTATAAACTAAAGATGGACAGAAATTCAGTAATGTTCAGTTTGCTGCAGCAAATGGCAAGGTAAGAGTGCATTTTATTTAGCTTCACTTGATAATTACTTAATAATACTACGAATACGTTGGTACCGTCAATCATAATTTTTAGTAATGTCATTTGTTATCTCCCAGATCCACGCACCTTGACATCTAGGTAACAAAAGAGCAGGTCTAGGAATAGAGAATACTAAGCAATGCTTTTTCTTTCTGAGCAAGCAGTATCAGTACTCATGCTGGCTGGACTAGACTATTCCTCCTCTGATTAGTATTCTTCTCTCAATATTGTATTTGTTCATATTTTTTATTTTATAGGATCAGACCAGGTATTTGTCTTGGCAAGCATTTGTGGATATATTAACTTGAGTCGCAACACTGCAAACTGATCGTGCTGTTTATATTTTTTATTAGTAGGGTATTGTGTTACAACTAAGATTGCCGGCGACCTGAATGGTAAATATCTAACGCTTTTGCACACATACAACTACCCATGTCTTTTTTAATTTTGTCAATTCTTGCACTCTCAGCTCTCTTCTACCTGATAAGCTCAAGTGTGACAACATTACCCTGTGAAAGTTCTTATCCTCCATCATTGTAAATGTGAACTGGTAACTAGAGAGATACGCTTAAGCACCTGGCCGAATTAGTTATATTCCCCATTATATCTTTGCGCAGCACTACAAACAACAAGAATCAGTAAACATTTCAGGACAAGTGGAATAATTCCACTAAGAAAAATATATATCAAGGGACTATGATCCATGTTTTAGTGCTAAATAAGTATATTCCATGTATTGACAGTAGTAGTTGGAGATACAAAAAGATGCGATTACTATGGTTGTGTTATTTCGCAACAATGAACTACGATTGTACTCAAGGTTTTTGTCTTAACATTTCACTTTGTCTATAGTTTGTTGTAAATCCTTTCGGATCTTTGTCTTTTGTTTATTAGCGAGAATGCAGTACTGTGTTGTGCGTTGCCCACAACTTATTAGCAGTTCTTGCTTCTGATATGATCTTAAAGATAATCTCTTAATAATTGTACAATTTGTTTTCAAATCCTAAATCTCTATATGTGATGTCAAACGGTTTGTTGCTGAAAAAATATATGATGTGACAGTTGCTTGGATGCGTTCTGTTTACCTTTGGAGGCAATGGCATTATGTGTTGTCATTTGAAGTTTCTGTGTTTCCGAGGTCACACTCTGAAGTCTTAATGTTTTACCTTTTTAATAATTATTACTAAGAAAAGATATGGACCTTCATTTCTCCTTACCACTTTATCATTTGAACCATGGATGGATAGTCAGTACAAATGGACAACCCAAGCAGCAAGTATTGAATATCGGTTCATATAACCTTTTTCATATAACTTTTTTTGCCTTACTGCATCTACTTTAATTAATAACGTAAACATCTTACTCAGGATGCCACCTAATTCTTTGAACAATAATCAGCCATTTTCTTTACTGTTTTAATAAGGGAAGCTTGGAACAAATACACAGATGCAATTGCCAAAATAAAGAACAGAAAAGAATCAGTATTTATAACTTTCTCAAAAAATAAAGAACACATATGCAACAAATTTGAATCACAGATTTGTGAAAATAAAGGTCACCTATATTTCATATTATTGATTCAGATGGTTTTATTATTTGATATGTGAATGTTATCTGAAAATCTACAACAAATTCCCGCAGCAACGCGCGGGGCATTTATCTAGTTTTTACAATAATCATTCGTACCCTCTCGCACACGTGACACACGCTTAAGTAGCTAACCGTGACAAGCTACATGGGCTGGGCTGAAAGACTAAACGCATGGGCCAGGTTCACGTCGTTGCATACCATTCTCTTAAGGAACAATTCACACTCGATTGTACGAAATCGCTAATTAAGGAGTACTCTTGCGGATATCACTCAACTTTTCAGGTTGCGACAAGTGGCGCGCAGCATGTGCGCCACTTGTCGCAACCTGAATTTTCCCTTTTTGTAGATCCGCTTATTCAAAATGTTTTATCTCTTAAACCGTGCGCCCAAATTTTGAACCGCCGCGTTGGATGCCTCTCGCCGAGATCTTCAAAACTAGATCCCATGTTGATAGGTTTTGACGAACTTTTTTTCACGAAAAAACCGGATGAAAAAAACCGACGAAAAAACCGAACTGGGAACACGAGATATTTTCCCTTTCAGAAAGAGGCACGCCCGTGCCTCTGACGAAATCACAACCGTGCCTCTCGCGGAAGCAAAACCGCGCCTCTCGCGAAAGAAAAAAACAGAAAACGCGTTTTTTTTTTCAAAGAGGCACGCCTGCGTTTTTGCGAAAGCACAACCGTGCGTTCTCGCGGAAGCAAAACCGCGCCTGTCGCTAAAGAAAAAACAGAAAACGTGTTTTTTTCGTTTCCAAGAGGCACGGCCGTGCCTCTTGCAAAAGCACAACCGTGCCTCGCACGAAAACAAAACCGTGACTCTCGCGAAAAAATGCATTTTTTTGCGCAAAAAAAGTTATTTTTTTCGAAAGAAAAATTTTGGTTGAAAAGCTAGGGAAGACCGGTAGAAAACCAAAACGTTAAAAAACCGCTTAAAAGCTAAAATGCGTGCGTAAAAAAATCCGAAGAAGCACCCAGAGCACGACACGATCGTTGCAGCCGTAAGCGCTGGACCATACCCATGTAGCCATTGATAGAGGTATCACCCAGGTGACCTTTAGCTGCGTGTGCGTGTACTTATTGCCTGAGACGAAGGATGCACAACAATTTGCTTCCTAAATGTCAGCTTCAAAACTTTGACCAGAATTGCTACATCCCAGCTCAATGCGGTGGCCGACCATGTCGTCACTTGTGCAAGCGACTCAAACAATCCTTTTCTTGCCACAAATGGCCTTTATGCAGGGGCAAGAACATCATGGAGGTGCGATCATGTATCGGAACATCCATGACTGGGTTCATTTTTAAGATTGACTTCAATGATGCATTTCCTAGGCTACATTAGGTCCAATCAGGCCCGTGCATGAAGAAATAGGTCCGTTTGGTTGATTGGACTGCATCTAAATGCTGGCCCGCACGAATCTCAAAGCATCTCTGGGCCTGGCTCTGGAGGAAAGGCCGAATCGGCCGTTTTTGGTGAGCCAGGCTCGCTCAAGCCACGCGCGGGCAAGCGCGCCGCAGCGCCAGAAGCGTGGAGACGACGAGACGTCTCATAACTCCCATTGCTCCTTCCCGTCACCACCCTAACAGTTCACACCCCCCACCCCCACCGACCGTTCGTTTTCTCCGATGGTAGAGCCACTGTCTCGCCGCGCCCCACCCACTCCAGTCATTGCTGACAGGAATCACATCTAGGAGAGGTGGATTGCCGGCCTCTCCGCTGCCGGTCGGGCTCTCGTGGGCGCAATCCGTGTGCTCTCCCCTTTCTGGACCATGCCGCCACCCTGCTGGGCTAATGCAGCACCGCCGCCGCTCGCTCCGGCTCTGCCACCGGAGCCGGAGCTCCTCTTGTTGGGATCAACGATGGCGAGGATTCAATACCCGCCGGCTCCGTCATTTGCCGGCCCCTGTTATGGTGATATTTTTACCCCCATTCGAGGGTTTTCTCCCCTGCGCCCGGTGCAAGGGGAGGGGAGCTCGAGGTCGCCGGGCTCCTCGTCCAGCCGGCGTGCGACGAGGTCCACGACACCGTCCCTTGAAATGGCCGGTTCTTCTTCGTCGGCGGTGGCGGCACTCCTCTTCCCGCGGGGTTATCTCCACGGCCGGCGTACACTCCACCGACATCCCACATGATTAATATTGGAAGTTGATCTCACACATACAATCTAATCATGGCACATGGCTCACACATGTTTCTTTTCGTGCTCATATTTTGTCACAAATATGAAATTGAGCGCACGCGAAGCCACATATCCCCTTCGTTGTTCATATTTACTACCCCATAAACAAAATATCATCGATTCTATTCATATGAATCGGTCAAACATGAAGAGATCGAACTATATGAACACGAAGAGATCCGAACTATATAAGTAAGATTTAGATTGATCAATTGACATGTGCTCACCTCGGTTTTCCGATCCAGCGGCGAATATTTGTTGCTGAGACGGCGGCGGAGACCGGCGGTGGCGGTGGCAAAGTCAGAGGATAGGACGGCGGCGTGATTTGAGGCTCAAAGGGCTGGTCGTACCGCTATTTATAAACCAGGGTAAACCGAGTGTACTTTAACGACAACTCGGCTTACTGGGAGGCCAAGCATTTTTTGGATTTGGAAAAGAAAATCGACAAGATAATCCAAGTGTCTGGGGGAGCACACTCGGTTTACACCAGTGGTCGTCAGGTAAGCAGTTAGGTGCGCCGACGGCGGCCAGGTGGCAACAGACTTTGCCGATATTTTCCTCTGTGCCGAGTATATTTTCACGAGCATCATTGCTTACTCAATCATAAGCCGAATACATTTTGTTCGTCCTCACGGCTTACTCTGACGGCCGTGGTCCTACAGTTTGCTGCACACATTTTGGCGCATACTCGGTGTAGCCTCGTATGCCCTCAGCGCAGTGGTGAATCTTGGAAGAAAATGAAGGGGAGGGGGGCTTAAAATTAATGGTGTGAACAAAAAACCACCAACTCTTACAGTTTTTTAGTTCAAATAAGGTTAAAATTTTGATACGGGGCTGGGATGAATACTAGTAAATTTTATTTCAATTTTTCCTGTAGTGGTGTATTCATTTATTTTTTGAGCACTGCTGCCCGTATTCATTTTTCACTTTGAATACAAAACGATCTGTATTGAATTTGACAAAAAAAAAGGCATCACTAATCGGAAGCGGATAGAAAAAAAAACAGTTTTGTTCCGGTTTGGCGCGTGGCCTCATTTCCGTGTCCCCCACTCATCCAATCCGAGTTCGACGGTATTGCTTACAGACTCGATCCGCGTGGGGAATGAAGGCACACATACCGAGCTAGCTTACTATAAATATGTGCCCGTTGGTATCTCATGGACTCATCAATTCATCTCCATCAAACAACCTATCGATCGATCGAGATCTCCCTCTCGGGCGTGGCGGCTGATCCATCCACGAAAATCAATGGCAGCAGAAGCTCTTCTCCCGCCGCTGCTCCCGACGCCACCTAGGAGCGAGATGCTGCCGATCCTCCCGACGCCGCCCAAGAGCCAGATGCTGCCGCTGTTGCCGACGCCAAGACGGTGTCATCCTCACCATGCTGGTGTCCGCCATGGCAGGCAGCGCCGACTTCGCCCAGAGGTGGACTGGAACAAGAAGTGCAAGAAGCCATGCAGCTCCGTCTCCTCGTCCTCGTTCTCGCCCTCGCCGCCGGAGGGCAGCGGAGCACCGGTCGTGCCGACTCGCCGAGAGGTGGGACTGGAACAAGATGTGCAAGAAGCCATGCAGCTCCATCTGCTCCTCCTCGTCGTCATCATCGGAGGGCAGCAGAGCACCGGTCGTGCCGACTCCGTCGACAGGTGGGACTCGGACAAGAAATACTACAAGAAGCCCAGCACCACCATGTCGTCGTCGTACAGCACCGGCAGCCCCGGACGCGCCGACTCCGTCGAACGCTGGGACAGCAAGAAGAAACTCGCGACCTCGTGCAGCGTGTCCCTGCCCACAGGTCATGCCGGCCGCCATGACGGCAACAACAAGCGCCTGCCTAGCCCTAGCCGCGCGTCCTCGGCGGAGCGCTGGGACTTGCAGAAGAAGCCTCGCCCGGAGCAAACGGAGAAGCTGGCTCGGACTAACGCGGCGCTAGCCACGACATTGCAGAAGGCCATGTTCGCCGGGGCCAACTTTCACGCCTCGCCGGATCCGAGCATGCTCCCCATGCCGCCCTTCTTTCTGCTGGCACGTTCGCGTGCGCTCTGTACAAGTCATTAAGTCCATTGCAGCGATCTAGTTCCTTTGCTTTGTGATGAGGAGTAGTGCTGTAATAGGATGTGGAATTCAATCACATAACTTGTTGTAATCCCTTTTGTTTCATTCATCTCGTGGTGAAATATACAGGAAGGTGTTTTAATTCCATGAATCTGTTCATGGTCATTTTTCTGCAGCTTAATTTCATCAACTTTTATAATTTACTGTAGCGTTCAACTTGAAGTGCACAGCTCACTACAGTTTGCATGGATAGCAGAAGAGTAGCTTGCTCGAACTCCTCTATTGCTTCCTTTCCTACTCCAAAGGCTTCCAGCTTTCTTCCTTATTTTACTACCATCATGTGTTCTTGATGCAATCAGAACAGTAAGCAAAGCGGTATTTATTCATCAATTATTAGTTCATTACAGATGCAGTTACCGATTAATTCAGCTATACCACCACCGAGATGCGAGATGCAGAAACAGTTCTCGCAGAAATGAACTCAGGAAAGATATCAACACACCCATTTCCCCACGATAAAGTTGAAGTTGAGCTTGTTTGTAGGTGAATCGAATGCCGTTATTAATTTTCGGCTGCAGCTGGAGACGGATGCTGTTGCTAATTGCTAACTTTTGCCAATGCAGGACAGTAGCAACAAAGAAGGGTAGAGTAGCTGATAACTGGATCACAGAGCAAGGTCACTACGAAGCACTGAAGATTCTCCACAAACTTGATACTTACCCATAAGGGCAAAGAAGTATCAAACAAATCCACAAATTAAGTTGACGGATCACAGGTACTATGTAGTAAGGTCACTACTTATCTACTTAATTTATGGTTTTGTTTAAGCAGGCAGTTCTCTTATAGAATTCTTGCAAAAAAAAGTTCTCTTAAAGAATTGCAGAAGGATCCTGTCAAGATGATACTAGCCATGCCCGCGAAGCGGCACGCCGCGCATCATTGATACTTCATGTTGAGATTTCACACGTAGTAAGGGAAAGATTCATGTGTTGTTAATTTTTGAATTGTTTGATTGGTTGCTAGTTTGACCATCTTTTCTTTGCTCGGGCGTTCAAGAATCATTGACCTATAACTGGATTGGTCGGTTTTATAGAAACATAGCTGTTTTCCTTTTTCTTTTATGTCCGATGTGTAACTGGATTGGTTGTGTATGTAATGATGGAGGACTTTGATGGAGTATCTTATAGTGAAATTATGCTAGGATGGACGATAAGGGATCTTGAAAAGCGAGATTTTTCTTACATAAAACATGCGATACATTTCCCTTGCAAAAAAAAAATACATTTCATACAGTGGAAACTACATTTCAATACTACTCCCCAAAATTGTTGATTCCATGATCTTTGATTATTCATATCATTCTTGTACGGGCATCTGCAAAAGTAGTGCCAGTGATGAAGTAGTAAAGAGCTTGTGCAAGCTCTTGGAAGCGTCTTGTGGTAGCTTTGGACCAATATGAGGACACTATGAGTACATATGCAATGGTATAAGACTTGAAACGTTCTCACATATGTTTGATAATATGTTGATCTTGTGAACTCTTTCTGCTCGGCAGTGACTTGTGGCTGTGCCATATTGAATTTCATTGCTTCATGTGGGCCCACTCACGTGAGGAAAATAAGGTTCTCTTCGCGGCATCAAAAGCCTGATAGTTGCTTCTGCCACCTCAAGGATACAGAGAACGGTCTATCTGCCAAATTCCCGCAAAAAACACTCTTAGAATATTTTTGTATTTTGGGAATAATTTCTTGAACATTTGACCCCAAAAAAATAAATCAAGCACAATTAGAATTATTTGGTACTGTTCATCTTGCACGGAAGGATATTTCTTAGTTAAAAACATAAGGTAATGAAAACAATGAAATTGTTTCAAGACAAAGAGGCTAGTAATGTGTACATAACCCGATTAATAGAGCTATGAGTAACCGGCATACTTTTCTAATCATTATCAGTCTTCTTCATATAACATATTGGAATTCTTTTTGCAGCTTGAAACGATTAATAGGGTATTGACACATGTGACTTATGGCGGATCTGCGGGGTGTAATATGTTGGTGCACCTAGTGAATTCGTGTGGGATGTGGGACATTCTTTTTGCATGGCAGCATAGATGTGACCACGGTTGGTGCACATGATGGGACCACGTGCATGTTTACTTGAAATTATACATAAATATCAACTGCCTTCCTTTTTTTCAGGAAAATATCAACTGCCTTCAATTGTTGACTGAACTTTCATCGCATGTCATTTAGATACATTATAACTGAGCACCCTTTGAGCCCTCTCAGGCCATCAGTATTTTTAACCGTTGGATCGTCATTATTAGTCATTTTTGGCCATCGGATTCACTCTTAATAGCACCTAAATCGCGCGTACAGTCTTCCTGACGAGGGCTGACCTTCTCGGGCCGCTGCTCCGGTCGTTTTTTTGACGTTTTGTGTTAATTGGGCCCAATGGGCTGTATCACTCCCGCAATCGAGACGCAGGCTCGCACAGTCTTTGCCGAGAAAAGGCTTGCCCGCTCGCCACAATTCGTGGGGGCTCGATACAGAGGATCCAATCGAGAGGTGCACAAGGAGATCCAGCAGACGAGTGGGATGCGAGTGAATTCGGCGATGGGAGATTTAATGGGCGATACTAACGGGCGTTGATGCGCAGATTAAAACGGTCGTGATCCTCCACCGCCGTGATCCTCTCTAGCTCGCTGCCCCTAGCCGACCCCCTTGTGGAAGGACACCTCTGCGTTCAAGATTAAAACGGCGGAAGTATTAGCCGTTATTTCCGGAAGAAATATATTTTTATTAATGTTAGTGGGATTAACAAAAAAATGGCTTGTAAAAAGGTGAAATAATGCATACCACCTGTAGTTTTTTTTTTTGCGAGGAAACATAGGGTATTTATTCCAAGATCAAAGGATTACAATCATTTGCAACGAGTTAAGCAATAAAATGAGGGGATTGGTTAAGCCAGCATGTAGGAGTATCCCCAGTACGACCATAAGTAGCTAAACAATGTGCAACCGTATTTTGTTCACGAGAAATTTGAACCGGAGTAAACACCCTATTCTCCAACAATCCATTAAATTCAGGGATAATATGACCAGAAGCAGATCTATCCATGGAACCATTATTAATAGCGGCCAATGCAACTGTACAATCTCGGTGGATCATCATCTGGAAAGCCGAGCGCTGGACCCTGAGACTAACACCCTCCATGATAGCACGTAGTTCTACCTCCAGTGCATCGTTACAATAGAAAATGCCGTTGTAGGCTACAAATATTACCGCTCCCTGGTCATCTCTTAGGATCATGCCAGAACCGGCCGATCCGTCTCTTTGACAACGAGATCCATTAACCGAAAGTGCTACCCAACCAGGTGGCGGTAAAGGCCATGGCTGCGGCAGCAGCTTTGTTTTAGCTACCTTTAGAGAAGCTTCAATAACAACTGGGGTTTTACCGTTTATCACTTCACTAGTATAAAATAAATCGATTCACTATTAGCTGACTGAACCTTCACCAAACGTCATACTATAAGATAAGTATTGAAAATATTTTCGTTCTCTTCGAAGTAGTAGTGGAGAACTTCAAGCTTATATTACTTTACAATTTATTACAAAGATTCAGTCAACCATACTAATTAAGAAACGAACATGCAATATCTTCATCTACATATTCTTACAATCTCAAAGAGATGAGAATACATGCATGCACACATTGAATATTATTATTAGGAATGCGTTTCTCCAACTATATCAACATCATTAACTCTCTTGCCTCGCCTCAATAACAATCTATCACATCAGCAAGGCCTAGGCCTTTGATAGATACAACTTCAGATTAATACCAGCGAGCCAATAGACAGTTCAGTTGATATTCTTTTGAAGCAATAACCTACCAATGTGCAGCTTGGTGTGGAGTTCGTCCGGCAACTGACAGCCTCCTTGGAGAGTGGATGGCTCTCCTCCCCCCTCCTCTCGCGCTCCCCCCTTGGGGCGTCGCCGGCTCGCGGCTCCCCCCCGTCGTCGGCCAAGTCAGGTGCGTCCCCCTGCTCCCTGTCCCCCTCGTGCTCCCCTCCGGGCTCCCCGCCGGCGGTGGGGTCCGACCCCCTCCCACCTGTGGCCCCCCCTCCCAGTCCGGTGGCCCTGGAGGCGCCCCGGGCTAATAGGTTATGGGCTCTTGGCTACGACGACTCTGGCTCCGATTCTGACTCTGAGATCCCCCCTCCTCCTCACCCGGCCTCGGTGGTTGGGTCGCCATCGCTGGTGGTGGCGGGTCGCCGGCGTAACTTTGCTCCGGGGGGTCGGGGCCGGCAGCTTGTGCTGGACGCGGGCCCGGATGGCTGGCGCCGTGTTGGTCGTGGGCGCCGGCGCGTCGCTCCCTGGTCGGCGGACCCCTCTTTGGTGGGCCCGGGGGTGGATGCCCTGGCTTCGCCTGTCTCCTCCCCTCCGGTGGCGGTGCGCCCCGGCTCGTCGCCGTCCATGTGCCTCCCCCCCCCCCCGACGTCGGCGGCGCCGGTGCAAACCCTAGATCTGGGATCGGGACTTGCGCTGGTGCCCCGGGTCGTGGGCCGGGCCCCTCTGGTCAGTGATGGGCCGTGTGGGCCTGTGCCGGTCCCTTCGTTGGATTCCGCGGTTGACTTCCCCCCCCCTCGTGTCCATGGCTGCTGGGCCAAGGCCGGCCCATCTGCGTCCTTCTCCCCCCTCGGCCCTTTCGAAAGAGCCCGGCCTGGCTGGCTCCGGCTATATATGGGTTCGGAGGGGCTCAGTTCCCCCTTTTCTAGGGTTTCCTGCTTCCGCTGCTGACTTGCGACGGCGCCGCTCCCCTATCCGCCGCTTTGTCAGATCCAAGCACTACAAGGATCAAGGTCTATTGCAACAAAATTGGTCGTCGCAATACATGTCGATTTGTGGCGATAAATACCTATTGCCACGAAACAACATTCGTTGGCAGCCGTTGCAACTGGACGCATGGTAATAGGTTATTGCCACAAAAAAGCAATTGTGGCAATAAAGTCTGCTATAGCAACAACCATGTGCGAAGTTGCCACATGTTTTCCCGTGGCAACACTCACCTGATGCCACAATTTGCTTTGTGGAGATATCTTTAATGCAACATGTAACAAATCATGGCGACTGATAGCTCGTGGCGATAAACATTTGTGGCAACAACCTATGCCAACGACGCTCATTTTGTGGCGCATACTCTTCCGTGGCAATAGTCAATTGTGGCAATAAACTATGGCAACAATTCTTGTTTTCGTGGTATTAGGTATTTTGCCACAAACCGCAACGCTTGTGGCATTAGCTTATGGCAATAAATATTCGGGTCATCGTAACAAGAAATTGCAACATACTAGTTTTGGTGGTGATAAATAGGTATCACAACGGGTGAAATGTTTGTTGCAAGAAACTATTGCGACAATTTATACTTTTCGTGGTGCTAACATGTGGCAACCATAGGTGGGTTGTGGTAATAGCCTACTGCAACCGTAAAAAAAAATACAGGCATTCAATTACAATATTCAAAACCATGCATATAATATGTAGATTCAATAAAATTCATAATTCTCATAGCAAATATCCATCAAATGATACTCAATTGTATTTTAGCCATCCTAATTAAGGGTCAAGACTAAATTGTCCGTGATCTAGAGTCCAGTCGAGCTAGATCTTTGTATCCTGCAATCAAAAAATAAAAAAATATATTTCTAGTTAATGAGTCCAACATATCATGTCAGTGCACTACAAACAATATAACATGGACCCATGCTTGTAAAAGATACAGAAGTTGTGATTATTGACCACTGATTTGTTCTGTTGTGTACCATATAATTCATGGCATCACCTTTGTAGATAATGTTCAGTTTTGAACATATAAAATGTGTAGAAATCGCACGTACGATTATGAATGGTCATTTACCTCAACGGCAATAGAGAAATCATCTTTGTTACAGATCAGTAGAAGGTGAACAAAAATGGAGCCATTTATGAGAGTGCCCAAGCCTAAAAATATCAAACAAATTACCACATGAGAATTAGAAGAGGGAGAAGTGGAAGTGCAGTTATATGTAAATCCCAAGTTCAGTGAACCCACGTATTCATGAGACTGCATATTTGTAGGCAAAACTTAATACCTTTTTGTAAGTAACTGCCGAGCTGCTCCTTCGTACCTACATCCTCATACCTGCACATAGAAATTAGCTCAAATAACATTTATAAGGTCAACCTAGGCCTAGCAGTTTTACTGACAGAGTTTTGTTAAACTTAGAAAGCATAACAGTGTTCATATTTTGATCTTAATTACTCCAACATCAGTTTTATTTAACATATGGCTAACTGGGGCTCCAAGCGTCCAACACATGAACACCCGTGCAGAGCAAAGTGGTTGTGACAAAACAAATCGCTTGACAACAATAATCACATATATAGATCAATCTCTGATTGTTAGGCTATGGTACAGAACTATGCATCAAGAAAAGCTTCGCATATGCAATTTGGCCGGATAAATAGATGCTAAAATTGACACCTTGTACGGAGAGGCGATGCACCATTTTTACCTCGACTCAAAGGCTGGACAGTGAGATATAAAAGAGTAATTATTCCATAGCAAGGGTCCTGTATTGCACTTCATTATCCAATTTTGTAAAATCTGAGCAGAAGGCCAATTATATTATCAGTCTGCGATGTTCATAGTCTACATCTCAATCTCGTTTTCCCCCAAATAAAAGAAACACACAAAGGCCAATGGCACATGGAGGCAAAGGCCATGGCATATCTGCCTTTCCCTGTTACAATATGAGTCAATTGGATGACATGATTCGCCGCTAAATTGATGAAAAGAATCAGGGATATATGCTGGGAAACAGATAAATTATAAGAACCAATAAAAAAACTGCATGCTAATATAGGCCAGCACTGTTTGCATCTTACCCGTACAAATCCTTCTGATCACCATGTTTTTTTATGCCTCTGCAGACACATCTAAGCTCTTAGTCAATCTTCTTTGTACGATCCATAGATTGGCAATGGACATACATTAAGGGATTCTGTCGTAACGATCTACGATCAAAGAAGAACCTGATGCAAAAAACAGAGCCTTCAACATGTCTAGATCGGGAAGAGAAACAAAAAAATTAAAAGAACAGAACAAGGACAAACTTCCATGGCGTCCTATACTAGGAGCAGCTCCTCTCTCTCCAGCCATGGCCTTGAATTCCTTTCATTGACACAATACACGCACACATCAAGAGGAGAAGAATAGAAGTTGTAGAAGAAAGGAGACAGCAGGAGGGGGCTCCATGCCCGGCGATGTGCTGGCCCAAACCCTAGCTGCTGGGCAGGGTGGCGCTTGGCCGCTGGAGGACGCGCGCGCCGGATCTGGCCCGATGGGAGGAAGGCGGGTTGGGAGGGGGGCACGGTGGTGTGCTGGGCACCGCCAGAGGACGCCGGAATCAGACGGGATCGGGCGCCGTAGGTGGTGGCGGCGGCGAGGAGTGGTGCGGGGAAGAGGGAGAGACGAGCGAGAGATTAGCTCAGGGGGGTGGGTGCGTGGGATTTCGCATTCACGGCCTGGGTCTTCTTGATTTATTATTCGCGGGCTATCAAATTGAAAACCAAACGAAATCGTTCGCGGGCTTACACAAAACTCTGGGCGCCAAAATGTGAGTATGACCTCACCAAACAATTGTCTAAAAAAATACTTTACCTCACACTTTTTTTTCTTTCTTATTATTTCTTTCTTTTTTTCCTTAAAAGAAAGGAAAACTGTTAGAATCAACCGATTGATTGCTAGGAAGAAATATGCCGGCTCGTTCGGCTGCCACGTATCCTGGCGTGTCTCTTCCATCTCCCTTATGCTCTGATCCATACGTCTGCCTTCTAACGTGTCTTTGTCGTTTCGTCTCATCTCTCCTTCCTCTCCCAGCGTGTGGCCTCCATCTCGTCTCATCTCTCCTCGGCTCTGCGCACTCCCTCATTCTGCAGCAGCAAGTTGTTGTTTCTACTGCATCCTTTGGACCACCGCCGGCGGGCACACATGACCACCACACAGTGAGCCAGGGTGCTACAATGGCATGACCACCACCAAGCGAGATATGATGCTGCAATAGAGTTTTGCCGGGCCGCCGGCCGCTATGACCCATGGCCACCGCCGCCGGGCGCACATGACCACCGCGCAAAGAGCCGAGGTGCTGCCATAGAGTTTCGTCGGGCCGACGGCCGCTACGACCCATGGCCACCGCCGCTGGGCACACATGACCACTACGCAATGAGCCGAGGTGCTGCCATGGAGCTTAGAAATGAACACTCTTCGAACTCATGAACATTTTTGGAATCAGTGATTTTTTTAAAGCGATATGTTTTTCTGGAATTTCGGACCAATTTTCGAAATTTATGAACATATTTTATAAATTCATGACTTTTATTTTGAATTCAATGACATTTTGTTCGAATTCATGAACATTTTTTTTTATATGCGAACTATTTTCGAAATCATGAAAGAAAATCCCAAATTGTTTTCTCAGATCATGAAGATTTATTTAATAAGCGATTTCTTGTAATTTTTTGAATTCTTGTATACTTTTTTGGACTTGGAATTTATTTATATTAAGAACTTTTTGAAATCCAGAATTATTGTAAAGAAGAAAAAACGAAATAAAAAAAAGATTGTCCGATCCGGCATGTGCCAGCCGAAAAGGCCGCGCTGCCACCCAGGCCGAGCTCACTCGGCGCCTCACGTTAAATAGGGCAGACACGTTTAGCCAGCAGCAAGTTGGTACTGGTGTGGTGGTTTCACAAGATAGTGGAGACCGGCAGGTCTCGTGTTTGAGGTACAACTTTGTTTATTTCCATTCGGTGCGTGGCTCAGTTGTCAGCAAGGCAAGTCTAACTTGTGTGAATGTCAGGGTCCACCGCGCCAAAATTTTGTTGTTTTAAGGGCTACACTACGCGTCCGCCCCTGAAAATTAAGAAACATCGGCCGCCTAACCAGCCGTGTGATCTGTAGGTGCCGAACGGTGTGGATTATTTTTATTTACCTCGGATGCAGAGGCTTAAATGCTCTAATCGGATCAGCCCGACGCGCACTAATCAAATCGGCCGGCTGCCTGCAGAAATGATTAATGAATTTCCTGCGGAACACCTAGAGCAGTTTGTTAGCTCAGACGGGAAAAAAGGTCGTCTTTCACCTTTTGCAACATCAACGATGGTGCGGAAGGATTTTTACAACAGAGGTTGTGTTGCAGAATTATTTTTTTGTCTTCGCCATTTTCAACATCGGTGAAGTTATGGATTTTTTTTGCAACATAGGTATGCTTTGAAAAAAAATGCAACAAAGGTCATGTGGCAGATTTTTTTGCAACAGAGATTGTGTTGCAGAAAAAAAAAATCTTCTTTCACCTTTTTGCAACATAGACGATGTTGCGGAATGATTTTTGCAACAGAGGTTGTGTTGCAATTTTTTTTGTCTGCACCATTTTCAACATTGGTGATGTTACGGATTTTTTTTGCAATATAGGTTATTGCGGAATTTTTTGCAACAAAGGTCATGCTGCAGTTTTTTTTTTGCAACAGAGATTGTGTTGCGGAAAATAAGACCGCCTCTCAGCTTTTTGCAACATAGACGATGTTGCAGAAGGATTTTTGCAATAGAAGTTGTGTTGTAGAATTATTATTTTTGTCTTCACCATTTTCAATATCGGTGATGTTACAGATTTTTTTTGCAAAATAGGTAATGTTGCTGAATCTTTTGCAAGGTTGATGTGCCGAAACTTCAGGGCATAGTTGTCGTTTGCAACACCGTCGAGGTTAGCCTCCGCCACCGGGCCCCTTTACTATGGCCCTTTGCAACGACATGTGGCATCATATCATCAGCATTACGGTTGCAACATGACCGGCGTTGTTGTCACAACATCAACGGCATTGCCATTGCAGGAGTGTCGTCAACATCGCCTCGCTGTCGTTGCAGCATCATGAGCTGGCACGCCGAACAACCATCCACGCGATCGCAACATCAATGACTCTTACCGGCCATGGCAGCAACAACGTGTGGTC
Organism: Aegilops speltoides; assembly: GCA_021437245.1. Classification (NCBI taxonomy): domain Eukaryota; kingdom Viridiplantae; phylum Streptophyta; class Magnoliopsida; order Poales; family Poaceae; genus Aegilops; species Aegilops speltoides. Next base: position 44,514,582 of record CM038141.1, read on the forward strand.
GGCCATGGGGAAGGAGCGGAAGCTACTTCTGTCCTCAAGTTCACTTGGTGTCCTACTAGCTTACTAGCATTAGCTGGCTAGTATCATGTGAAGCGCTGAAATTCAAAGGCATAGTGGCGTAAATGCTGCGTGCAGGGCCATGTAACTGAAAAGGCAGTATCCCCGTGTGAACGCACGCCCAACATAAAAGTTGTGATCAGTTTCATCGGACGGTGTACCGCGTGACTAAGAGATGCGTAAAATCGGCCGGCTGTTTGAAAGCTTTTCCCTTGTTTTAATGGCCATTCGGTGCATGGCCCGTTTGTCAGTAAGGCAAGTCCCAGTAGTCTGGACAGTATGGCGTCATGGTCCACCGCGCCAGAGTAGGTCCAACATAATCATGTCGTTTTTTCTTAAACAAAAAGCATAGAGATTCAACTACGTAAATTATCAACCAAACCAATTTACTTTTAAGATTTACTTATTGGCATATCACAGATTTGTCAAAAACAACATATTCTTTAATTTGCTATAAGAATACAAGTAAAATTTGACAAATACATGCACAACCCAGTGGTCTGAACCTTGATCTGCAACATGGTGAATGGACATTCAAATTCCTGCCCAAGCGAAAGCCTGCAATTTTTTTGGGTTTACTACGCGCTGGCCAGCCCCACTTGTCATCGCCCCTGGAGGTCGCCGTGGATGTCACCCACGCCTGTAAGCCCCAGCGAGTCCCCAGGCCTGCAGGTCAGTGGCTGTGGCAAATGAAGTCGGTCAGATTCAGCTCCAGATCTGGATCTGGCAATTTTCACGAGGTTCGATAGTGACTTGATCTGAAGCATCATGATCACTATCATCAGCTTCCACTTCAATTGGTGTAGGTGCCACATGAACAACTTCTTGTGCCCTGCTACACACTGGTTGAAGTGATGGTTCAATAACCTCATTAAGTCTCCACCATCCTCCCACTCAATTCTTTCGAGACAAACTTTTCCTTGAGAAAGGACCCGGTTCAAGAAACAATCCCTATTGCTTTCGGATCTGAATTAGGAGGTATACCCAACTGTTTTGGTGTCCTATGAAGATGCATTTTATCCGCTTTGGGTTCGAGCTTATCAACCTGAAACTTTTTCACATAAGCGTCGCAGCCCCAAACTTTTAAGAAACGACAACTTAGGTTTCTCCAAACCACAGTTCAAACGGTGTCGTCTCAACGGAATTACGCGGTGCCCCATTAAAGTGAGTGCGGTTGTCTCTAATGCCTAACCCATGAACGATAGTGGTAATTTAATAAGAGACATCATGGTACGCACCATATCCAATAGGGTGCAACTATGATGTTCGGACACACCATCACACTATGGTTTCCAGGCGGTATTAATTGTGAAACAATTTCCACAATGTCTTAATTGTGTGCCAAAGCTCGTAATTCAGATACTCATCTCTATGATCATATCATAGACATTTTATCCTCTTGTCACGATGATCTTCAACTTCACTCTGAAATTACTTAAACAATTCAATAATTCAGACTTGTGTTTCATCAAGTAAATATACTCAGTATCTACTCAAATCATCCGTGAAGTAAGAACATAATGATATCCACTACGTGCCTCAGCACTCATTGGACTGTACACATCAAAATGTATTACTTCCAACAAGTTTCTTTCTTGTTCCATTTTACTGAAAATGAGGCTTTTAGTCATCTTGCCCATGTGGTGTGATTTGCATGTCTCAAGTGATTCAAAAATCAAGTGAGTCCGAACGGTCCATTTGCATGGAGTTTCTTCATGCATATACACCAATAGACATGGTTCGCATGTCTCAAACTTTTCAAAAAATGAGTGAGTCCAAAGATCCATCAACATGGAGCTTCTTCATGCGTTTTACACCAATATGACTTACATGGCAGTGCTACAAGTAAGTGGTACTATCATTACTATCTTATATCTCTTAGCATGAAAATGTGTATCACTACGATCGAGATTCAATAAACCATTCCTTTAGGTGCAAGACCATTGAAGGTATTATTCAAAATAGAGTAACCATTATTCTCCTTAAATGAATAACCGTATTGCGATAGACATAATCCAATCATGTCTATGCTCAACGCAAACACCAAATGACAATTATTCAGGTTTAATACTAATCTTGATGGTAGAGGGAGCGTGCGATGTTTGATCACATCAAACTTGGAAACACTTCCAACACATATCGTCAGCTCCCCTTTAGCTAGTCTCCGTTTATTCCGTAGCTCTTTTATTTCGAGTTACTAACACTTAGCAACCGAACCGGTATCTTAATACCCTGGTGCTACTAGGAGTACAAGTAAAGTACACATTAACATAATGTATATCCAATATACTTCTATCGACCTTGCCAGCCTTCTCATCTACCAAGTATCTGAAGGAAATATGCCCTAGAGGCAATAATAAAGTTATTATTTATTTCCTTATTTCATGATAAATGTTTATCATTCATGCTATAATTGTATTAACCGGAAACATGATACATGTGTGAATGCATAGATAAAACAATATGTCACTAGTATGCCTCTACTAGACTAGCTTGTTAATCAAAGATGGTTATGTTTCCTGACCATGAACAAAGAGTTGTTATTTGATTAACAAGGTCACATCATTAGTAGAATGATCTGATTGACATGACCCATCCCATTAGCTTAGCACACGATCGCTTAGTATGTTGCTACCGCTTTTATCCATGACTTATACATGTTCCTCGTAACTATGAGATTATGCAACTCCTGCCATCAAGGAACACTTTGGTGCTACCAAACGTCACAACGAATCGGGTGATTATAAAGGAGTACTACAGGTGTCTCCAAAGGCGATGTTGGGTTGGCGATTTCGAGATTAGGTTTTGTCACTCCGATTGTCGGAGAGGTATCTCTGGCCCTCTCGGTAATACACATCACTTAAGCCTTGCAAGCATTACAACTAATGAGTTAGCTGTGAGATGATGTATTACGGAACGAGTAAAGAGACTTGCCGTAACGAGATTGAACTAGGTATTGGATACCGACGATCGAATCTCGGGCAAGTAACATACCGATGACAAAGGAACAACGATGTTGTTATGCGGTCTCGACCGATAAAGATCTTCGTAGAATATGTAGGAACCAATATGGGTATCCAGGTCCGCTGTTGGTTATTGACCGGAGACGTGTCTCGGTCATGTCTACATTGTTCTCGAACCGTAGGGTCCGCACGCTTAAGGTTACGATGGCGATGTTATTATGAGTTTATGTATTTTGATGTACCGAAGAAGTTCGAGTCCGGATGTGATCACGGACATGACGAGGAGTCTCGAAATGGTCGAGACATAAAGATTGATATATTGAAGCCTATATTTGGAGTTGGAATGGTTCCGAGTGAAAACGGAATTTACTGGAGTACCGGAGGTTACCGGACCCCGGGAACTAAATGGGCCTTAGTGGGCCTCGAGGGAGAAGAGGAGGGGCCGGCCAGGGGTGGCCGCGCCTCTCCGCCCCTAGTCCGAATAGGACAAGGAGGGGCGGCCCCCTCCCTCTTCCCTCCCCCAATCCTACTCCAACTAGGAGGGGGAGTCCTACTCGGTGGGAGTAGGACTCCTCCGCCGCCCCTCTGGGCCGGCCGCACCTCCCCCTCCCTCCTTTATATACGGGGGCAGGGGGCACCCTAGAACACACAAGTTTGATCTACGGATCGTTCCTTAGCCGTGTGCGGTGCCCCCCTCCACCATATTCCACCTCGGTCATATCGTCGCAAAGCTTAGGCGAAGCCCTGCGCCGGTAAAACATCAAGATCGTCACCACGCCGTCGTGCTGACAGAACTCTCCCTCGACACTCGGCTGGATCGGAGTACGAGGGACGTCATCGAGCTGTACGTGTGTCAAGAACTCGGGGCGCCGAGTGTGGCGCGGGATCGGTCGGATCGCGAGGAGAACGTCGACTACTTCCTCTACGTTGTGATCGCTTCGCCCGGTCTCACGAGGGTACGTAGACAACACTCTCCCTCTCGTTGCTATACATCACCATGATCTTGCGTGTGCGTGAGGAAATTTTTGAAATTACTCGTTCCCCAACAATGGCATCCGAGCCTAGGTTTTTATGGTTTGATGTTTTGCACGAGTAGAACACAAGTGAGTTGTGGGCGATACAAGTCATACTACCTACCAGCATGTCATACTTTGGTTCAGCTGTATTGTGAGATGAAGCGGCCTGGACCGACATTACGCCAGACGCTTACGCGAGACTGGTTTCACCGCCACGAGCACTCGTTGCTTAAAGGTGACTGGTGGGTGTCTGTCTCTCTCACTTTAGTTGAACCGAGTGTGGCTACGCCCGGTCCTTGAGAAGGTTAAACGGAGTCTATTTGACGAAGTATCGTTGTGGTTTTGATGCGAGGTGAGACTGGTTCTTGCTTAAGCCCGTAGCAGCCACGTAAAATTTGCAACAACAAAGTAGAGGACGTCTAACTTGTTTTTGCAGGGCATGTTGTGATGTGATATGGTCAAGACGTGATGCTATATTTTATTGTATGAGATGATCATGTTTTGTAACCGGTTATCGGCAATGGCAGGAGCCATATGGTTGTCGCTTTATTGTATGCAATGCAATCGCTTCTGTAATGCTTTACTTTATCACTAAGCGGTAGCGATAGTCGAGAAGCATAAGATTGGCGAGACGACAACGATGCTACGATGGAGATCAAGGTGTCGCGCCGGTGACGATGGTGATCATGGTGGTGCTGCGGAGATGAAGATCACGAAGCACAAGATGATGATGACCATATCATATCACTTATATTGATTTGCATGTGATGTTTATCCTTTATGCATCTTATCTTGCTTTGATTGACGGTAGCATTATAAGATGATCTCTCACTAAATTATCAAGAAGTGTTCTCCCGAGTATGCACCGTTGCCAAAGTTCGTCGTGCCCGGACACCACGTGATGATCGGGTGTGATAAGCTCTCGTCCATCTACAACGGGTGCAAGCCAGTTTTGCACACGCAGAATACTCGGGTTATACTTGACGAGCCTAGCATATGCAGATATGGCCTCGGAACACGGAGACCGAAAGGTCGGCGTGAATCATATAGTAGATATGATCAACATAAGATGTTCACCATTGAAAACTACTCCATTTCACGTGATGATCGGTTATGGTTTAGTTGATTTGGATCACGTGATCACTTAGATGACTAGAGGATGTCTGTCTAAGTGGGAGTTCTTAAGTAATATGATTAATTGAACTTAAATTTATCATGAACTTAGTACCGATAGTATCTTGCTTGTTTATGTTTGATTGTAGATAGATGGCTCGTCTTTGTTGTTCCGTTGAATTTTAATGCGTTCCTTGAGAAAGCAAAGTTGAAAGATGATGGTAGCAATTACGGATCGGGTCCGTAATTTGAGGATTATCCTCATTGCTGCACGTAAGAGTTACGCCCTGGATGCACCGCTGGGTGCGAACTGCTCGCTGATGCAACCGACGACGTTAAGAACGTCTGGCGAGCAAAGCTGATGACTACTCTATAGTTCGATGTGCCATGCTTTACGGCTTAGAACCGGGACTTCAACGACGTTTTGAACGTCATGGAGCATATGAGATGTTCCAGAGTTGAAGTTAATATTCCTCTGTAATGCCCGGATTGAGAGATATGAAGTCTCCAATAAGTTCTATAGCTGCAAGATGGAGGAGAATAGTTACGTCGGTGAGCACATACTCAAAATGTCCGGGTATTACAATCACTTGACACAATTGGGAGTTAATCTTCCAGATGATTGTGTCATTGATGTAATTCTTCAATCACGCCACCAAGCTACAAAGGCTTCGTGATGAACTATAATATGCAAGGGTTAGTAAAGACTATACGGAGCTCTTCGCAATGCTAAAGGCTGCGGAGGTAGAAATCAAGAAGGAGCATCAAGTGTTGATGGTCAATAAGACCACTAGTTTCAAGAAGAAAGGCAAAGGGAAGAAGAAGGAACTTCAAGAAGAACAGCAAGCAAGTTCTTGCTCAGAGAAGAAACCCAAGTCGGACCTAAGCCTGAAATCGAGTGCTTCTACCGCAAGCGATAGTCACCGAAGCGGAACTGCCCCAAGTATTTGGCGGATAAGAAGGATGGCAAGGTGAACAAAGGTATATGTGATATACATGTTATTGATGTGTACCTTACTAGAGCTCGCAGAGCACTGGTATTTGATCTTGGTTCATTGCTAATATTTGCAACTCAAGCAGGGACTACGGCTTGCGAACACCGGCAAAGGACGAGGTGACGGCGCGTGGGAAATGGTTCCAAAGTCGATGTGATCGCGGTCGGCACGCTACCTCTACATCTACCTTCGGGATTAGTTTTAGACCTAAATAATTGTTATTTGGTGCTGCGTTGAGCATGAACATTATATCTGGATCTTGTTTGATGCGAGACGGTTATTCATTTAAATCAGAGAATAATGGTTGTTCTATTTATATGAGTAATATCTTTTATGGTCATGCTCCCTTGAGGAGTGGTCTATTTTGATGAATCTCGATAGTAGTGATACACATATTCATAATGTTGAAGCCAAAAGATGCAGAGTTGATAATGATAGTGCAACTTATTTGTGGCACTCGCCGTTTAGGTCATATCGGTGTAAAGCGCATGAAGAAACTCCATCTTGATGGACTTTTGGAGTCACTTGATTATGAATCACTTGGCACTTGCGAACCGTGCCTCATGGGCAAGATGACTAGAACCCGTTCTCGGTACTATGGAGAGAGCAACAGATTTGTTGGAAATCATACATACTGAGATGTATGTGGTCCGATGAATGTTGAGGCTCGTGGCGGATATCGTTATTTTCTCACCTTCACAGATGACTTAAGCAGATATGGGTATATCTACTTAATGAAACATAAGTCTGAAACATTTGAAAAATTCAAAGAATTTCAGAGTGAAGTTGAAAATCATCGTAACAAGAAAATTAAATTTCTACGATCGATCGTGGAGGTGAATATTTGAGTTACGAGTTTGGTCTACATTTGAAACAATGCGAATAGTTTCGCAACTCCACGCCACCGAACACCACAACGTAATGGTGTGTCCGAACGTCGAATCGCACTTTACTAGATATGGTGCGATCTATGATGTCTCTTACAGATTTACCGCTATCGTTTTGGGGTTATGCTCTAGAGACGGCCGCATTCACACTTGAATAGAACACCGTCGAAATCCGTTGAGACGACACCTTATGAACTATGGTTTGGCAAGAAACCAAAGTTGTCGTTTCTTAAAGTTTGGGGATGCGATGCTTATGTGAAAAAGCTTCAACCTGATAAGCTCGAACCCAAATCGGAGAAATGTGTCTTCATAGGATACCCAAAGGAGACAGTTGGGTACACCTTCTATCACAGATCCGAAGGCAAGACATTCGTTGCTAAGAATGGATCCTTTCTAGAGAAGGAGTTTCTCTCGAAAGAAGTGAGTGGGAGGAAAGTAGAACTTGATGAGGTAATAGTACCTTCTCCCTTACTTGAAAGTAGTTTGTCGCAGAAATCAGTTTCTGAGACATCTACACCAAGTAGTGAGGAAGTTGATGATGTTGATCATGAAACTTCAGATCAAGTTACTACAGAACCTCGTAGATCAACCAGAGTAAGATCCGCACCAGAGTGGTACGGTAATCCTGTTCTGGAAATCATGCTACTAGATCATGATGAACCTACGAACTATGAAGAAGCGATGGTGAGCCCAGATTCCGCAAAATGGCTTGAGGCCATGAAATCTGAGATGGGATCCATGTATGAAAACAAAGTATGGACTTTGGTTGACTTGCCCGAGGGTAGGCAAGCAATAGAAAACAAGTGGATCTTCAAGAAGAAGACTGACACTGACGGTAATGTTACTGTCTACAAAGCTCGACTTGTCGCAAAGGGTTTTCGACAAGTTCAAGGGATTGACTACGATGAGACCTTCTCACCCGTAGCGATGCTTAAGTCTGTCCGAATCATGTTAGCAATTGCCGCATTTTATGATTATGAAATTTGGCAAATGGATGTAAAGACTGCATTCCTGAATGGATTTCTGGAAGAAGAGTTGTATATGATGCAACCAGAAGGTTTTGTCGATCCAAAGGGAGCTAACAAAGTATGCAAGCTCCAGCGATCCATCTATGGACTGGTGCAAGCATCTCGGAGTTGGAATAAACGCTTTGATAGTGTGATCAAAGCATTTGGGTTTGTCTGAGACTTTTGGAGAAGCCTGTATTTACAAGAAAGTGAGTGGGAGCTCAGAGCATTTCGATATTATATGTAGATGACATATTGCTGATCGGAAAGGATATAGAATTTCTGGATAGCATAAAGGGATACTTGAATAAAAGTTTTTCAATGAAAGACCTCGGTGAAGCTGCTTACATATTGGGCATTAAGATCTATAGAGATAGATCAAGACGCTTAATTGGACTTTCACAAAGCACATACCTTGACAAAATTTTGAAGAAGTTCAAAATGGATCAAGCAAAGAAAGGGTTCTTGCCTGTGTTACAAGGTGTGAAGTTGAGTAAGACTCAATGCCCGACCACTGCAGAAGATAGAGAGAAAATGAAAGATGTTCCCTATGCTTCAGCCATAGGCTCTATCATGTATGCAATGCTGTGTACCAGACCTGATGTGTGCCTTGCTATAAGTTTATGTAGGATCGGAAGTATGTCTAGAGGGGGGGTGATTAGACTACTTGACAACTTAAAAGTTTCACCTTTTGGTTGGAGTAGATTTTTAGCAAGTTCACAAAGATAACCAAGTCAAGTATCACCCTACACATGCAATTCTAGAGTTGTGGCAGCGGAAAGTAAATTGCACGTATAGTAAATGAGAGGTGGAGAAGAGCAAACGCAATTTGGAGACACGGAGATTTTTCTCGTGGTTCCGATAGGTGGTGCTATCGTCAATCCACGTTGATGGAGACTTCAACCCACGGAGGGTAACGGCTGCGAGAGTCCACGGAGGGCTCCACCCACGAAGGGTCCACGAAGAAGCAACCTTGTCTATGCCATCATGGCTTACGCCCACGGAGGACTAGCCTTACTCGGGGTAGATCTTCACGAAGTAGGCGATCTCCTTGCCCTTACAAACTCCTTGGTTCAACTCCACATCTTGACGGAGGCTCCCAAGCGACACCTAACCAATCTAGGAGGCACCACCTCCAAAAGGTAATAGATGGGGTTGGTGATGATGAACTCCTTGCTCTTGTGCTTCAAATGATAATCTCCCCAACACTCAACTCTCCTCACTGATTTTGCTGTGGTGGAAGAAAGGATTGAGTGGAAAGCAACTTGGGAAGGCTAGAAATCAAGTTTCATATGGTGGGAGTGGAGCAACTTGATCTCAACACAAGGGTAGGTAGTTTTCTTCTCGTAAATGTAAGGTAGGAGTGGTAGTTCTTTCGATGGCTCTCTCCACGAATGAAGAGGAGGTGGAGGGTATTTATAGCCTCCACACAAAATCCAACTGTTACACACATTTGACCAATCTCGGTCGGACGAAGTTGACAACTCGGTGAGACCGAAAGTTCAAATCTTGTGAACGTTGGGATTTTCGGTGGGACCGAAAATACAATCTCGGTTAGTCCGATTCTTCCAAAGTCTAGGGTTTGCCAATCTCGGTGGGACCGACTTTCTCATCTCGGTGACACCGATTTGAGTCCAGAAGGTTACAGAAGGTTGGCAACACCATTTTCGGTATGACCGAGTTTGGAATCGGAAAATCCGAAATTCTTAGGGTTTGGGTATATGGCTGAGGTGGTTCATCTCGGTGTGACTGAGTTTGGAATCGGTGGGACCGAGATTACTTATGGGTTTATGTTGGAATGAAAGATTGCGATAGTTTGAGAGATAAATCACTAAGCACTTTAGAGCAACCAGATCATCACCATAACCTCATCCCTTTTAATAGTATTGGCTTTCCTATGGACTCAATGTGATCTTGGATCACTAAACCAAAAATGGAGTCTTGAGTTTTTGCCAATGTTTTCCTTAGCATTTTGAGGGTCCACATCATCGGTCATTGCCATACCCATATCATTGAACTTTCGAAATATTCTCAAGAGATGATTAGTTCAATGATATATATGTTGTTATTAATTACCAAAACCACCCGGGGATTAGTTGCACTTTCAATCTCCCCCTTTTTGGTAATTGATGACAACATATAGATCAAAGCTTCGACAAATGATATAATCAATGAATAACATCGTCGCTTTGAGAAGTATGTGATAAGCAAGAGCTCCCCCTAAATTTGTGCATTATTTAAGATTTGCGTTTGAATGCAAATGCACAATCGATTAGGATCATGGGTCACTCTTCCATGTCACATACATCTTGGTGGAGCGCACAAAATGATAAGAATGAATAACATGCACCCAATCACCAAGACATGAGTAAGTGATCATACAAGATATGAATGGAATATGATAGGCAATAGGCACACATTAAGCATAGTATGATCAAGCACTCATCAAGATCGAGCAAACGTAGTATCAAACACACGACATGTCTCAAAGAACTCAAAAGTATCTCAAGGAAAACCGCAAACGAAAGAGCAAAAACGAGCACTCTCTCTCTCGAAGCCCTATGATCTATACAATTTCTCCCCCTTTGGCAACAAGTTACCAAAAAGTTCGAAAGGTATAGAGCTAATCGTCGCTATGGACTCTGCTGGCGGCTCCTGTCTGCGTCGATGGAGTGGAGATAGCTGCATCTGCAAAAGCTTCTGCTGAAGTCTGTGGAGCTGGAGGAGTGGATACTGGAGCTGGTCTTTGAACCGACGGAGCTGTAGGAGGTCTTGATGTAGTAGCCACAGGGTGCATCACAGGAATAGCAGCTGATCTGGGCTTTGTGGGCACTGCAGCAGGCTGCTCATAGTCATCCTGAACCATATCACCTTCCATCTCTCTCATGAGTTCTGCCTTCTCCCTCTTAGCTTCCTCAATGTCTGCCTCAAGCTTGTTGACGGTGACTGCACTTGATCGACTTGACATCCGAGCATGGAACTTATCTTCAACTATCCTCTCAAGGCTCTCCGAGGCGCACTATCTTGGCCAGCGTAGCTCAATTCTCGAGTGGCTTCAAGAAGTTGTTCTCCAACGCTCTTGGTCTTTGCTGCTGCTTCCTTCTCAGCTTTAGCTTGTTTGGCAGCTTCAGACTTAGCATGTCCTTCGACAGATGTGGGAGCATCCTCAGTCATCACAACTTCGTTATCCTCGTGTTCAGGGCTGCGGTGGCAAGTGGGGTCTATCCAACGGTAGGTGTCCGTGCCAAACTTGGCATTAATGAGCATCTGAATATGCGGAGCAAACCCACACGACCTCTTACAGTCTGCTGCTGTCCTCTTGATAGTCTCTACTATCAGGTCCATCACCTTAAAAGGTGCCTTCTGATCTAGAATGTGCAGCATGTTGATAGAATACCCTCTTATCATGCGGTGGTCTCCTGACTTAGGCATCAAAGTATGCCTCAGAATGGTGTTGGTGGTTGGGAGACCTGCCTGAAGATAATAAACTGATCCAAGCTTCCATATCTCTACATCCTTGTCAGGTACCTCATTGTACATGTTCTTCATAGACTCGTGATTCTTCTTCGGAATGCCATAGACATCAACATCATCTTCCCTTGATACTGGTGCATTCAGCAACGCTCTCCATTCTTCAACTGTTGAATGGAATCTCTGTCCTTCTGTCATCCATACAATTCTGCCATCTGGATAGAAGTGTGCGGTGGCATAGAACTGCATGATCATCTCATCATTCCAAGCAGTCAATTTCTGACCTACAAACTCTACAATCCCACAAGCAGTGAAGCTTTCGTGCACATGTGGGAAATAGTCTCTGTGCTCTTCACTATCGATGTACTCCCAGTCTACATATCTGGTGTCAGCAACAATTGGCTTCTTGTCCATGAGCACTGTCTCATAAAAGTCTTGTTGCTCTCTTGTGTGGAATCTTGGGTCAACTGCTGTCCTTCTCCTGGTGGCATATGGATCAACTTGCCTCCATAGCCTGAGACCTTTATCCTTCCTTTCCTTCATATTTTCAGCTCGAGGATGAGCATCATTATGAACTGGCGGTTTCATTCGAGCTTGACAAAACATGAGCCTCATCATCTGATTCTGCAGGTGGCACATTGTCCTTTTTCTTCTCTGAAGCAGGTATGTTCCTCACAGTCTTCTTTGGCTTGGCAGCAGGTTTGGCTTGGGCTGCCTTTGCTAGAACTGATGGCTTAGCTTTTGGAGGTGCTCCTGCCCTGATGGCATCTCCCATCAACTTCTGCTTCTGAGGAGGCTGGGGTGCTTCCTCATCTGAATCAACATCATCAGCTTCTTCATGAACTATCCTCTTCCTCTTGGAAGTTTTCTTGATCTTGCTGGAGGTTTCTTCTTCCATGCTGAGCTTCTTTGCAGCAGTGGATTTCTTTACCTTGCTTGTGCCTTTCTTTGACTGTTGCCCTAGATATCCCTTGGCAACCACTTGCCTTTTTGGCTTAGAAGATATCTCCTCATCTGCAACAAAGTCAGAATCCTCCTCATCAGAATTCCTCTTCTTCCTGGCCCTGGTGGCAGCTGGAGGCAGTCCACTTGGAGTGCTTCTCTCTCCTTCATCTGAAAAACTGCTTTCTTCAGGACTTGTCGCTGCCTCAGGAATCTCAACTGGCAATTCAGACCTGTTCTGACTGTCACTTCCATCAGACATGACTGACAACCTGTGAATAGAATAGGTATAGGCAGAATAGAAGAGTTATCACAAACTGCAGAGGATTTTGCAAAAAGAATGAGTTCAAACTTTAGTCTTAGGTTTTCACAGAATACATGTCGGTCTGACCGAGTCTATAAATTCGGTGAATCCGAAGTGTCTAAACAGACTACATACACCCTTTTCGGTTGGACCGAAATGGGTTTCGGTCTAGCCGAGAGCACTAGGGTTTCACTAAATCCTCACTTCGGTCTTACCGATTTGCACAACTCGGTTTAACCGAAAAGTGCAGTGCAATGACCAGAGGCCAAATCGGTCAGTCCGAGAATGTAGAATCGGTCACACCGAGATGTGTTCGGCGGAAACCTAACCCTAAAATTTTCACTCGAATTTTGTTCTATGATCTAATCTGCTGGATAGAATGATTTCAATCTTGGCAAGAAACTAGGCAAAACCTATCGTGCGATGAATCAGCGGTTGGAGCACGAGAGGGATGAAACTCACCCAATGCGGTGAAGCTTCACTACGGCGGCAACGGCGCGATGAGAAAGACCGTTGACGGCGATGGAGACCATGGCGAGGGCGCCTGAGCGACGGCGGAGACGATCCGGAGACCACGGCGGCGGCAGCTAAGGGTTTGAGGGCGAGGCGTTTGAAGAAGTAATCAGCGCTGTCCTCGGTATATATACCCTTCGGCTGTCGGTGGGACCGAGATGGAAAACTTCGGTGGGACCGAGATGGTTAGCTGCGTGCGATTACACACTTCGTCACGCCGAATTTGTAACTCGGTTTCACCGAGGTGAAAACCTAGATCAATCCAAGTGATTTGGTCGTCCGATTTGAGTATATCGGTTTGACCGAAAGTACTTAGAAGGTTTTGGAAGTTAGGCTTTTGACGGATCGGTGGCTCCGAGTGCTCCTCACTCGTGCGTCCAAAAAGTCTTGTTCAAAGTTTGTGATATAAGCATGAATAGAGTTTGAGACAAGAAAGCATAGATAGCTAGGGGAGGACCTTAGGCATTCTTGTCCATCCATTTGGTCAAAAAGAATGAAAACCAAAAGACCAAAGCAACAAATGGATGTCCTCGAATGGATAAAATCATGCATCCAACATGCTCACACAATAAGATAGCAAATGAAATGTGTGTCAAACATGCACAAACAAAACACTAACAGCTAGCACACAATTTGGCGATGACTATGTCATCTATATATGAGCATATTGACTTAGGTGTCAAATGAGAACATTTGATCATAGGTCATACTCATCGTTTAAGCACAAGTGGGGTTACCACTCTTCCATAAAGCATTGATGTGTTCACATCATTAGAAGATGCTTTGGCTCATTTCTTTAGAGCAAAGCTCCCCCTTGATGTGAGAACCCCTTTTAAAGGGTCAAACTAACCTTGGGTTGTCGTTGAAGACTTCATGTAGATGTTGAAGATGTGGATGCTCAATGTTGATGAAGATCACCAAGAGTTGGGAGCAATCCTTAGGATTCGGGCACTTTCAATACCTACATGGGTTAGTCCCACAAGGAACAAACAAAAATATCCATGGACATAGATTGATGTACACAATAGATGATGTCCATGGAAGCAATGATTACCTTGTCCCTTGACTTACCAACATGAGGGTTTGTGACTCCATGAACTAGTGCAAGATGTGGAAGTTGATTGCACAAGTTCTTGCCAAAAGAATATGAGTGAAGTATATTGGCGGAGTCACCCTCAAGAACTCTCTAGTTCTTCTTCTTCGGGATCCACATCATCTTGATGGGAATCCTTGGGGTAGTAGTTGAGCTTGTCGAAGTAGAACTTGAAGTTGCCTTGGGAACCCACTTGACCATGGCCTTGGGTGCTTCAATAAATGCATCAATCTCCTCTTGAAGCTTGTCCTTGCCTTTTAGCTTGTGGTCTTGTGGTGGAAGGTCATCTTGAGCTTGTTCCTCATTGGAAGAAGTAGGATCATACTTCTCCTTTTGAGAAACAAACATTGGAGTGGGATATTGACCTTCTTCCCATTCAACACCCTCGGCGTTGAACTTTCGCTCAAAACCAATTCCTTGATTCTTCGGTGTCTTCCTTGCTTGCGAACAATTTCCTCAAAGCTCTTGCTTCGGCAAGACTCTTGTAGACACCTTTCTCTATAATCCCTTTCAATAGACTATTTTCTTGCTCAAGTGAAACTTGGCTTGAAACATTGTTAGTGGAATCAAGAGAATTACTAGAAGTAACAACATTTGATTTAGCATGATTATTGTTACTACTAGATGAAGAATTTTTCTTATGCTTGTCATGCTTAGTTTTAATAGGTGGCAAGAAATTAGACAAGAGAAGTCGTTTGGCAAGATATGAAGAACTCTTCTTTCAAGATCGTCATTGATAGCTTTTAGAAACTCATGTTCTTGCTCTAGATTGAGCTTCTCGAAGCGTAGCTTCTCATGAGATCTTAGGAGCTCTCTATGATCTTCTTGAGTTGTTTCATGAGCTAACTTAAGAGTGTTTAGCTCTTTAGTTAGACGCTCAATCTCCTTCATAGCATTGTCATTCGACTCTTCTCGACTATAAAGACTACTAGCATGTTCATCATTACTAAGCTCACTAGATTTATCATGTAAAAGCTCATCTTCACCAAGCAAGTCATCCTCATCACTATCAAAGTCGATAAACTCAGGGTGTGATACCTTGGGGCCTTTTGCCATGAAGCATCTTCCAATTCCCTCATTTGGTGAATCAAATATGTCATAGGAGTTGGAGTTGGAGGACACGAGAGCAAGACCGGCAACACCTTCATCTTGACTGTATTCGGAGTTGGAGTGATAGCTTCTTTCGGAGTGATTGTCGGAGTCGGAGCCGGAAACCCATTCACCAACATGAGCTTGATGTTTTCTTATTGTGTAGCTCCTTGATGACTTGTCTTTCCTTTCCGAATCCTTGCTTCTCCGAGAGGATCTTCGTTCATAACGATCATCTCTACTCCTTCTCTCTTTTCGAGGCGACTCTTCTCTTGAGCTTCTTCTTCTTGGAGATTCTTCCCTTCTCTTGTGGGGAGTCGAACACTCATTTGAGTAGTGTCCGGGTCTTCCACAATTGTAGCAGTTTCGATCACGACTAGAAGATCTCTTTTCATCATATGATCTAGACTTTGAGCTTCTTTCCTTGCTTCTACTCTTGTAGAATTTGTTGAAGTTCTTCACCATTAGGCTTATCTCTTCATTGGAAACTAAC
>CM038141.1:44530624-44643124 GCA_021437245.1 Aegilops speltoides
TCTTGTTCCTTGACAATAACCATCTTTTGACCAAACTTTTTCCTATTTAGAGAGAAACATGGCCCACAACGATGAGGCCGGTGGTTGGGCGGCAAGCAATTCAGGAGCTGTCCCAAGAGTTGGAGGAACAACAACCTCACCGCCTGATGACGCCGCGGAAGACACCGATCCTGATTACACAACCCCTAGTGGCGTCGGGGATGACACCACTAATGGTGCCGCCAAGGATGCCACCACTGATGATGGCGGCGCACACACAGATGGTGGCGGCGCACACACAGATGGTGGCGGCGCACACACAGATGGCAGCCAACCGAAGAAGCAAAGGAAGGGCGGCGCCGAATGCGCTCCGCACCGTCAGGAGGAATTCACTCAAGTGGACTCCGGCGGAATCCAACGAGCCCAAACATATAGTCAAAGGTGCGCGGTTCAGCTCGGGTGCATTCTCCGGAACACCGTCTCGATCAACACCGAGAACCTTAGGCATAAGGACCGAGGGAATTTGCGCAGCCTCCTCTTCATGAAGCTGCACGAGCGATACAAGTTCCCCGAATTTGAAAACACACGCCTCTCGTGGAATAGAGTGAACAATGCCGCCCTCACGAAGATGAGCACGGCCTGTCTACTTGGAGAAGCGCGTGAAGAGAATGATTGATAAAGGTGATAGTTATGACAAGATCAAGGCGAAATATCATTTGATGGGCGAAGATGAGTACAAGGAGTTCAAGATCAAGTGCGAGCCCGCAAGCTCGAATCAAGTCGATGGGGAAAGAAATGCGGAGTTGAACTTAGGGGAACACAAACTCGGTCCCGGCGGTTATAGAGTGGCGGAGCCTATATGGGACAAGGAGGGCGCGGAGCGTGCCGAGCAAGGCCTACCGCCCCGCTTCGAGAAATACAGCGGTGACAAGCAGACCAGGAACTATGTCAGGGCCCGGTACAAGGAGGACCCGATAACAAAGGAGCTTACCATGGATCCGAAGACCAGGGCGCTTGAGCTTGTTCTGGTAAGGAATACACCCCCGCGTAATTAGCTCCATATGGTTGCACTCTAATTAATCACCAATATTTCTAAATGGCTCATGTTCCTTTCGCAGGACAATGAAAGCAGTAGCGCGGGGTCGTCTAAGAGCTCCCCTTCGACACCCCTTTAAATAGGGCGTTGAGCGTAATGAAAAGAAGGATAAGCTCGATAAGCCGGCGTCACTGGTCGTGTGGCCGGCAAAGGCTTGTCCACAAAATGGGGGTCATACTATACCGCTGGTGTGCGGAAGGAGAAAAAGGCCAGCTCGGAAAGCCAAACGCGCGAGGTTGAAGCACTCAAGGCACAAGTGGCGCGGATTCGGAGCTTGTCCAAGAGCAAGTGGAACAACAGCTGGGAGCGGCTCGAAGCCATGGTGCCTACGTTGATTCATGGGCTGACGACGTGGATTGCGGGCGGCCAAAGGGCCTCCCGGTTCCCGCTTCACGGCCAAGAACTCGCCTGGCAAGGCGGCGGCACCATTGGTGTCTCCGGCGGCGGCGCCATTGGTGTCTCCGGCGGCGGCGCCATTGGTGTCTCCGGCGGCGGCGCCATTGGTGTCTTCGGCGGAGGCGGTATTCGTGTCTCCGGCACCGGCACGGGTATTGGAGCTTAATGCACCCGGGTGTACGCCGACCGGCACCTCGCTAGCAAGCGCCCCCTCCGTCAGTTGCACGCCCGCCGTTGGCGGTGCCTCGACATTAGCCGAGCTCGACGGCATCACGGTAACTAAGCCTCTCGGCCGATGACTTCATCTCCTTGCCTTTGACTGGGCATCCCTGACGCCCTACACATGTTTTCGCAGGGCACCGCCGATGTTCCTTGCACTCTTCTGCACTTCGTGGGTGCCGAGTTGGTCGATGTCGCCAAGGGCAAAATTGTTCAACCAGGCAACCCCATGTTCCACGGTAATCCGATGCCAACCACAATGTATAGGGTTGAAGTGGTCCGGGTGCTGCCAGGCTGCGACGAGCTGTTACCTCCGATTCGACCGGCGGGGCGACGAAGAAGATGAGATGACCCTCGGCACTGCGTAAACTGTCCCCTGCTATGGCCGAAGAGCTAGATTCGTTTGGGGGCGGGGGACACCACCCCACAGACAAGACCGCCAGTCGTGCCGGCGCCAAGCCATGGCAAGAACGCAGCAACGCTACCGGACCTGCGGACATCCCTATGGCACAGATCCGGACAGCCCTATGGCACAGATCCGGACGGCGGCGACAACGACGACGGTACATTTACCAAAGTTGACAAGTACTTTGCGAACATGGGTACGCCGACGATTTCTGCGGGCCTCTTTCTCAAGAACCCAGCCAAGACCACCGCGATCTAGCTGGTGCGGCGGAGAAATCCAATTGCAACAAGCGTCGTCGGCGTTCAGTTCTCGTGACACGCCTCAGCTCCGTCTTCACCGAGCCTCGGATAGCTGAGGCGCGAATATTATCAGCCCCAACACGCTGAAGAAGGCGGTGCGTGAGCGAACTTCGGTCCCATTACAGAGATCAAGAAGAAGGGCGGAAGCGAAAGACTAACAAGGGCGCCGGTGCGAGCCAGCCGGCACCGAAGTTCGATTCGTGCTCGGGGCGGGCCACCTTCACCTAAGGATATCTCGAGGAGGGTGCATGTGGCGGGTAGGGCGATGCTACCGCCAAATATGCTGAATGCTGCAACCGGTGCTATCGGAGTCTGCATGATGGTGTTCGATTTTGGAGAAGCAGCGTCTCGAGAGAAGGATGTGGCATACCGGTTTTCGTGGCCAAGGTGCCGAGAGCAAGGGCTTTGTGGATGGCGACATCGGGGTATGATCGTCCTGCGGTTTGATGACATCTTTGCTATGTTTAACCTTCATCCCTTGCACTACACCTTCGTTCGGCTGTTTTATTGAGCATGCGGATGCGGATCATTAGAGACAATAACCCGGACATCGTGATAGTCGACCCCTTCTACATGCGTGCCAAGCACTTGAGCAGCGCTGGGACCGCCAAGTTGCGAGTTCACACCTCGGCGTCATTCGCAAACGCAGATAAGGATAACTTCCTTGTGCCTTACTTTCCGAGTAAGTCATCCCTTAACCGCCCGTAACATACGATTTCTTAGATTTCAATCGTTCTTTTTTTCTAACATTCCGTGTTTTGTGCAGTGACACACATTGCACACTCATCCTCTTAAGCCCGAAATATTCCATGGCCATGTATTTCGACCCGAACCGTAACTCCATGATAGACTACACAAATATGAAGAAAGTTCTTGATGATGTTCTCCCCGGCTACGCCAAATCTGGAGGCACCTTCACCAGGACAGTTCGTATGTACGGCAAGCACATCTTCTCACACAATACGAAGTTCTGCTGCGTCAAGCAGCCGCCTGGCGGTCAGAAGGATGCCTACTACGCCCTCCATCACATGCGGGCGATCGTAAGGGACCATCATCACCTTCTGCTACCAGATAATCTCAAAGATTGGGCCGCGAGCTTGTTGGCAGTCCAGGACGCGGACCTCAGACAAGAATTCTTTCGCATCCAGTCGGAGTTTGCGGACATCATCCTGTTGGGGAACGTAGTAATTTCAAAAATTTTCCTACGTACACGCAAGATCATGGTGATGCATAGCAACGAGAGGGGAGAGTGTTGTCTACGTACCCTCGTGAGACCCGGCGAAGCGATCACAACGTAGAGGAAGTAGTCGTCGTTCTCCTCGCGATCCGACCGATCCCGCGTTACTCCGGCGCCCCGAGTTCTTGACACACGTACAGCTCGATGGCGTCCCTCGTACTCGATCCAGCCGAGTGTCGAGGAGAGTTCCACGGCCGACGGCGTGGTGGCGATCTTGATGTTTCACCGCACAGGCCGCCTAAGCTTCATGATGGTATGACCGAGGTGGAATATGGTGGAGGGGGCACCGCACACGGCTAAGGAACGATCCGTAGATCAAACTTGTGTCTCCATGGGGTGCCCCTGCCCCGTATATAAAGGAGGGAGGGAGGAGGAGGCCGGCCCTCTCTATGGCGCGCATGGGGAGTCCTACTCCCACCGGGAGTAGGATTCCCCCTTCCTAGTCCAACTAGTAGTCCTTCCATGTATTAGGAGTAGGAGAGAAGGAAAGGGAAAAGAGAAGGAGAAGGAAGGAAGGTGCGCCCTCCTAGTCCAATTCGGACTAGACCAAGGGGAGGCGGGGCCACCCTTTGGCCCTTTTCTCCTTTCCCGTATGGCCCATTAAGGCCCAATACGAATTCCGTAACTCTCCCAGACTCGAAAAATACCGAATCACTCGGAACCTTTCCGAACTCGAATATAGTTGTCCAATATATCGATCTTTACGTCTCGACCATTTCGAGACTCCTCGTCATGTCCCCGATCTCATCCGGGACTCGAACTCCTTCGGTACATCAAAATACACAAACTCATAATATAAGCATCATCGAAACCTTAAGCGTGCGGACCCTACGGTTCGAGAACAATGTAGACATGACCGAGACACGTCTCCGGTCAATAACCAATAGCGGGACCTGGATGCCCATATTGGCTCCTACATATTCTACGAAGATCTTTATCGGTCGGACCGCATAACAACATACGTTGTTCCTTTGTCATCGGTATGTTACTTGCCCGAGATTCAATCGTCGGTATCCAATACCTAGTTCAATCTCGTTACGCAAGTCTCTTTACTCGTTCCGTAATACATCATCTCACAACTAACTCATTAGTTGTAATGCTTGCAAGGCTTAAGTGATGTGTATTACCGAGAGGGCCCAGATACCTCTCCGACAATCGGAGTGACAAAACCTAATCTCGAATACGCCAACCCAACATCGCCTTTGGAGACACCTGTAGTACTCCTTTATAATCACCCGATTCGTTGTGACGTTTGGTAGCACCAAAGTGTTCCTCCGTAAACGGAGTTGCATAATCTCATAGTTATAGGAACATGTATAAGTCATGGAAAAAGCAGTAGCAACATACTAAGCGATCGTGTGCTAAGCTAATGGAATGGGTCATGTCAATCAGATCATTCAACTAATGATGTGACCTTGTTAATCAAATAACAACTCCTTGTTCATGGTTAGGAAACATAACCATCTTTGATTAACAAGCTAGTCTAGTAGAGGCATACTAGTGACACTCTGTTTGTCTATGTATTCACACATGTATTATGTTTCCGGTTAATACAATTCTAGCATGAATAATAAACATTTATCATGATATGAGGAAATATATAATAACTTTATTATTGCCTCTAGGGCATATTTCCTTCAGTCTCCCACTTGCACTAGAGTCAATAATCTAGATCACATCACCATGTGATTAACATCGATAGTTCACATCATCATGCGATTAACACCCATAGTTCACATCGTCATGTGACCAACACCCAAAGGGTTTACTAGATTCAGTAATCTAGTTCACATCGCTATGTGATTAACACCCAAAGAGTACTAAGGTGTGATCATGTTTTGCTTGTGAGAGAGACTTAGTCAACGGGTCTTTTACATTTAGATCCGTTATGTATTTTGCAATTTTTCTATGTCTACAATGCTCTGCACGAAGCTACTCTAGCTAATTGCTCCCACTTTCAATATGTATCTAGATCGAGACTTTGAGTCATCGGATCGGTGTCAAAACTTGCATCGGCGTAACCCTTTACGACGAACCTTTTGTCACTTCCATAATCGAGAAACATATCCTTATTCTACTAAGGATAATTTTGACCGCTGTCCAGTGATCTACTCCTAGATCACTATTGTACTCCCTTGCCAAACTCAGTGCAGGGTACAAAATAGATCTGGTACACAGCATGGCATACTTTATAGAACCTATGGCCAAGGCATAGGGAATGACTTTCATTCACTTTCTATCTTCTGCCGTGGTCGGGTTTTGAGTCTTACTCAATTTCACACCTTGTAACACAGGCAAGAACTCTTTCTTTGACTGTTCCATTTTGAACTACTTCAAAATCTTGTCAAGGTATGTACTCATTGAAAAAACTTATCAAGCATCTTGATCTATCTCTATAGATCTTGATGCTCAATATGTAAGCAGCTTCACCGAGGTCTTTCTTTGAAAAACTTCTTTCAAACACTCCTTTATGCTTTGCAGAATAATTCTACATTATCTCCGATCTACAATATGTCACTCACATATACTTATCAGAAATGTTGTAGTGCTCCCACTCACTTTCTAGTAAATACAGGCTTCTCCAAAAGTCTGTATAAACCCAAATGCTTTGATCACACTATCAAAGCGTTTATTCCAACTCCGAGATGCTTGCACCAGTCCATAGATGGAT
This sequence comes from Aegilops speltoides, assembly GCA_021437245.1. NCBI lineage: Eukaryota > Viridiplantae > Streptophyta > Magnoliopsida > Poales > Poaceae > Aegilops > Aegilops speltoides. Next base: position 44,536,928 of record CM038141.1, read on the forward strand.
CGCTGGAGCTTGCATACTTTGTTAGCTCCCTTTGGATCGACAAAACCTTCTGGTTGCATCATATACAACTCTTCTTCCGTAAATCCATTCAGAATGCAGTCTTTACATCCATTTGCCAAATTTCATAATCATAAAATCGGCAATTGCTAACATGATTCGGACAGACTTAAGCATCGCTACGGGTGAGAAGGTCTCATCGTAGTCAATCCCTTGAACTTGTCGAAAACCCTTTGCGACAAGTCGAGCTTTGTAGACGATAACATTACCGTCGCGTCGGTCTTCTTCTTGAAGATCCACTTGTTTTCTATTGCTTGCCTACCCTCGGGCAAGTCAACCAAAGTCCATACTTTGTTTTCATACATGGATCCCATCTCGATTTCATGGCCTCAAGCCATTTTGCGGAATCTGGGCTCACCATCGCTTCTTCATAGTTCGTAGGTTCATCATGATCTAGTAGCATGATTTCCGAACAGGATTACCGTACCACTCGTGCGGATCTTACTCTGGTTGATCTCGAGGTTCTGCGGTAACTTGATCTGAAGTTTCATGATCAACATCATCAACTTCCTCACTACTTGGTGTAGATGTCTCAGAAACTGGTTTCTGCGACAAACTACTTTCAAGTAAGGGAGAAGGTACTATTACCTCATCAAGTTCTACTTTCCTCCCACTCACTTCTTTCGAGAGAAACTCCTTCTCTAGAAAGGATCCATTCTTAGCAACGAATGTCTTGCCTTCGGATCTGTGATAGAAGGTGTACCCAACAATTTCCTTTGGGTATTCTATGAAGACGCACTTCTCCGATTTGGGTTTGAGCTTATCAGGATGAAACTTTTCACATAAGCATCGCAACTCCAAACTTTAAGAAACGACAACTTGGGTTTCTTGCTAAACCACAGTTCATATAGTGTCGTCTCAACGGATTTAGATGGTGCCCAATTTAACGTGAATGCAGTTGTCTCTAATGCATGATCCCAAAACGATATTGGTAAATCAGTAAGAAACATCATAGATTGCACTTTATCCAATAAAGTGCGGTTACGATGTTTGGACACACCATAACATTGTGGTGTTCCAGGTGGCGTGAGCTGTGAAACTATTCCACATTGTTTTAATTGAAGACCAAACTCGTAACTCAAATATTCGTCTCCGCGATCAAATCGTAGAAACCTTATTTTCTTGTCATGATGATTTTTCCACTTCACTCTGAAATTCTTTGAACCTTTCAACTATTTCAGACTTATGTTTCATCAAGTAGATATACCCATATCTGCTCAAATCATCTGTGAAGGCCAGAAAATAACGATACCCGCCGCGAGCCTTAACACTCATTGGATCGCATACATCAAGATGTATTATTTCCAATAAGTCGGTTGCTCGCTCCTTTATTCCGGAGAACGGAGTCTTAGTCATCTTGCCCATGAGGCATGGTTCGCAAGCATCAAGTGATTCATAATCAAGTGATTCCAAAATCCCATCAGCATGGAGTTTCTTCATGCGCTTTACACCAATATGACCTAAACGGCAGTGCCACAAATAAGTTGCACTATCATTATTAACTTTGCATCTTTTGGTTTCAATATTATGAATATGTGTATCACTACGATCAAGATCCAATGAACCATTTTCATTGGGTGTGTAACCATATAAGGTTTTATTCATGTAAATGAACAACAGTTTATTCTCTTACTTAAATGAATAACCGTATTGCAATAAACATGATCAAATCATATTCATGCTCAGCGCAAACACCAAATAATATTTATTTAGGTTCAACACTAATCCCGAAAGTATAGGGAGTGTGCGATGATGATCATATCAATCTTGAAACTACTTTCAACACACATCGTCACTTCACCCTTAACTAGTTTCTGTTTATTCTGCAACTCCCGTTTCGAGTTACTACTCTTAGTAACTGAACCAGTACCAAATACCGAGGGGTTGCTATAAACACCAGTAAAGTACACATCAATAACATGTATATCAAATATACCTCTGTTTACTTTGCCATCCTTCTTATCCGCCAAATACTTGGGGTAGTTACGCTTCGATAGAACCATTCCCTTTGCGGTAGAAGCACTTAGTCTCGTGCTTAGGTCCGGACTTGGGCTTCTTCACTTGAGCAGCAACTTGCTTGCCGTTCTTCTTGAAGTTCCCTTCTATCCCTTTGCCCTTTTCTTGAAACTAGTGGTCTTGTTAACCATCAACACTTGATGTTCTTTCTTGATTTCTACCTTCATTGATTTCAACATCACGAAGAGCTCGGGAATCGTTTTCATCATCCCTTGCATACTATAGTTCATCACGAAGTTCTACTAACTTGGTGATGGTGACTAGAGAACTCTGTCAATCACTATCTTATCTGGAAGATTAACTCCCACTTGATTCAAGCGATTGTAGTACCTGCAATCTGAGCACATGCTCACTAGTTGAGCGATTCTCCTCCATCTTTTAGCTATAGAACTTTTGGAGACTTCATATCTCTCAACTCGGTATTTGCTTGAAATATTAACTTCAATTCTGGAACATCTCATATGGTCCATGATGTTCAAAACATCTTTGAAGTCCCGATTCTAAGCCATAAAGCATGGTGCACAAAACTATCAAGTAGTCATCATATTGAGCTAGCCAAACGTTCATAACGCCGCATCGCTCTCCTGCAACAGGTTTGTCACCTAGCGGTGCATCAAGGACATATTTCTTCAAGCAGCAATGAGGATAAACCTCGGATCACGGATCCAATCCGCATCATTGCTACTAACATTTTTCAACACAGTTTTCTCTAGGAACATATCAAAAACAAACATATGAAAGCAACAACGCGAGCTATTGATCTACAACATAATTTGCAAAATACTACCAGGACTAAGTTCATGATAAATTTAAGTTCAATTAATCATATTACTTAAGAACTCCCACTTAGACAGACATCTCTCTAGTCATCTAAGTGATCACGTGATCCAAATCAACTAAACCATAACCGATCATCACGTGAAATGGATTAGTTTTCAATGGTGAACATCTTATGTTGATCATATCTACTATATGATTCACGCTCGACCTTTCGGTCTCTGTGTTCCGAGGCGATATCTGCATATGCTAGGCTCGTCAAGTATAACCCGAGTATTCTGCGTGTGCAAAACTGGCTTGCACCCGTTGTAGATGGACGTAGAGCTTATCACACCCGATCATCACGTGGTGTCCGCAGGCACGACGAACTTTGGCAGCGGTGCATACTCGGGAGAACACTTCTTGATAATTTAGTGAGAGATCATCTTATAATGCTACCGTCAATCAAAGCAAGATAAGATGCATAAAGGATAAACATCACATGCAAATCAATATAAGTGATATGATATGGTCATCATCATCTTGTGCTTCGTGATCTTAATCTCCGCAGCACCACCATGATCACCATCGCCACCGGCGCGACACCTTGATCTCCATCGTAGCATCGTTGTCGTCTCGCCAATCTTATGCTTCTCGACTATCGCTACCGCTTAGTGATAAAGTAAAGCATTACGAAGCGATTGCATTGCATACAATAAGCGACAACCATATGGCTCCAGCCATTGCCGATAACCGGTTACAAAACATGATCATCTCATACAATAAAATATAGCATCACATCGTGACCATATCACATCACAACATGCCCTGCAAAAACAAGTTAGGCGTCCTCTACTTTGTTGTTGCAAATTTTACGTGGCTGCTACGGGCTTAAGAAAGAACCAGTCTCACCTCGCATCAAAACCACAACGATACTTCGTCAAATAGACTCCGTTTAACCTTCTCAAGGACGGGCGTAGCCACACTCAGTTCAACTAAAATGAGAGAGACAGACACCCACCAGTCACCTTTAAGCAACGAGTGCTCGTGGCGGTGAAACCAGTCTCGCGTAAGCGTCTGCGTAATGTCGGTCCGGGCCGCTTCATCTCACAATACCGCTGAACCAAAGTATGACATGCTGGTAGGTAGTATGACTTGTATCGCCCACAACTCACTTGTGTTCTACTCGTGCAAAACATCAAACCATAAAACCTAGGCTCGATACCCTTTGTTGGGGAACGTAGTAATTTCAAAAATTTTCCTACGTACACGCAAGATCATGGTGATGCATAGCAACGAGAGGGAGAGTGTTGTCTCGTACCCTCGTGACCCGGCGAAGCGATCACAACGTAGAGGAAGTAGTCGTCGCTCTCCTCGCGATCCGACCGATCCGGCGCCGTTACTCGGCGCCCCGAGTTCTTGACACGTACAGCTCGATGGCGTCCCTCGTACTCCGATCCAGCCGAGTGTCGAGGGAGAGTTCCGTCAGCACGACGGCGTGGTGACGATCTTGATGTTTCACCGGCACAGGGCTTCGCCTAAGCTTCGCGATGGTATGACCGAGGTGGAATATGGTGGAGGGGGGCACCGCACACGGCTAAGGAACGATCCGTAGATCAAACTTGTGTCTCCATGGGGTGCCCCCTGCCCCCGTATATAAAGGAGGGAGGGAGGAGGAGGCCGGCCCTCTCTATGGCGCGCCATGGGGAGTCCTACTCCCACCGGGAGTAGGATTCCCCCTTTCCTAGTCCAACTAGTAGTCCTTCCATGTATTAGGAGTAGGAGAGAAGGAAAGGGAAAAGAGAAGGAGAAGGAAGGAAGGGTGCGCCCCCCCTCCCTAGTCCAATTCGGACTAGACCAAGGGGAGGGGCGCGGCCACCTTTTGGCCCTTTTTCTCCTTTCCCGTATGGCCCATTAAGGCCCAATACGAATTCCGTAACTCTCCGGTACTCAAAAATACCGAATCACTCGGAACCTTTCCGAACTCGAATATAGTCGTCCAATATATCGATCTTTACGTCTCGACCATTTCGAGACTCCTCGTCATGTCCCCGATCTCATCCGGGACTCCGAACTCCTTCGGTACATCAAAATACACAAACTCATAATATAACCGCCGAAACCTTAAGCGTGCGGACCCTACGGTTCGAGAACAATGTAGACATGACCGAGACCGTCTCCGGTCAATAACCAATAGCGGGACCTGGATGCCCATATTGGCTCCTACATATTCTCGAAGATCTTTATCGGTCGGACCGCATAACAACATCGTTGTTCCCTTTGTCGTCGGTATGTTACTTGCCCGAGATTCAATCGTCGGTATCAATACCTAGTTCAATCTCGTTACCGCAAGTCTCTTTACTCGTTCCGTAATACATCATCTCACAGCTAACTCATTAGTTGTAATGCTTGCAAGGCTTAAGTGATGTGTATTACCGAGAGGGCCCGAGATACCTCTCCGACAATCGAGTGACAAAACCTAATCTCGAAATCGCCAACCCAACATCTGCCTTTGGAGACACCTGTAGTACTCCTTTATAATCACCCGATTCGTTGTGACGTTTGGTAGCACCAAAGTGTTCCTCCGTAAACGGAGTTGCATAATCTCATAGTTATGGGAACATGTATAAGTCATGGAAAAAAGCAGTAGCAACATACTAAACGATCGTGTGCTAAGCTAATGGAATGGGTCATGTCAATCAGATCATTCAACTAATGATGTGACCTTGTTAATCAAATAACAACTCCTTGTTCATGGTTAGGAAACATAACCATCTTTGATTAACAAGGTAGTCTAGTAGAGGCATACTAGTGACACTCTGTTTGTCTATGTATTCACACATGTATTATGTTTCCGGTTAATACAATTCTAGCATGAATAATAAACATTTATCATGATATGAGGAAATATATAATAACTTTATTATTGCCTCTAGGGCATATTTCCTTCACATCCATCAAGATGTCCTTCATACGTCGGGGCAGTTCTTCCTCAGAAATCAACCGTCCAACAGTGAGATAGATGGAATGCTACAAATGCAGGGTGACAACGACCGCGATTTCATGACCATCGCGACAGACGGCGGCTTCATCCACGCTCCTGTCCGATGAGTCGAGTCGAAAGTAGTGATGTGTAGTTCTGAAACATTGATTGGCTCATGTTGTAATTAAACTTTTTAATGAATTCGTATGTCTCTTTGGTTTGGACGGTTGTTCAACTTAGATGTAATCGATGCTATTTTATTAGTAGGACCATGAATCGTGCTATTAATGTCTTGCTTTTCTCTTCCGATCCTTTTGTTGCATACTTACACATTGCTTATGTATTGTCTGGTGTTTGGCTTGTGCATAGAGATGCCGTCGTATGTCGTGTACAAGGGTAAGGTTCACCGGAGTCTACGATGACTGGGAGGAGTGTCGGAGTCTACGATGACTGGGAGGAGTGTCGGAGACAGGTTCACCGGTTCAGCGGTAATAGTTACAAAGGGTACACCACTAGGGCGGAGGCCGAATCTAGATACGCCCGCTATCTAGCAGGAGAGAGGAGGGAGCGTTGGAGGAACCGGATGAAGACCAGTTTGATCGCGATGATGCTCATCCTGATGACCACAGCTCTCTTCTATGTGATGGTAGTTTAGATGATCGATATCGACTTGTAATGTGAAGGCAAACTCGATACTCGCGGTCTTGAGACTTGTAATGTTTTATCTTTGTCCGGTCTTTTGAATCCGGAGACTAATATGATGAATTGTATTCGGAGACTAATCTTCTATTGTATTTGATGAATCTGATGTTGTTGTGTGCTGCTGTCTATATTCTATGCAATAATATATTTTGTAACTTGTGCAAAAATCAGAAAAGCAAAAAAAAATAAAACCTAATATTCATACTAATGGCGCACCACAAAAGACACTAATGGCGCACTGTGATCATCACACTAATGGCGCATTAACAGCTGATGCGCCATTAGAATGCCATAGCACATTTGTACATATGGCCCCTGGGAGGCATTCTAATGGCGCACTGCAGGCTATACTAATGGCGCAGTAGGCGATGCGCCATTAGAACACCAGATACTAATGGCGCACCGGCAGTGCGCCATTATAATTTAATTCTAATGGCGTGATGCCAGTGGCGCACTGGTAGTGCGCCATTAGAAGGCAAAACCAGTGCGCCACTAGCATGCCTTTTCCTAGTAGTGCACAAGCAACCACTGCTGCCCTCACAGCCTTAGGTTGTGAGGCCGGCATGGGTGAACGAGTCCGTGGATACCACCCAACTCCAAACGCCAGCCCGCGGCCTCCAAGTCGCCACAGCACTGGCCGACATGCTCCACGAAACACCGGGAGACCCGAACATTATCACGAATCTCATAAGGGTACTCCATAACACAGTGGAGCTCCAAGACAACATCAGTGAATCAAGACAGCATTTGCCGGGCACTGGCAGCGTCCTTTTAGCCGCAACATACCCACATCAGGACGATCGTTAGGGATTGGTGCCTCGGCCAGAGCCCGCACCAAGGGATGAGTTCGGAAACCTTCATCAAGCAATTTCAGATTTTATTGAGGATTTAATTCGTTGTAATTTTTGTGCATAACATTTTTATTTGATTTGTAGGGATTGAAATCTTTAGGAAAAATTTCTTTGCACTACATTTTAAAGAAAAAATTACATCCACTCCAACCTCTTTGAAAAAAATCATGTGATTTTCTAACACCGGCGTGCGAGAGAGTGAGTCACGTGAAGGAAGGATAAATAGTTTCAGGTTTTATAGAATGGGCGGTGTACGTATCATGTGTGTACTCGTTTATTCTTTGAATACAAAAGTATAACATCTGTATTGAATTGAAAAAAATCAAATATGCATCACTAGTCGCAAGCGGATACTACGCCAAACAAAAAAGAAAAGAAAAGAAAAAAAGAACAGTTTGTTCCGGTCTGGCGCGTGGCCTCATTTGCGTGTCCCCTACTCGTCGGATTCCGACAGTAGCTTTACGGACTGGAACCGAGTCGAGAACGGTGGACACATGCACATAGCCATCGAGCTACTATTATAAATATGTGCCCCTAGGTATCTCGTGGACTCATCGATTCTTCATCTCCATCAAACAAGCTATTGATCGACATCTCCCTCTCGCGCGTTGGCGTGGCGGCTGATCCACGGCCGGAAATCAATGGCAGCAGAAGCTTTTCTCCCGCCGCTGCTCCCGACGCCACCCAGGAGCGAGATGCTGCCGATCCTCCCGACGCCGCCCAGGAGCGAGATGCTGCCGCTGTTGCCGACGCCGCACGGTGTCATCCTCACCATGCTGGTGTCCGCCATGGCAGGCCGCGCCGACTTCGTCCAGAGGTGGGACTGGAACAAGAAGGGCAAGAAGCCATGCAGCTTCATCTGCTCCTCCTCATCGTCGTCGTCGGAGGGCAGCGGGAGCACCGGTCGTGCCGACTCCGTCGAGAGGTGGGACTGGAACAAGAAGTGCAAGAAGCCATGCAGCTCCATCTGCTCCTTGTCGTCGTCGTCGTCGGAGGGCAGCCAGAGCACCGGTCGTGCCGACTCCGTCGACAGGTGGGACTCGGACGAGAAATACTACAAGAAGCCCCGCACCACCAAGTCGTCGTCGTCGTCGTCATACAGCGCCGGCAGCCCCGGACGTGCCGACTCCGTCGAACGCTGGGACAGCAAGAAGAAACTCTCGACCTCGTGCAGTGCGTCTCTCCAGCCCACAGATCCGGGCCGCCATGACGACGGCAACAACAAGCGCCTGCCTAGCCCTAGCCGCGCGTCCTCGGCGGAGCGCTGGGACTTGCACAAGAAGCCCTGCCCGGAGCAGACGGAGAGGCTGCCTCGGACTAACGCGGCAGCGACGAAGACGCCGGCGCTCGCCAGGACACCGCAGAAGGCCATGTTCGCCGGGCCCAACTTTCACGCCTCGCCGGATCCGAGCATGCTCCCCATGCCGCCCTTCTTTCTGCTGGCACGTTCGCGTGCGCTCTGTACAAGTCATTAAGTCCATTGCAGCGATTCCTTTGCTTTGTGATGAGGAGTAGTGCTGTAGTAGGATGCGGAATTCAATCACATAACTTCTTGTAATCCCTTTTGTTTCGTTCATCTCGTGGTGAAACATATAGGAAGGATGTTTTAATTTTCATGAATCTGTTAATGGTCATTTTTCTGCAGCTTAATGCATCAACTTTTAATGTACTGTCGCGTTGAACTTGAAGTGCCTGAAGGCTTCCTTTTCCTTGGTACGTAGATCGCCTGAACTACTGAAGGATCCAAACATTAGATCCATGTATTATTTTGTCCTTATACGTCCGGATGGGCTACCCGGTCACGTTTTTTTGACCCAGACTGACGCCTCAAACGCACAGACTGACCGGCACCCCCCCATATCCAACCCAAATATAAGACGGATATGGGGTCCCGGCCACGCCCGGACGCATCGGCCTGACAAGCCCGGCCCACCAGCTTCCCCACGGATGTCCCACAAAAATCCCGTCGGCCTAGTCGGTCTGAAACCCTAGCTCACTCAATCTCCTCTCTCGTTCCGTCCTCTCTCGTTCCGTCCTCTCCTCTCGCCGCACCGATTCCGATCGAATCCGGCGCAATGTCGATCTCCGGGAGCCGCTCCGACAAGGTGGATCCGGAGTATTAGCTTTCCCTCCGCATCGCCTTGGAGCGGTCCAAGGTGCAGACCGGGGCAGCTCTGGATCTGCAGCCTCGCTGCAGCCGCAGCTTTTCCGTCGGCGGATCTCGGACGCCGGCGTTGGCCCCTCCCGGCCCATGGGCAGCTCCAATAGGTGCCCAGCGCAATCGGTGCCTCCCCTATGTCGCCCCCTCGCCCCGCCGGCTGCTGCTCCCCCACGCCGTCCCTCGCCCTGCCGGCTGCTACTTCCCTCCCGCCCCATGGGCAGCTCCAACAGGCGGCCAGCGCAATCGGCGCCTACCCTATGCCGTCCCCTCGCCCCGCTAGCTGCTGCTCCCCCTCCTGGGTAGCAATGGGTGCTTGTGCCAGCCCGGCCGGCCCGAACGCGCACGCCAGAGTCGTAGGCGCGCGCCGGCCACCGCGAGAGGCAGCGGACAAGGGAGAGGGAGACTATGGAGAGCTCTATCTGACGCCGGTGTGGGTTACCGGCGGAGCCCAACGAGGACGAGCGGCTCCTCGCGTGGGTCTATTGCCGGTCGCTTACGACGGCGGGGACGGACGCTCGGTGGCTCCGCTGGAAGAACGTGAAGGCTCTCCGGCTTGCCATCGAGCAGTCCGGGCGGAAGGCCTTCGAGAAGGCGATGGAGGCGGCTCGGCTGGCCAAGCTTGGGCGCCAGCAGTACCGGGCCGTCTAGTGCCTCAAGGGCATCGTCATCGTCGACTCCTCCTTTGACGACAACCACAGCTCCTCCTCCGACGAATCGGACGATCCTCCACCAGCCGCTGACGGCTACAGCTACGCCGGTGACTAGAAGGGGAAAGGGCCGGCCTGGAAGTGCTAAAGTTTTAGATTAGTCCGTCGTTTATGTGAACTTTGATGGATCTTTTGGTGAACTATTGCGCTATTTCTATGTCCGGTCAGCTAATCTACGTTGTTTGATTGACGTTACATGGTACAGTATGGATATAGAAGTTGGGATATGAGAGACACAGATGTAGACGACGCGATTTGAGGAGTGCCCGGTAGGTGTCCGCGGACGCGTCCGGGCGTGTCCGCGGGCTTTTGAGGGCCCAGATTTACCAAATCCCGCTATAGATGCTCTTACAAACTTCTGCAGTAGAACCACATTATCTTACTAGTTACTATCGTGTGTTCATGCAATCAGAATTAGTATGCAAGGCAGTGCTTATTCATGCATTATTAGTTCATGACAGAAGCATTTACCGATCAATTTAGTTATACCATCACCGAGAAACGAGATGCAGAAACAGTTCTCGCAGAAATGAACTCAGGGAAGATACAAACACAACTATTTCCCCACGAAAAAGTTGAAGTTGAGCTTGTTTGTAGGTGAATCGAATGCAGCTATTCATTTTTCCGGCTGCAGCTGGAGACAGGCGGATGCTATTGCTAACAATTAAGCTAACTGAATCCAATGCAGTACATCTGCAACAAAGGGTAGAGTAGCAGAGAGAAACGAGACAGGTGATAGGTACTACGAAGCACTCAAGATTCGCGCCCCTACACTAGCTCACCTAAGGCCTCCTCTACTCTAGCAACCTAACTGCACTTATCAAAAAAGTCTTTCCGCCCCGCTTTATACATAAAGCAGCGCTCAACATACATGATGCAAACCACCCGACTGCACTTCAAAATCCAACAAAATTTGAACCAAACGGATGCAAACGAAAAAATTGCATTGAGAAATGAGACAGATCATAGGTGTTGTGTTTTTTTGACGAAAAACAGCAGGTAAGAGCATCTAGTACAACCGAATCGCTCAGAACTGTCCGCCGGTGACTGTCCGATCATGAAATTGCCATCCAAGGATCCCCACCCCCTTCCAAACATGGGCTATTTGGCACCCCCAAACCAAGCCCATATGTGGGGTGGATATGGGGGGAACGGAGACGCGGTCGCCACGTCGGATTGCAGTCACACGACCCATCTTGTCCCCACAAAAACCCCAACTGGACCCAAATCCTAGCTCACTCTCATCCTCTCCGCTCCCCTTCACGCTCCACTCTCGTATGCTCCCTTCCCCGTTCCTTCCCCTACCCGCACTACCATGGCCAGCTTTGGCAGCCGATCCGGTAGTGAGGCGAACCCTCCGCCGGTTGCGGGTGGATAGGGGGCTCGAGCTTCGCGCCATCCCCAGACACCCAGCGAGGCAGGTCCATGCATAACGCACCTCTCCATCAAGGTCTGCACCGGCCTATCGCCCTCGACACCCCTCCCTTCCCCTCCCCTCCAGCTCCTGTCCCCGATCAACGTTGGGTGCTCATGCTCACACCACCGAGCTTGAAGGCGTGGGCTGCATGCCGCGATAAGCAATCGGACGCCTAGAGGGGGGTGAAGTCTAAAATAAACCATCACTTCGTAAAGACAGGCGCAAATGAACCCTCACCTCCAAATCCCTGAAGTTAATACCCCAACCTCTTTGATCCCGGTCTTTTGTAACCCTAGACACGTTTGGCGCACTAGTAAAAGGAACGATCCCAGTCGGGTTCATCCGCTACTCTCATTGACAGTGTGGGTCCATAAGTCATATTCATCTCTCTCCTTTTATCTCCTTCCTCTATCCTCACCTCTTCCCTCTAACCCTCTCCATTACTGATCCATCTTTCCTCTTCTAGGTGGCTGGCCAAGCCGCACACTGGTTGGCGTCGACGGCCGAGCCGACTCTGTCCGGACGACAATCGGAGGCATCGGCTATTCGAGACCTTCGGACGGTGTGGCCGGACAGAGTGATGGTGGCGGGCCGCTAGGTCTCAGCGGAGCGCGGCATGGCCAACAGGGGCCGTACGCAGCAAGCACGGCGACGCGCGGGCAGCCGGTCGGTGACGTGCGCGGCCAGTGGGGCCGAGCCACCGAGGCACGCGGTGGGCCGCGGTAGCCAGGCCGGCGTATCACGTGGCACCCGCAGCTCATGGCGCAGTTGAGGCTTGGCGCGGCACAAGGACAGAGACACCACTCGGCCATGTGAGCTTACCATCCAGCTAAGGGGCCACGGTGGTGCTGTCCAATCGATAGAACGGTGGTGCGCATGCAAGCATGTCAGCGGCCAACGGGGCGTAGCTGAGAGAAACTGCATGAAGCAGGTGGCGTCGGGCATGAAACCGAAGCACGGCGCGCTGGCTGCCGGCAAACCGGAGCAAACATCAGCGTGGTTGGCGAGCAACGCGGCGGCCAATGGCGGGATGGATACATGGATGCGTACGTGCATGCATGTGCACAAACAGACATGAGTGCAGCCTGCAGGACATCAGCTTGGCACGGCAAGGCTTGATAGCGTCGACGACCACCACCTGCAGCTCGTCTGGAATGGCTTCGACGGCCGAGCCGAGCGCGTCTGGCACACTGATCAGGTCGGACATACGAGTCCACCTGCAGCGCAGTCTTGAGCTTGGTCAGAAGTCGGCGCCGCTGCCGGTAACCTGCACTACACCTGATCGGTTGAGCCGTGAACTCGTGCGGAGATGCATATGATAGGTGGGCCCATGTAGTAAGTCACTGTAGAAATCAATCCTGACTAGGATCGTACATTTCCAATTACACCAAACAAGATTTTACTCAGACAGGGTCGGGATTGACCGGGATTTGTATATACAGAGTACCAACTTCAGGGATTTAGAGGTGAGGGTTCATTTATGTCGGCCTCTACAACTTCAAGGTTTATTTCAGACTTCACTCCCTAGAGGGTGACGGAGGTTGGTTCCTCCTACTCTGGCTGCACGTCCTGCGGGTCTGCACCCGCCCACCCGAAGGATGAGTGCTACGGGATAGTAGCACCTCCCTGCGTCACGCTGGGATTTGGAGACTCAGAGCTCACAGAGTTGGTGTGGGGAAGAAGTAGACAGAGAGAGGAAAGAGAGGAGTAATTTTTACAATAATCATTCGTACCCTCTCGCACACGTGACACACGCTTAAGTAGCTAACCGTGACAAGCTACATGGGCTGGGCTGAAAGACTAAACGCATGGGCCAGGTTCACGTCGTTGCATACCATTCTCTTAAGGAACAATTCACACTCGATTGTACGAAATCGCTAATTAAGGAGTACTCCTTGCGGAGATCACTCCAACTTTCCCAGGTTGCGACAAGTGGCGCGCAGCATGTGCGTCACTTGTCGCAACCTGGGAATTTTCCCTTTTTTTGTAGATCCGTTTATTCAAAATGTTTTATCTCTTAAACCGTGCGTCCAAATTTTGAACCGCTTTCGCCGTTGGATGCCTCGCGTCGAGATCTTCAAAACTAGATCCCATGTTGATAGGTTTTGACGAACTTTTTTTCACGAAAAAACTGGATGAAAAAAACCGACGAAAAAACCGAACTGGAAACACGGGATATTTTCCCTTTCAGAAAGAGGCACGCCCGTGCCTCTGACGAAATCACAACCGTGCCTCTCGCGGAAGCAAAACCGCGCCTCTCGCGAAAGAAAAAAACAGAAAACGCGTTTTTTTTCTTTCCGAAAGAGGCACGCCCGTGCCTCTTGCGAAAGCACAACCGTGCCTCTCGCGGAAGCAAAACCGTGCCTGTCGCTAAAGAAAAAAAAACAGAAAACGTGTTTTTTTCGTTTCCAAGAGGCACGGCCGTGCCTCTTGCAAAAGCACAACCGTGCCTCGCACGAAAACAAAACCGTGACTCTCGCGAAAAAATGCATTTTTTTGCGCAAAAAAAGTTATTTTTTTCGAAAGAAAAATTTTGGTTGAAAAGCTAGGGAAGACCGGTAGAAAACCAAAACGTTAAAAAAACCGTTTAAAAAGCTGAAAATGCGTGCGTAAAAAAAATCCGAAGGAAGCACCCAGAGCACGACACGTATCGTTGCAGCCGTAAGCGCTGGACCATACCCATGTAGCCATTGATAGAGGTATCACTCCAGGTGACCTTTAGCTGCGTGTGCGTGTACTTATTGCCTGAGACGAAGGATGCACAACAATTTGCTTCCTAAATGTCAGCTTCAAAACTTTGACCAGAATTGCTACATCCCAGCTCAATGCGGTGGCCGACCATGTCGTCACTTGTGCAAGCGACTCAAACAATCCTTTTCTTGCCACAAATGGCCTTTATGCAGGGGCAAGAACATCATGGAGGTGCGATCATGTATCGGAACATCCATGACTGGGTTCATTTTTAAGATTGACTTCAATGATGCATTTTCTATGCTACATTAGGTCCAATCAGGCCCGTGCATGAAGAAATAGGTCCGTTTGGTTGATTGGACTGCATCTAAATGCTGGCCCGCACGAATCTCAAAGCATCTCTGGGCCTGGCTCTGGAGGAAAGGCCGAATCGGCCGTTTTTGGTGAGCCAGGCTCGCTCAAGCCACGCGTGGCAAGCGCCTGCACGCGTAGGGAAGCGTGGAGACGATGAGACGTCTCCTAACTCCCATTGCTCCTTCCCGTCACCACCCTGACAGTTCACACCCCCCCACCCCCACCGACCGTTCGTTTTCTCCGATGGTAGAGCCACTGTCTCGCCGCGCCCCACCCACTCCAGTCATTGCTGACATGAATCACATCTAGGAGAGGTGGATTGCCGGCCTCTCCGCTGCCGGTCGGGCTCTCGTGGGCGCAATCCGTGTGCTCTCCCCTTTCTGGACCATGCCGCCACCCTGCTGGGCTAATGCAGCACCGCCGCCGCTCGCTCCGGCTCTGCCACCGGAGCCGGAGCTCCTCTTGTTGGGATCAATGATGGCGAGGATTCAATACCCGCCGGCTCCGTCATTTGCCGGCCCCTGTTATGGTGATATTTTTACCCCCATTCGAGGGTTTTCTCCCCTGCGCCCGGTGCAAGGGGAGGGGAGCTCGAGGTCGCCGGGCTCCTCGTCCAGCCGGCGTGCGACGAGGTCCACGACACCGTCCCTTGAAATGGCCGGTTCTTCTTCGTCGGCGGTGGCGGCACTCCTCTTCCCGCGGGGTTATCTCCACGGCCGGCGTACGCTCCACCGACATCCCACATGATTAATATTGGAAGTTGATCTCACACATACAATCTAATCATGGGACATGGCTCACACATGTTTCTTTTCGTGCTCATATTTTGTCACAAATATGAAATTGAGCGCACGCGAAGCCACATATCCCCTTCGTTGTTCATATTTACTACCCCATAAACAAAATATCATCGATTCTATTCATATGAATCGGTCAAACATGAAGAGATCGGACTATATGAACACGAAGAGATCCGAACTATACAAGTAAGATTTAGATTGATCAATTGACATGTGCTCACCTCGGTTTTCCGATCCAGCGGCGAATATTTGTTGCTGAGACGGCGGCGGAGACCGGCGGTGGCGGTGGCAAAGTCAGAGGATAGGACGGCGGCGTGATTTGAGGCTCAAAGGGCTGGTTGTACCGCTATTTATAAACCAGGGTAAGCCGAGTGTACTTTAACGACAACTCGGCTTACTGGGAGGCCAAGCATTTTTTGGATTTGGAAAAGAAAATCGACAATATAATCCAAGTGTCCGGGGGAGCACACTCGGTTTACACCAATGGTCGTCAGGTAAGCAGTTAGGTGCGCCGACGGCGGCCAGGTGGCAACAGACTTTGCCGATATTTTCCTCTGTGCCGAGTATATTTTCACGAGCATCATTGCTTACTCAATCATAAGCCGAATACATTTTGTTCGTCCTCACGGCTTACTCTGACGGCCGTGGTCCTACAGTTTGCTGCACACATTTTGGCGCATACTCGGTGTAGCCTTGGATGCCCTCAGCGCAGTGGTGAATCTTGGAAGAAAATGAAGGGGAGGGGGGCTTAAAATTAATGGTGTGAACAAAAAACCACCAACTCTTACAGTTTTTTAGTTCAAATAAGGTTAAAATTTTGATACGGGGCTGGGATGAATACTAGTAAATTTTATTTCAATTTTTCCTGTAGTGGTGTATTCATTTATTTTTGAGCACTGCTGCCCGTATTCATTTTCACTTTGAATACAAAACGATCTGTATTGAATTTGACAAAAAAAGGCATCACTAATCGGAAGCGGATAGAAAAAAAACAGTTTTGTTCGGTTTGGCGCGTGGCCTCATTTCCGTGTCCCCACTCATCCAATCCGAGTTCGACGGTATTGCTTACAGACTCGATCCGCGTGGGGAATGAAGGCACACATACCGAGCTAGCTTACTATAAATATGTGCCCGTTGGTATCTCATGGACTCATCAATTCATCTCCATCAAACAACCTATCGATCGATCGAGATCTCCCTCTCGGGCGTGGCGGCTGATCCATCCACGAAAATCAATGGCAGCAGAAGCTCTTCTCCCGCCGCTGCTCCCGACGCCACCTAGGAGCGAGATGCTGCCGATCCTCCCGACGCCGCCCAGGAGCCAGATGCTGCCGCTGTTGCCGACGCCGCACGGTGTCATCCTCACCATGCTGGTGTCCGCCATGGCAGGCCGCGCCGACTTCGTCCAGAGGTGGGACTGGAACAAGAAGTGCAAGAAGCCATGCAGCTCCGTCTCCTCGTCCTCGTTCTCGTCCTCGTCGTCGGAGGGCAGCGGGAGCACCGGTCGTGCCGACTCCGTCGAGAGGTGGGACTGGAACAAGATGTGCAAGAAGCCATGCAGCTCCATCTGCTCCTCCTCGTCGTCATCATCGGAGGGCAGCCAGAGCACCGGTCGTGCCGACTCCGTCGACAGGTGGGACTCGGACAAGAAATACTACAAGAAGCCCAGCACCACCATGTCGTCGTCGTACAGCACCGGCAGCCCCGGACGCGCCGACTCCGTCGAACGCTGGGACAGCAAGAAGAAACTCGCGACCTCGTGCAGCGTGTCCCTGCCCACAGGTCATGCCGGCCGCCGTGACGGCAACAACAAGCGCCTGCCTAGCCCTAGCCGCGCGTCCTCGGCGGAGCGCTGGGACTTGCAGAAGAAGCCTCGCCCGGAGCAAACGGAGAAGCTGGCTCGGACTAACGCGGCGCTAGCCACGACATCGCAGAAGGCCATGTTCGCCGGGGCCAACTTTCACGCCTCGCCGGATCCGAGCATGCTCCCCATGCCGCCCTTCTTTCTGCTGGCACGTTCGCGTGCGCTCTGTACAAGTCATTAAGTCCATTGCAGCGATCTAGTTCCTTTGCTTTGTGATGAGGAGTAGTGCTGTAATAGGATGTGGAATTCAATCACATAACTTGTTGTAATCCCTTTTGTTTCATTCATCTCGTGGTGAAATATACAGGAAGGTGTTTTAATTCCATGAATCTGTTCATGGTCATTTTTCTGCAGCTTAATTTCATCAACTTTTATAATTTACTGTAGCGTTCAACTTGAAGTGCACAGCTCACTACAGTTTGCATGGATAGCAGAAGAGTAGCTTGCTCGAACTCCTCTATTGCTTCCTTTCCTACTCCAAAGGCTTCCAGCTTTCTTCCTTATTTTACTACCATCATGTGTTCTTGATGCAATCAGAACAGTAAGCAAAGCGGTATTTATTCATCAATTATTAGTTCATTACAGATGCAGTTACCGATTAATTCAGCTATACCACCACCGAGATGCGAGATGCAGAAACAGTTCTCGCAGAAATGAACTCAGGAAAGATATCAACACACCCATTTCCCCACGATAAAGTTGAAGTTGAGCTTGTTTGTAGGTGAATCGAATGCCGTTATTAATTTTCGGCTGCAGCTGGAGACGGATGCTGTTGCTAATTAAGCTAACTTTTGCCAATGCAGGACAGTAGCAACAAAGAAGGGTAGAGTAGCTGATAGCTGGATCACAGAGCAAGGTCACTACGAAGCACTGAAGATTCTCCACAAACTTGATACTTACCCATAAGGGCAAAGAAGTATCAAACAAATCCACAAATTAAGTTGACGGATCACAGGTACTATGTAGTAAGGTCACTACTTATCTACTTAATTTATGGTTTTGTTTAAGCAGGCAGTTCTCTTATAGAATTCTTGCAAAAAAAAGTTCTCTTAAAGAATTGCAGAAGGATCCTGTCAAGATGATACTAGCCATGCCCGCGCAGCGGCACGCCGCGCATCATTGATACTTCATGTTGAGATTTCACACGTAGTAAGGGAAAGATTCATGTGTTGTTAATTTTTGAATTGTTTGATTGGTTGCTAGTTTGACCATCTTTTCTTTGCTCGGGCGTTCAAGAATCATTGACCTATAACTGGATTGGTCGGTTTTATAGAAACATAGCTGTTTTCCTTTTTCTTTTATGTCCGATGTGTAACTGGATTGGTTGTGTATGTAATGATGGAGGACTTTGATGGAGTATCTTATAGTGAAATTATGCTAGGATGGACGATAAGGGATCTTGAAAAGCGAGATTTTTCTTACATAAAACATGCGATACATTTCCCTTGCAAAAAAAAAATACATTTCATACAGTGGAAACTACATTTCAATACTACTCCCCAAAATTGTTGATTCCATGATCTTTGATTATTCATATCATTCTTGTACGGGCATCTGCAAAAGTAGTGCCAGTGATGAAGTAGTAAAGAGCTTGTGCAAGCTCTTGGAAGCGTCTTGTGGTAGCTTTGGACCAATATGAGGACACTATGAGTACATATGCAATGGTATAAGACTTGAAACGTTCTCACATATGTTTGATAATATGTTGATCTTGTGAACTCTTTCTGCTCGGCAGTGACTTGTGGCTGTGCCATATTGAATTTCATTGCTTCATGTGGGCCCACTCACGTGAGGAAAATAAGGTTCTCTTCGCGGCATCAAAAGCCTGATAGTTGCTTCTGCCACCTCAAGGATACAGAGAACAGTCTATCTCCCAAACTAAAAGAATCAAATGACCATATCAAAAAACACGGGCAGTTTTTTTTGTGGTAATCACACAGGCAGTTCTTACAGGAGGTCTCGGCGATCAAACTCGGTCGACGGTGGCCTGACATGTGGACATGTCTCCGTTGGGCCAATTGAACGAATACCTTATAGGTGAGGTCGGCACCGATGTCAAGAGGCGACGAACCTGGCTGCCATGCACGAAGCTCGTATGCACACACAAACAAAGCAGCAAGCACACGCCCAAGCCCGCACACCAGTGATGCCACAAGCGATGCAGCAGCAGGCCAGCAGCACGCCAGCCGCAAACACACGCGTGACGCAGTACACGGGAGAGCAGGCCGCAACGGCCAAGTGAGCAAGAGAAAGAGGCAGCCGTCGCGTGCTAGCCGTCTTGTAGTTCATGCAGAGACTGATTGACAGGCAGCTTGAGGTACCTCATCACGTTAGCCTCGGCGCTAGCATACCAGAAGCAATAGCTCCTCACGACGACGACGCAAGATGGGCTCTAAAGCCGAAGAACGCTGGGACGCCGGCGACCCGGACGGACGCGATGTTGTGGCGCAGGCGCGAGGGGTAGCTCGAGCCACGCTCGACCTCTTGTGCTCATATTTCCCGCTCCCTCGCTGTCTCCTCCACCGGTGCGGTCGTCACCGGCCACCTCCACTAGTAGAAAAGGAGGCAATAGTCCAGGCCAGGTCAGCCCATTAGTCCCGGTTCAATTCAGAATCGGGACCAATGGGAGCATTTGACCCGGTTCGTTAGCCCCGGGGGCCGGCCGGGCCACATGGGCCATTGGTCTCGGTTCGTCTGGACTTTTTGGTCCCGGTTGGTGGGATGAACCGGGACCAATGGGCCTCGCTCCTGGCCCATCACTATTGATCCCGGTTGGAGGCTTGAACCGGGACCAAAGGCTGACCTTTAGTCCCGGTTCAAGCCACCAACCGGGACCAATTAATTGCCTATATATACCCCTCGCCCGCGAGCACAGCACTCCCACTGCTCTGTTTTTCGTGGCCGGCGAGGGAAGAGCTTTGTGGTGCTATAGCTCACCTCCTATGCACACGAGGTGTTCGATGGAATGCCCGAGCCACACTACTTAAGCTTTCTCCTCTCCAAGCTCGACCTCCAAGCTCCATTTTCCTCAATATTTGTCTAGGTTTAGCGGTCCATCACATCCCGTCCCCGTCTTCACCGCCGTCGATCGCCCGCGCCGATCTCGTCGCCGGCACCACCGTGGTGAGCCTCTTGTTCTTATCTTCTTTCTGAAAGGAAAAAAATAATTCTTACTTGTATATTTATATAGATACTTGTATAATTTTCTTACTTTTATTATTGCATCTTATATACTGCGATGGTTTTGGTATCCGCCCACATCGGCCCTCGTCCTGTCTATGATTCGGATGTGGTATATATTATCTTTTCATAACTATTGGTTCATTTATTATTTATGACAATTATGCCGACTAACGTGACACAGATTTTATTTATCTAGGAGGTTGTTGAACCGGAAATTCCAACCGACCCTATTGTCGAGAGGTTAAATTTAGTTGAAGAAGAAAATTTGTTGAAGGAAAAAATTAGAAAAATTGAGGAGGAGAAGATGATATTGGAGTTGCATGTTGCGGATGTCGTCGATGATCACAAGATCAAGATGGATGCAATGCGCTTGAAGATTAGAAAGATTAGAAAATATGCCATTCATACCGAGGCTTGGTATCATTATGCCGTTGGATCAGTTGTTACATTGGTTGCGATTATGATCGCATTTGTTTTTGCATTGAAATGTTTTACACAGTTTCAATGTATGGTTTAATTAATTTAGATGCTCTGCAGAGCTTTATGTTGTTAGATAAGAACTATGTATATACTTTGGTTTTAATGTGATTATGAACTTCTATTAATTTGGTCACTTAATTATATATTCATGATGTTCTGTAATGATTTTTGACACACTTAATTATATATAATGCACGCAAATGAACCGGCAATGGATGTATGGTTCAAGACACATCTCCGAGTACATTAAGGGCGTGCATGGTTTTCTCGAAGTGGCTGAGGAAAATAAGCAGAATGGTATTATATGTTGTTCATGCCCTATATGTAGGAATACAAAGTCTTACTCTGACCGGAAAATCCTTCACACCCACCTGCTTTACAAGGGTTTCATGCCACACTATAATGTTTGGACGAGGCACGGAGAAATAGGGGTTATGATGGAAGACGGCGAAGAAGAAGAGTACGATGACAACTATGTGCCCCTTGAATACGGTGATGCTACTGAACATCAAGAGGAACCAGACGATGTGCACGATGATGCTGCAACGGGCGAAGCTGCTGAAGATCAAGAGGAACCAGACGATGTGCCCGATGATGATGATCTCCGCCGGGTCATTGTCGATGCAAGGACGCAATCCGAAAGTCAAAAGGAGAAGCTGAAGTTCGATCGCATGTTAGAGGACCACAAAAAAGGGTTGTACCCCAATTGCGAAGATGGCAACACAAAGCTCGGTACCGTACTGGAATTGCTGCAGTGGAAGGCAGAGAATGATGTGCCTGACAAAGGATTTGAGAAGCTACTAAAAATATTGAAGAAGAAGCTTCCAAACGATATGAATTGCCCGACAGTACATACGCAGCAAAGAAGGTCGTATGCCCTCTAGGATTGGAGGTGCAGAAGATACATGCATGCCCTAATGACTGCATCCTCTACCTCGGTGCGTACAAGGATCTGAACGCATGCCCGGTATGCGGTGCATTACGGTATAAGATCAGACGAGATGACCCTGGTGATGTTGACGGCGAGCCCCCCAGGAAGAGGGTTCCTGCGAAGGTGATGCGGTATGCTCCTATAATACCACGGTTGAAACATCTGTTAAGAAATGGAGAGCATGCCAAATTGATGCGATGGCATGGTGAGGACCGTAAGAAAGACGGGAAGTTGAGAGCACCCGCTGACGGGTCGCAGTGGAGAAAAATCGAGGGAAAGTACTGGGATGAGTTTGCAAGTGAGCCAAGGAACGTATGGTTTGCTTTAAGCGCGGATGGCATTAATCCTTTCGGGGAGCAGAGCAGCAATCACAGCACCTGGCCTGTGACTCTATGTATGTATAACCTTGCTCCTTGGATGTGCATGAAGTGGAAGTTCATTATGATGACAGTACTCATCCGTGGCCCTAAGCAACCCGACAATGACATTGATGTGTATCTAAGGCCATTAGTTGAAGAAATTTTACAGTTGTGGAATGGAAACGGTGTACGTACGTGGGATGAGCACAAACAGGAGGAATTTGACCTAAAGGCGTTGCTGTTCGTGACCATCAATGATTGGCCCGCTCTCAGTAACCTTTCAGGACAGACAAACAAGGGATACCACGCATGCACGCACTGTTTACTTGGCACCGATAGTATATACCTGGGAAGCTGCAGGAAGAATATGTACCTGGGCCATCGTCGATTTTTTCCGACCAACCATCAATGTCGAAAGAAAGGCAAGCATTTCAAAGGTGAGGCAGATCACCGGAAGAAGCCCGCCATGCGTACCGGTGATCACGTACTTGCTATGGTCAATGATTTACACGTAATCTTTGGAAAGGGTCCCGGCGGACTAGCTGTTCCGAGTGACGCTGGGGACACGCACCCATGTGGAAGAAGAAATTTATATTTTGGGACCTACCCTACTGGAAAGACCTAGAGGTCCGCTCTTCGATCGACGTGATGCACGTGACGAAGAACCTTTGCGTGAACCTGCTAGGCTTCTTGGGCGTGTATGGGAAGACAAAATATACAACTGAGGCACGGGAGGACCTGCAACATTTGCACGAAAAAGACGGCATGCCTCCAAAGTAGTATGAAGGTCCTGCCAGCTATGCTCTTACCAAAAGAGAAGGAAATCTTCTTTGAATGTCTGCTTAGTATGAAGGTCCCGACTGGCTTCTTGTCGAATATAAAAGGAATAATAAATATGGCAGAGAAAAAGTTTCAGAACCTAAAGTCTCATGACTGCCACCTGATTATGACACAACTGCTTCCAGTTGCATTGAGGGGGCTTCTACCGGAAAACGTTCGATTAGCCATTGTGAAGCTATGTGAATTCCTCAATGCAATCTCTCAGAGGGTGATCGATCCAGAAATCATACCAAGGCTAAGGAGTGATGTGGTGCAATGTCTTGTCAGTTTCGAGCTGGTGTTCCCACAATCCTTCTTTAATATCATGACGCACGTCCTAGTTCATCTAGTTGACGAGATTGTCATTTTGGGCCCCGTATTTTTACACAATATGTACCCCTTTGAGAGGTTCATGGGAGTCCTAAAGAAATATGTCCGTAACTGCGCTAGGCCAGAAGGAAGCATCTCCATGGGCCATCAAACAGAGGATGTCATCGGGTTTTGTGTTGACTTCATTCCTGGCCTTAAGAAGATAGGTCTCCCTAAATCGCGGTATGAGGGGAGACTGACTGGAAAAGGCACGCTTGGAAGGGACTCAATAATATGCAGGGATGGATATTCTTAGTCTCAAGCACACTACACAGTTCTACAGAACTCTACCTTGGTGACCCCGTATGTCGATGAACACAAGAACAGTCTGCACTCCAAACACCCGGAGCAATGCGACGACTGGATTACATGTGAACACATCAGGACTTTCAGCAGTTGGTTGGAAGCACGTCTCAAAGGTGACAACACTGTTTGTGATGAGCTGTACTTGTTGTCCAGGGGACCATCTTTGACGGTATTGATTTGGAAAGGATACGAGATAAATGGGAATACATTTTACACGATTGACCAAGATCAAAAGAGCACCAACCAAAATAGCGGTGTCCGCTTTGATGCAACAACCGAGAGGGGAAAGGACACATATTATGGTTACATAGTGGACATATGGGAACTTGACTACGGACATGATTTTAAGGTCCCTTTGTCTAAGTGCAAATGGGTCAATCTGTCGAGGCGAGTGTGCAGGTAGACCCACAATGCGGAATGACAACAGTGGATCTAAAAAATCTTGGGTACACTGACGAACCGTTCGTCCTAGCCAATGATGTGGCACAGGTTATCTATGTGAAGGACATGTCTACCAGACCGAGAAAGAGAAAAGATAAGGAAGCGAATGCATCATACGATGAGCCAAAGCGCCACATAGTTCTTTCAGGAAAAAGGGACATCGTGGGAGTGGAGGGCAAGACAGACATGTCTGAAGATTATGAAAAGTTCATGAAATTCCTCCCTTCAAAGTCAAGGCTGACCCCAGCATCCTGAGAAACGATGAAGATTATCCATGGCTACGGCGCAATAAGCAAATGACACAAGTGAAGAAAAAGTGAAGACTTTCTCCCGCAACTATTATGATGATACCATGCCAACTTTGTAATAGACAAGTATGATACCATTATCCGTTTTGTACATGCACATGCTATGTAGGTGAATTTATGATACCATGCCAACTTTCAACTTTTTCAGAGTTCATTTGAAATGCTTTAATGTCTTATGGTTCGGCCCTCGTAATAATTAAAAATAGCAACAATAAGTATTTTTTTTGTAAGTAGAAACAAAATAAAATAAATAAAGCAAGAAAGAAAACAAAAAAAAAGTGTTTTCAAATTTGAAAACTAATGGCACTAACAGAAAGTTTATAATTTTCCTAAAACTAAAAGCAAAAAGAATTAAAAAATAAAGCAAAAAACAAAAGAAAATAAATAACGCAGAAAACAAAACAAAAAATAAAAAAAATAGCAACAATAAGTAAAGAAAACAAAAAAAAACAAAAAAATGCCTCCTACTGGGCCCCCACGGCCTGAATATGAGTAGAAACCCTACCATGGGCCAGGATTCAGGCCCGCAGTAGGCCCAGAAGGCCCATCAGGCAAAGAAGTAGCAAGTAGGCCCGCAAGCCTGCGGTGGAGAGGAGCTCGAGAGGGGTGCGACAGTGGGGCTTATAAACCACTGCGCGCCCCACTCAACTAGCGAGGTGGGACTAAACTTTGGCCCCGACGCAGGCAGCACAGGGGCATTTGGTCCCGGTTCGTGGCACCAACCGGGACTAAAGGGTGGGCATTACCAATGCCCAACCGGTACCAGTGCCCACCCTTTAGTCCCGGTTGGCGTCACCAACTGGGACCAAAGGTCGCCGCTTCCCGCCCTTTGGGCTGCTGAAAAGAGGCCTTTGGTCCCGGTTGGTGGCACCAACCGGGACTAAAGGGGGCATTAGTGCCGGTTGGTTTCACGAACCGGGACCAATTCTCTTCATATATAACTAGCACTTGGCAGTTTCTCCAAAATTCATCCCTTTCTTCTCCGCCCGACGCCCGCTGCTCTGCCTTGTCGCCGTCGCCGCTGAGCCGTCAGGCTGCTCCACCTCGTCGTCGCCGCCGCCTCCGACGCCGTCAGGCTGGTCCACCTCACCGTCGTCGCCGCCTCCGACGCCGTCAGGCTGCTCAACTTTGCCGTCGCCGCCGCCCTCGACGCCATCTGCCCCGACGCCGGCGCCGCTCCCCGCGCCCGACGCCGCCCGCCGTGCCCCGCCACCCCCCTGTGAGCACCTGCCTCGCGCCCCTGCCTTGCCTCGCTCCCGCACCCCTGCCCTGCCTCGCGCACCTGCACCCCTGCCCTGCCCCGCCGGCGCCACCGCTGCCGCCATGCCCCTCTGTCCGGCTCTGTTTTTATTATTAGTTTAATTTTTTTCATATATATAATGTATGTGTACGTATGTGGCTATATGTTTTTGTTCATATGTTGCTATATGTTTTTTTATATTTTTATTAGTTTATTTTTTTGTTCATGTGTGATGTATATGTGTATGTGGCTATAATGTATTATGTGTATCTGATGTATGTGGCTACAATTTGCTAAATATATATGTTAAAAATGTTTTTTTGTTCATAGAAAGTTTTTTGTTCATATATAGAAAGTTACAATTTTAGAAAAGTTTTATATATGCAAAAGTTACAATTTTAGAAAAAGAAGGATAGGAAAGAAGAAAATAAGAATAGGAAAGAAAGAAGAAGAGGAAAGGAAAAGAAGAGGAGAAATAAATAAGAAGAAGAAAAAAGAAGAAAAAGAAGAGGAGAAGAAGAAAGGAATAGAGGAGAAGAAGAAAAAATAGAAAGTTTTTTTCTATTTTTTCTTCCTCTTCTCTATTCCTTTCTTCTTCTCCTCTATTTTTTTCTTCTTCTTCTTCCTTCTTCCTTCTTCCTCTTTTCTTCCTTTTCCTTAATTATTTTCCTTTCTCGAGGGAGAAGAAGAAAAATAATAGGATAAGAAGAAAGAAAGGAATAGAGGAGAAAGAAGAAACTTCAACACGAGGGGGGTGGGGGGCGGTACCGATACGCCCTCCCCGATAACATTATTTTCCCATGTATATGTATGTCGTGTCGTTGTCGATATAACCCCCTCGAGATAACTTCGACATGAGGGGCGGTCGACATATATACCCCCCTCTCGACCGTGATAACTTATACAACGGCAGCACCCCCCTTGGCCCTCTCGCTCGACCAAAACTCTCGGGACACCCAAACCCTAGAGAGAAAACGATGTTGGTCTCCTACCCCCTCCCGCCGCGCCCCTACCCGACAAATTAACTCTCTCGAGGCCACCCAAATTGACCAAGTTAAAAGAGCGTTGTCGTCGAGTCCACCCCAAACCCTTGAAGCGTTGTGTCGAGGCGACCCCAAACCCTAGAGAAGCAGCGTCGAGGCCACTAACATGATTCCTTATTGTGAATAGCTAGCTTGTTCTATGTTTGCCACTAATATATATATATATATATATATATATATATATATCCATCTCTACCATATTTGAATAATAATTGACATGTTGTAAATATTTGCAGAAACTATGGAGCACTCCCGAGACGAAGAAACAGAAGCGATGTTGGGGGACATAATCGCACAAGGAAGTGATGTCGTTGCGTCATTTCTCAAAGACATCGATGGTCAAGAAGGACTGGGTGAAGAAGAGGGCTATGTTCATGATAGCTCCGACCCATTAATGCCGGTACAAGAAGAGGGCTATGTTCATGATGGCTCCGGTGACCCAATGGAGGTACAAGAAGGAGACCGTGCTGACTGCTCCAGTGATCGAACCGAGTCCGGCCAAGTATATATATATATATATATATATATATATATATATATATATATATATATATATATATATATATTAGTTAAGCCCGTGCTGACTAGTTAATTGATGCATTCATTGTTTTGGTATATGTACACATATTAATTAACTCTCGTCTTTCTTCCTTTTTCTAGCCCTCCGGATCGAGCACAACTTCGGTAAGGAGACGAGGCCCGAAGAAAGAGTTGAATTCGGACGAAAAGTTTGAGAACATAGAAATCGCGCCCGACGGCGAACCGATTGAACCCATCCGGACAAAGCGCGCATTTTCTTCTCAGTGCGGGGTTCTTGTTAGGGACAAGATCCCGATCAGCATCCAGCAATGGTATAAGCGTAAGGAGGAAGACCCTGAGGTGTCTTATGTCAATGATATGCAGAAAGAAGATCTTTGGACTCAGCTGAAGGCAAATTTCACCCTACGGCCAGAGGAGGATCCGGAGAAGCCAGTTAAAGAGCAATTAATCAAGTCTTGTGCTCTTAAGAAGATGGCAACCCTATTCAGGAGGTGGAGGAAAGAGCTGAACAAGTTTGTTGACAAAAAAAAGACACCAGAGTTCATCGGCAAATATGAGAAGATCAAAGATCACTGGCCCGCATTTGTGGCCCACAAGACATCGGAAAAGAGTAAGAAGATGTCGGCGACAAACAAGCAAAATGCTGTGAAGAATATGCTTCACCATCGCACGGGGTCAGGTGGCTACCTCAAAGCCCGGCCTAAGTGGTCCAAGGCTGAGAATGATCTGCTTGAAAAAGGGATCGAGCCGAGACAATGTCTTGGCTGACCGTTGCCGGACTTGGTTCTTCGGGGCTGGTGGAACCTTGGACCCTCTATCAGGGAAGTGCCATTGGACGGACGAGCAATCGCACATACCGATCAAGAACCTTCGCACTATATCGACACAGCGCAGCGAGGGCGTTCATTCGAGACAGGAGAAGGGCGAGCTCACAATGGCCCTCGGGAATCCCGAGCACCTGGACGGACACGAGGCACGCCAGGCTCCATTCCATGGAAGGTTGGTTTTCTGGACGCAGGGGGTTACAAAACCCACGAGAGGAGGAAGAAACTGGACCAGGGCCAACTACAGGCGCTGCACGAAAGGGTAATGGGGCTAGAGGAACGAGAAGGGGAACGAGAAGCAGCAGATTGCAGCAAATGACCTGCCGAAGCTTCCCCCAAATCTACCCCGCCATCTCAGCGGAGAAGCAGCGTGGCTTCCACCGAGCTGCTTCAGCCGGAGCATGTCTTGACGGCTCCTGCCAGCTATCCCGTGGATGATATCACGGAGTCTCAAAATTGCCACATTATGGCACGATGGATGAATTTGAAGGTCAATGCGGCTGTTGGCTCTATTTATCCTACTGGACCCGGCACAACTTATCACTGCCGGCCGATTCTAGAAGGATATGCTAAGGTGATGGTGGATGAAATAACGGAGGGATTTGAGGACCTCCTGCTTGACCACCCTACAGGTGAAGGGGAGACTAGGCTGGGTTCTGCTCTGGAGACTACATGCCTATGGCAGAAGGAGCTCATCAACCTTCCGAACTGGACGCCTCCGCATCCTCCTCCTCCTCCGGCAAGTCAGGGCACTCCGCCTCCTCCACCGCCTCCTCCTCCGGCGAGTGATGATCAGGGCACGCATGGCGGCATTCCACCTCCTTCTCCGGCGCATGGCGGCACTCCGCCTCCTTCTCCGCCTGCGCCGACGCTCCCGAGCAGCCAGCAACCTCCTCCTTCACCGCCTCGCCAGCAAGGGCGGAAGAGACCCGCCGCTGCCCCGGCTGCTCCGGCGCGTCGTAGTCCTTCTCCTCCGCCTCGTAAGCAAGCACGAAAGAAGACAGACGCCGCAGCCACTCCGTCTGCTCCGGCGTCTAGCAGCACAACCAGAGGCGGGAGGCAATACAGATACGGTCCACCTCTCAAGCCTCTAGAGAAGTTACCGTACGAGAGGACCGAGGAGTAAAATGATAGGATCATGCGGACCCACATGAAGGAGTTCTTTGAAGGGGTGAAAGCAAAGAGACATCCACCTCTAGAGGAGAAGGTAGATCCGGTGAAAGCAAAGCGCACTCTCGATGCCCTGAGGAAACCGGCAAAGTCTCCGCCGAGAACCAACTATGAGCGCATTACTGAACAGACATATCTCCAAGCGGAGCGGTCGAGAAGTACTGTCAGACATCAAAGGTCAAGAGAACGAGCAACTGCGAAAAAAATTGACCAGCTCGGCGAACAAGCAAACAAATCGTGCCCCCGCTCAATGTGTGTAGCGGCAACATCGTCGCTAATGCTTCGGGGATGGTGGCCGGTTATGGCAATCTACAAGATTACCTGCCTGACGATGCACTTCCTGATTTCATGAAGGTGGACGAACACAGATACGAGTACGGGAAGCCTCTCGTCAAAGATGAAAAATCTATAACAACGATGATGTGAAGATTCCATACTTGGTACATGAAAACCCGTAGAGAGTCTGGGGGGACGAATAGTTTGTATCTGCACATTAAAGAGGAGCATGACCTCGTTGGAACTGATCTGTTGTGTGTTCCATTTGAGGAGTTCTTCGCGTTCTTCAATCAAAAGGCCCTCGATAAATTAACGGTCTTTTACTACTGCCTGTAAGTACTATTTCTGTCATTAAGTCTCTATATATAGCTCGGCTCTTTCATTGCATGTATTTATAATTAATTATCCTCAATATATTATGCAGATTGAAGATCGTCGAGTGCAAAAAACAAGAAATTTATGATATTGAGTTCATTAACACAAATATCATAGATGAATTTCTGGTTAAAAAGCACGTCAAATAGGCCGAGGACAACTTGCTACGATCGTTGATCAAAAATCAAAACAAAGATACCATACTCTTTCCTTACAACGGCAAGTGAGTGTTACTGCCGTGTGCATATTCGGTTTCCCTTATTATTCGAGCGAGGTTATAGTAATGTAATCGATGAGTTATGCATGCGTGCGCAGGTACCACTATGTTCTTCTGGAGATTAAGCTTGAGCGGGGACTAGTAACCGTCTTATACTCGAGACGGAAAGATCCCGAAACCTATGCGGATATGACTGAAATGTTCAACAAGTAAGTTCAATCGATCATTATCGCATCAGATCGGCAACTTTTTGTTCATTTCCTGATATCTCAAGTAATAATAATTATTTTCTTTGTCTTGCAGGGTTTGGAAACAGTTCACCGCAGAACCTCTGGACTGCCGAAGGAGCTGCGATATACATATCCGAAAGTAAGTACTACTGGCTAGCTAGTTGCGCGCATCTCCCGTTGATTCTATAGCTATACTTTCATCAATGCCATTTATAATGCTTCATTATCGGTTTGATTGACCTCTATTTCTCGTAAAGTGCTTGTGGCAGGAACAAGGGAATGATTTCTGTGGATACTACGTGTGCGAGTTCATCCACAACGCGACTTTGAAAAACAAGCGGGGCTACTCTCAAAGACAATATGAAGTGCATAAGCAATAATATTCACAATTTCATTTTACTACACCATCATTTCTGTTGAGTTTCATTCATATATATGTATTAATTAACCCCTTTCTTCAAATTAGACATTGCAGATGCGGAATGAACTCCTAGAACCAGATCGCATGAAAGCGATTCAAGAGGAATTGGCGGGATTCTTTCTTGACCACGTCATCAATAAAGCCGGAGAATACCATGTGGAAGTTGATTTCAATTGCTAGGGTATTGTAATTAAGAGATCTTACATATTGTACATGTATGTACTATGTAGCCAGTAGCGTCGGATACATGATACGGAAACTTGTTGTTCGACCAATCTCTCGGAGAAGGAGAGGTCGATCGATCACTTCTCTCGGTATGCATGACGAACTTCTGTACTCAATGGTTCTCTCGATCACTTATGTATATAGTACGTAGCGTCGACCAAGCACGGACATAAGAGAGGACACTTCTCTTTATTAATTAGCTAGCTAACACAATATATGAAACACCTTTATTAACCCCCCAAAACCCCCAACCCCCCCCCCCTTTCAAAAAAAAACAAAAACCCCAGCCACTGGAATCTTGACGTGGGCGCTTTTTGGTCCTAGTTGGTGCCACCAACCGACGAAAAGCCCCCTACTGGATTGGTGCACCGCCACGTGGAGGACCATCTGTCTCGGTTCGTGTTTGAGCCGACTAAAGAGAGGATTAGAAACACCCATTAGTCTGGTTCACGAACCCACTAAAGCCCCTACAAACCAAGACAAATGCCCTGTTTTCTACCAGTGCTCACCGACGCCCTCGCCGCCCCCTTCCTCAAGAAGTTGCTTCACACCACGCTCATGCGCCCAGCGGCGGTGCAGCGGATCTTCCGTCGTCGCGCAAGGCAAGCACAATTCCAAGAGAACGACCCGGAAGACATGAGCTACCTACTACTACTACAGAGGGACTACACGGGAGGTGGCAAGGAAGAACGGAAAGAACGGGTTCGTATTTATAAAATCCCAGACCACTGGAGGCATCGACTTGAACGGCGACCAGAACATCTGACAAAAGCGGTACCGCATAACAGCAGAGCAGTAAAGCCAGAAAGCGACTTGGGCCAACAGCGGCAGAGATCGACAGCGACGGTACGACTGGGCCAGGAGCGGTAGAACACAACCCAATGACCAATCAGAAGCCCGAAGAAACATCGAACCAAAAGCGACCTGTCAGGGCACGAACTTCAGCACCGAAACTGGCTCACACCCAGCAGAAAATACTAAACCAACCAAACCAACCTACACGCACGTTCAAAAAATTTCAAACAAAAACTTGAATACACAACGCATTTGTACACAGCCATTTACCAAAATAATAAATGTGCCACATACAAACTTACCTAGCAGTCATTTTCAGCCAAGTGGGTGAATCTCAGGGCGAAAACGCTCTCAGAATAGAGGCTTGGGTATATACTACAGTTCAGATGGAAATACAGATTACAGAATGAGTGTTTGCATTTCCATGTAGTTATGTTTAGGTTATGATGTGTGCATACTCAGACAGTTAAAACTTAAGCATGACTTGATCGAATTCATTATACTACCCTCCTGCTGATACTCTGTCAAACATTATTTTTGACCTCCATGGTTATGCGCCTGGGCTTGCAGCTCCTTCAGTTTCCTCTGGAGTTTGTCCATTTCATCCTGCACAAAAACAAGTGGGGCGTATTGAATTGAAGTAGTTAAGAGATGGGTTAATTATCCTTTTGCCTTCAATCGTGTCCATTTGCTCAGTTTTGCCCTCAGTTGTGAATTATGCTCACCTTTGCCCCTAGTGTGCCCGCACCAACTCGTTCCGTGAAAACTGTTGTCTCTGTCAGGTCAATCTTTTGACTCAGCCCTTACAAGTGGGACCAGGCGGCAGAGACGCGCTAGACGATCAGACCGTTGCACGCGTGGCTTGTGGGAACCAGCAAAGAGCCGTTGAGCAGAGAGTCGTTGCCGGTGTGCTATATAAGCGGGCGACAGAGAGCGGCGCGGCGTGCGGTGACCACGTGTAACATCCCAATTTTCGGAATGTAAAAAGAAAAAAAAAAGAAAAAACCAGGGCAAGAAAATTTTGTTTGTTTTATTTGGTAACAAAGCTTAAATTGGACTTTTATAATTTGGAGGATTTAACTTGATCTAATGTGAACTTAAATTTAAATTGAATTTGTTCTTCTCTTTTAGTTGGGTTTTGTTTTTCTCCCTTCAGCATATTAAATTATGCGCATTTGTATTTTTGAACTTCTTTTGATTGTTGTTTGATCTTCTATTCCTTTCCTAGATTTTCTTTAGAAATATCTAATTCATTTATTCTATAATTTTCTCATGAGAAAATCTAATTACTGTTTTCCATCTGTCTAACTATGGACAGAATCTGTGTCAGTCTTTTCTATCTATCTCTATTTCTTTCTCGATCGAATGGGCCAAAGTCCATCTTTCTTTGTTTTTCCACATGGGCCTTAGCCCATTTACCACATGGCAGCTCAACCTCTCCTTGTCACGTACACACAGAAACCACATGGCAGCCCAAAGCGCACAAGAGTGGTAGCTGCAGGTCGGGAAGGTTTTAGTGTATCTGTTAAGAAGTTGGCGGACTCCCTCAAGGAGGACCGCCGGACCCAAAGAGTGCCTTTTGTTGGAACTGTCGCGGAGTGGGTAAACCTGCGACAGTTTGAGAGATTCGCGAATTCGCGATGAAGTTTACCCCTACCGTGCTGTGCATTGTTGAAACACAGATAAGTGGAGCACGTGTAGAAGCTTTAGTTGGGACTTTTGGTTTTGACAATTCTTATGCAATAAACAATCAAGGGAGGAGTGGAGGAATTGGCATGTTTTGGAATAACAGTTGTAATGTTGAAATTTTGGGAGACTCAGTGTACCACATTGATGCTAGGATTACGGAGACTGGTCAGGAACCCTGGCGCATTACATGTGTGTATGGGGAGGCCCGGACGCATCTAAGGCACCAGACGTGGGATACACTAAAGGGAATAAGTACGATGAGCGACTTACCATGGCTCTGCTTTGGCGACTTCAATGAAGTGCTACTCTCGGAAGAGCATGATGGAACAACGGATAGGAGTAACGTGCAAATCCAAGCTTTCCGTGATGTGGTTGACGTGTGCATGCTCATGGATCTTGGCTATCAGGGTCGGCCCTGGACTTTTGAGAAGAAGGTTTCAGGAGGGAACTATTGCAGGGTCCGTCTGGATAGGGCTATGGCTTCTGCTAGCTGGACAGCTAGATTTCCACTAGCCACATTGTATCATTTAGATGGATGTTCCTCGGATCATGGGCCGATACTGCTGAGGTTTGATGGTACTCAACATGACACAATGAAGAAGAAGATGTTCAGATATGAAACGATGTGGGAGTCACATGAGGCATGGACGGAGAAGATAACGGATAGTTGGAGCACTCTTGCACCAGGCTATGGAGTAGGAGATTTCCGGGATAAGCTTCTTAGAATCAGCAAGGATCTATCTGTGTGGGCGTAGAGATACGTTTGGAAGTGTTCGGAAGGAAATGAGGCAAATAAAGGCCAAGCTAGAGCAGCTGCGAGGCGATCCTGTCCGAACTGGCCCTACACATGTCGAGCTGAAACTTAACGAGAGGCTAGTGGAGCTACTTCACAGGGAGGAACTGATGTGGAGACAAAGATCTCGGTTGGAATGGCTTTCACCGGGGGACAGAAATACTAGATTTTTTCACATGCGGGCTAGCCTAAGGCGCAAAAAGAATATGATACGAGCTTTGTCAACTTCCCTTGGTGTGGTGATAGAGGATCCGGCTGAACTAAAGGAGATGGTCCAAGATTTCTATAAATCCTTATACACCTCTGAGGGAGTGAATGGGATGGAGGAGGTGCTTCGGCATGTTCCCCGCAAGGTCACGCCGGAGATGAATGATACACTAGAAGCACCCTATTCGAATGATGAAGTGAAGACGACACTGTTTCAGATGTTCCCGACCAAAGCGCTGGGGCCCGATGGCTTTCCAGCCCATTTTTACCAACGACATTGGGACCTATGTGGGGATGAAGTTACAGAAGTGGTTTTGCGCATCATCAGAGGGGAGGAGAGCCCCGAGGGAGTCAATGACACTGTTTTAGTGTTGATACCGAAGGTTGCTTCTCCAACTCTCTTGTCTCAGTTCAGGCCAATAAGCCTATGCAATGTGTGATATAAAATTGCTTCAAAGGTGGTGGCTAGCTAACAGACTGAAGAAAATTTTGCCTGACATTATTTCTGAAGAACAGTCTCCTTTCGTGCCTGGGAGACTCATCACAGATAATATTATATGTGCCTATGAGTGCTTGCATTTCATGAAGAGGAATAAATCTAAGACAAACAGTCTATGTGCTTTGAAACTGGATATGATGAAAGCGTATGACAGGGTGGGGTGGACGTACCTACATGCGATCATGATAAAATTAGGGTTCTCTACAGCTTGGACTGAGATTGTGATGGGGATGGTAAAATCAGTGTCTTTCTCAGTGCTTTTCAATGGAGAAAAATTGGAGCAATTTAAACCATCTAGAGGTATAAGGCAGGGAGATCCCATTTCCCCTTACTTTTTCTTATTGGCAGCAGAGGACCTTTCGTGCCTCTTAAAAAATAGTTCTCAGTCATCTGTGCTTGGCGGCATGAAGGTAGCACCCACAGCTCTTGTGGTGAATCACCTTCTGTTTGTGGATGACAGCATGTTGCTTTTTAAGTCTAATGTGGAGGGAGCAAATGCGGTGTCAAACCTACCTCGTACTTATTGTGATGCATCTGGCCAAAGAATCAACACTTAAAAATCTTCAATATTTTTTAGTAAAGGTTGCCCGGAGGGGTTGAAGAATCAAGTAAAAAACATTCTTCAGGTGCAGAATGAGTCCCTTAGTGAAAAATATTTGGGGATGCCTACAGAAGTTGGTTAGTCAAAGAATGGCACATTCCGTTATCTACGAGACAGAGTGTGGGCGAAAGTGAAGGGATGGATGCAGAAACTATTATCAGCAGCAGGAAAAGAGGTTCTCATAAAATCAGTTGCACAGGCCATTCCGGTTTTCTCTATGTCTTGCTTCCGACTCCCGCGGGGTCTATGTGATAGTGTGACGTCACTTATGCGGCAATTTTGGTGGGGCTCAAAGCAGGGGAGGAGGAAACCTGCATGGGTAGCTTGGGACGTCATGACAAACCCTAAAAATTTGGGGGGGCTTGGCTTCAAGGACATGGAAGTGTTTAATCTGGCCTTACTTTCTAGACAGGCTTGGAGGTGCCTGACAGAACCGCTGTCCTTGAGTGCACGCATTCTGAAGGCAGCCTACTACCCAAACTCAACCATCTTCGAGGCAGAGGTGGGATCACATCCATCACAGATATGGAGAGCAATTTTTGATGGTCTACAAATACTGAAATTGGGAGCGATCAAGCGCATAGGAGATGGGCGCTCGACGAACATCTGGCAGCATAATTGGATCGCCAGAGCGGGTATGATGAGGCCGATTACTTCCTTGATCCAGGACCCTCCAGAGTTAGTTTCAGACTTAATTGATGCACCCACCGCTTCTTGGAGGGAGGAGTTGATTAGGCAAATCTTTGTACCAATGGATGCCGAAGCTATACTGAGGATTCCCATTTGCACTCGTCAAGTGGATGATTTCTGGGCGTGGTCCGAAGATCCGAGAGGAGTCTTTTCTTTCCGGACATCATACAAAATGATATACCGCATTAAGAGTGGAAGAGAAGCATGGTTAGAAGAAGAAGAGCATAGCTCCAACCTCCGGGGTCTGATGTCAAGTTGGTCGGCCTTGTGGAAGCTAAAGGTGCCATCAAAGCTCAAGGTATTCACATGGAGGCTTGCTCAACACTCGCTACCAACAGGTGACTTGCTGCAGCACAGAAACATGGCTACGACGGACATTTGCGGCGTGTGTGGCGCGCATGACAGTTGGCGTCATTCGCTCCTGGACTGCACCTTATCTAGGAGTATATGGCCTTTGTCGAAGGAGGAGATGGTGCAACATATGGCTATGAATCGAAACGACAACGCTAGAGATTGGCTTTTCCTCATGTTTGAGTCGCTGCCAGAGGACGAGCTTGTCACAATGATCGTCACCCTATGGGCGATCTGGGCTGCAAGGAGGAAGCTAATACATGAAGGAGTTTTCCAGACTCCCTTTGCAACTCATGGCTTCATTTTGAAGTATATTTCAGAGATACAGATTTTGGAGAGGCCAGAGAAGGAGAAGAAGGCACCGGCCCCTAGATCGGCCCAGTGGATCCCTCCGTCCGAAAATCATATGAAGATCAATGTTGATGCGGCGGTGGCACATCATGGTGGTTTCGGGACAGTCTCGGCAATATGCAGAGATGGTAGCGGGGAGTTCCAAGGAGCGGCAGCAATCCGGTTCAACAACATTGATGATCCAGAGACTTTGGAGACAATGGCGACCGTCACTAGTGCAGAACCGGGCATTAGCACCGGTTCGTAAGGCCCTATAGTGCCGGTTACATAACCGGCACTAATTAGTGGTCACTAAAGGCCCCCTCCCCCCCGTTTAGCACCGGTTCAGCACGAACCGGTGCTAAAGGGCGACCACGTGGCACGAGCCAGCTCCGGGGACCTGGAACCCTTTAGTACCGGTTTGTAAGACCAACCGGTACTATAAGGTTTGGAGGGTTTTTAGTTTTATGATTTCTTTTTCATTTAATTTTGTGTTTCCATTTTAATTCTTTTTCGTTTGCTGGTATTTTACGATACTACACATTGTACACGTTATGCATATATATATATATATATAATTTCTAGTAGAACCAATCATGCATATATATATCACATCAATGTCTCACAAATTAAACCACCATACTAATTAATTCACACATACACACATGTACAGATATATACAATTTCTCCTACATATGAATGTTGCCTTCGGAGCCAGTCTAATTGGTGCCTTCGGAGCACGATGACAATTGAAAGTGGTTTTCATTGGGGCGGTAGCGGGTAATAGAATTCTCCATTCAGATTTATGACCTGTCGAGCAAAAATCCCGCTATTTCCTCTTGAAGTGCTTCTCGCGCTCCGTTTCTATGAGCTTCTCCGCACCTCTTTGAACTATTAAGAAGGAGATCAATATGCATGTGTATTAGTTGTGTGACTAGCTAGATATCGATAATGGTGTAAAATTGTGAATAGTGTTCGACAAGCGTACCCATTGCTGTCTTTGAGATCTGCTCCTTTGGACGCCATCATGCGAATATTCTCGCAAACGCAAAATGCACACAGATCAGTACCCTGCGCCTGCTTCAGGGCCTTTACGAGAATGGAATTTGATCAGATAAAAATTAATCAAGCATGATAATTAAAAAGATGGCAGCTAGCTAGCTAGCTAGCTAGTACTACTTAATTACTTACCTTGGGTCGTAACCATTCAAGCTTTTGTTTCCACGGGCCGGCCGTGACGCTGATGAATCTTGCCCAAGCCCTGCCCGCCGACAAAGAAAATGAATAAAGGGGTTATTAAATAGTTCATATCATGAAATGACGAACTAAATAAGCCGAGATATATAGTTAATAATGATTGAAATTACCTGTTGACTATCCCATACAAGATGTTAAAGTCAGTGTTTTTTGAGACTAGTGAGTCGAGTACTTCAACTGTTCCGTCGTCAACTTTAATGATACACAAGACCCAGTGAAATCTGCATACACACGTTTACATGTCTTAATTAAGCGGGCATATGTTAGCAAAAACATGTAGCTATAGCTAGTAGGCAAAATCAGAGAATTTGTAGTACAAGACAGTGTGACTCACCCAAAGTGGTAAGGAAGTAGTATATCTTCATTGTATTTGAGGCGCTTCAAGAACTCTAGCATGCTGCTTTCTACTTCCTTTGCATGATGTTCATTTATCTTCCATGTGAATTCATTAACGGTGTTTGGGTCAATGAACCCAATGCCATAGCGTCCACCTTTTCTCATTTCATATATCTTCATCCTGCATAATACCACAGAAAAGAATATATATAGTGAGGATAATTACAGGTAATGATTGATCTCAAAAGGATCACTACAGCTAGCTTGAGACTTAAATTATAGAAAGAAATCACTTACGAGACAATAGCAATGATTTATAGATTTGTCGAGTGCTTCCTTATTGTATAACTGAAACAGTTCTAAATACTCAACGGACCCAGCTTTCTCATGGTAGTAATGGTCCTCCTTGACATTCACCATGAGGGACACTCGATCTGAAATCTTGGTAATGTTCATGTACCATTGATGCAATTCATACATTCTCGTTGGGAGGTTCTTGACCTTGTCTAGCGCGACCAAAGGTTGGCCCCGGACATATTGCCATTTTACTTCATCCTCTCTAAGCAAAGGCATGGGCTCGATCTCGAGGAGTTGTCCAACAGTGATGTTGAGAACTTCAGCCTGCATTATATGCTCCTCCGTTATTACCACATTGCCCACCTCGGGAACATGCACTGTTTGCCCACAATAATATTGGGGGCGCGTACTGTCACCTGTTGTTGGCACAACAAGCGAGGGGATCGATTGCGCCACCTGTTCTCCCAGCTGGGGAATGGTTTTCCCGCATTTTTTGGCAGCTGCTTCTTGTTTGCTCGATCCCGATGTAGACGTGCTCGCCTCCCTTTGTAGACGTGCTCGATTTAACTTCCTGATGTGGCGCTCATAGTCTGTGTTAACAGGCTTGGAAGCTGGTGGTTGAGCCATACGAATGAAGTGGTCAATCGTTTCCTAAGGCACTTTCTCCCTTGGCGGCGGTGGCGGTTTTGGTGCAAAATGGGCTTACACCTCGGCCTTCGATATGGCTGTGATTTCCTCCTCGGACTTGTCATAAGACCTCTGCGGAAGAGGCTTCAGGCTTGGACCATATTTATACCGCTTGCCTCCGCCTGTACTTCCTGCTGTACTACCTCGACTCGTACGGCTACGCACCAGAGCTGCGGGGTGTCTCTGCGATTGCTGAGGCGGCGGAGATGGTTGACGGGACTGAGTTGGACAAGGAGGAGTGGCCTGAGGTTGTGCCGGACTTGGAGGAGGAGTGGACGTCTGACGCTGTGGCGGACTTGGAGGAGGAGGATTGTCCTGACACTTTGCCGGACTTGGAGGAGGAGGATTGTCCTGACACTTTGCCGGACTTGGAGGAGCGGGAGTCTGCTGACTCGGTGGAGGACTTCGACGAGGACTCGGGTGACGCGGTGTCGGTGGCCTTGGAAAGATGATGCAATCCTTTTTCCATAGGATGATCGATGTTTGGCCTCTCCGAGAAAGCGCCCGTCACCTCCAAAGAATGTCAAGCTGTAGCCCGAATATGGGTCCAGCACCTCATCAACCACGACACGAGCAAAGCCCGCTGGAATTGGGTTGCAATGGAAGGTTGCCTCGGGGGGATTTGTGAAAGCATAGTCGTCCGCCACCTTCATGGATATGTTCTTCATTTTGTAGTGTAGCTCGCAGATTAGTGTTCTCCGTGATGTCATCCACGGGTATCTACCAACATTGGGTCGTCCGGACGGAACCCACATCGCTTCTCGGCATGGATGGGCGATGCTATCCAATGCTGGATCATCCGCTAGCTGCTGCAGCTCTTTGAGACCCCTTTGATGGGTAAGTGAGTCGATCTGCTCTGCTGCCGCTGGAATTTGACCGCCAATTCCGCTTGACTTGCTTCTAGGCCTTGAAGGTGTTCATAGTCCCGCTTCCTCTGCTCCTCCTCCATCTTCCTCTTCTTCTCCTCCGCATTCTTCTTTCTCGCACGGGTTCTGTAGTCGGTGTTCCAGTCTGAAAACCCCTCATACCACGGAATAGCGCCCTTGCCTCATGTTCTTCCCGGTGTTCAGGATTTCCAGGCACGCAGAAGCTCGTCGTTCTCTCTGTTGGGCTGGAACACCCCCGTTCGTGCCTCTTCTATTGCAACAAGTATCGCATCGTCGGCTCCCTTCAGACTTGCCCTCGTCGAAACATTTCCTGTCTCCCGGTCCAACTCCCCCCCATGCGCATAGAACCAAGTCCTGACCCTGGCGGGCCAGCTCTTAGTAGCCGGAGTGACACCTGCATCCTCCATCTCTTTCTCAGACTTATCCCACTTAGGCATTGCCACCGCATAGCCACCTGGCCCCAGCTTATGGAACTTATCCTTTTTTTCGGCATTCTTCTTGTTTATTCTCGACCGTTCCTTAGCTAATTCTGAATCCTTGAATTTCACAAAATCGGCCCAATGATCACGTTGGTTCTCCAGTGTTCCCTTGAATACTGGAGTCTTCCTTCCTCCACTGACGTACTTGTTCCATTCACCATTCTTGTAGTTCTTGAATGCAGACGCCATCATCTTAAGAGCAGCCTCTTTGACTTTCTGCACATCTGCTTCTGTGAAATGATCTGGTAGGGTGAAATGTTCCATGAGAGTATCCCAAAGCAGATCTTTTTGATTCTTGTCGACATAAGTAACATTTGGACGTGGCTTTGCTGGCGCTCTCCATTCTTGAAGTTTGATCAGGAGTTGGTCCTTCACAAGAACTCCGCACTCACGAACGAACTTGTCCACAATCTTCTTAGGCGCTATTGGTTTGCCAGTAGGGCCGCATGCCTCGATATTGTACTTTACGCCCGGCTTCAACTTTTTGTTCGGATGGTTGAAAGAACAAAGATCGATTCGTTAATAAATCTTCAAGTCATTTAAAACATGTGATGATCACCAGATGCCTGATTATATAAATATATATACCTCGTCGGTGTTTGTTGTTTCAGGATCATGTTCTTCGTCATCGTCATAATCATTCATGACTTCGTCGTGATCGAATATCATATCACCCTCTCCGGTGTTGTTTAGAAATTCGAGCCGTCATAATCTTCTTCATTTTGATTATCATCTGCCTCGTATCATATCGAACATTATCTGTTCTCCTCTCTGTCGGTATTATGCGCCATAGCTTTTGTTTAACTAATCCAAAAGAAATATAAAACAATTTAGTATTCAAATCTCGAATAATAGATATAATCTCGAATACATTGTCCAGAATAATAGATATAATCTCGAATACATCGTCTCCAATAATATATAATATTGAATAGTACATCACTTGCTATTAGCTAATAAAGATCGAATACTACAGAAGAATCTAGGACACTCGCGGTTCCTCCGACGCGGGCAGTGGACACCCAAAGAGAAGGAACCCTCACAGGATCATAGCTGAAGTGAGATCCCCGAAGATACTGCCACGTATTGGAGAACCTGCCGCCCTCTAACGCAACCATGTAGCGATGGACGTGCTCGTCCTCCTCCCTGACACGGCGACGTAGCACCTCCGGCGGGGCCGGGTCCCTCCGCACCAAAACTGGCCCACGCGAACGCCACCAAACGAGATCAGGGTCGACGACTGGACCCGCGGCCGGGTTCCTCGTCAAGCGGCGCGCCCCTCCAAGCAGCACCTCCCAGTGCCAGCCCGGCGGAACCCAGTCCTGGGCATGGGTCGGCTGGACGTCGTCGCGGACGGGTCGACGGCGAGGATGCGGGCCGGGCATCGTCGAGAACAAATACTAGCTATATGCCCGCAAAAAGTAACATTTTTTTAATGATTGGATTTTGATAACTAAAATTTCTAACATTTCTATATATATAACTAACATTTCTATAACATTTCTAACAATGCTATATATAACTAACATTTCTATAACATTTCTAATATTTTAGAACTAAAAAACAGAAAAAATTATAACATTTCTATATATATAACTAACATTTTTATAACTATTTCTATAACTAAAAACAGAAAAATTTCTAACAATTCTAACTTTTTATAACTATATATTTCTATAACTAAAAACAGAAAAATTTCTACAATTTCAAACATTTCTAACAAATTTAACAATTCTAACATTTCTAACATTTCTAACATTTCTAACTATTTCTAAAAAACAGAAAAATGTCTAACAATTTCAGTAAAACAGAAAAATCTATAACTAAAATGTATGTGTGTGTGTGTGCAGCTCACCGGGTTAGGCGAGAGGCGACGGCAAAGTGCTTGGCGGGACGGCGACAGGCGCGGCGGCACGACGGGCGGCGACGACGAGGACGGGACGACGGGCAGGGCGGCGACGAAGCGGCGACGGCAGCGGCAAGGCGACGGGCGGCGACGACGGGACGGGCGGCGACGACGGGACGGGCGGCAACGACGGGACGAAGCGGCAACGGGCGGCGACGACGGGACGGGCGGCGACGCAAGCGGCGACGTGCAGAGGAGTAGAAGCGAGAGGAGATGAGAAACCGACAAAATTTTGAAGTGTTTAGTTATATAGAAGGCACCTTTAGTACCGGTTGGAGCCACCAACCGGTACTAAAGGTCTGTTTTGGCCAGGCCAAGCGGCGGGAAGCGACCCCCTTTAGTACCGGGTCGTGGCACAAACCGGTACTAAAGGGGGCCTTTAGTACCGGTTTGTGCCACCACCGGTACTAAAGGGGTGGCTTGCAAGCAGCAGCGGTGATCTTGAAGTTTAGTCCCACCTCGCTAGTCGAGGGCTACCGCACTAGTTTATAAGCCCAGTCATGGTAGCTCTCTCGAGCTCCTCTCCTAATCAGGCCTACTGGGCCTACCTGTCCTCCTCGCCTTGTGGGCTTACTGGGCCTTCGCGGGCCTGCATCCTGGCCCAATAAAAGGTTGTGTCGCTAGTCGTATGCAGGCCGCTTTGGCCTAGTAGGCGGGCTTTTTTGCTTTATTTTTTGTTTTATTTATTTTTAAGTTGTTTTTTGTTGTATTTAGAGTTTCTTTGTGAATATTTTCGCTTTAGGTACAAAAAATTACAAACTTTCTCTTAGTGCCGGTAGATTTCAAATTTGATAAGTTTAAATTTTGAATTATTTGAAATTTGTGTGAATCACTAGTTTGTGAATAACTTAACTTTGAAAAAAGTTTTTCCAGTGATTCTTTTTTCTTATGTTCAATATTAGTGTGTTTTATCATTACATTCAATTTAGTAATGCTTAGGTTATTTAAAAATGAAATGCCTTTGTAACAGTTCAGTTTTAAATGGAAACCACGATACTTGAAAGTGATTGTCCATTTTGTACACGAAGTGCATCCAGTTTTGCCGTAA
Source organism: Aegilops speltoides (assembly GCA_021437245.1). Lineage (NCBI taxonomy): Eukaryota > Viridiplantae > Streptophyta > Magnoliopsida > Poales > Poaceae > Aegilops > Aegilops speltoides. Next base: position 44,580,896 of record CM038141.1, read on the forward strand.
CCCTCTCTACTTTCTTGCACATGCTATTTGTATGAAATTATGATACCATGCCAACTTTCAACCTTTTCTGAGTTCATTTGAATTGCTTTTCAATTTCAGGGTCATTTAGCTGGAAAAATCAGTAAATGCATGAAAAGAATTTGTTTGCACATAAAATTTCTTCACGTTTCAAATGCCAAAACACATAACTACCCTAACTATTACAGACATTCCCTCCGGGTGTGAAACACGAAGAAAGTGATGATAGTGAAGCCGATCACATCCCAGATCTTTGGGTGTGAAACTTTTTCTTCGCGTGTGTCCCTTTGCGCCGTAACCATGGAAAATCTTCATCATTTAACGGGATGCTCGGGTCAATATTCATTGTGAATGGAGCAATTTCATCAAAATTTTCATAATCTTCTGACTTGTCTGTCTTGTCATCCACTCCCACGATGTTTCTCTTCCCAGAAAGAACTATGTGCCGCTTTGGCTCATCGTACGATGCATTCGCTTCCTTATCTTTTCTTTTTCTTGGCTTGGTAGACATGTCCTTCACATAGAAAACCTGTGCCACATCATTGGCTAGGACGAATGGTTCGTCTGCATATGCAAGATTGTTGAGATCCACTATTGTCATTCCATACTGCGGGTCTTCCGTTACCCCGCCTCGTGTCATATTGACCCATTTGCACCGAAACAAAGGGACCTTTAAACCACGTCGATAGTCAAGTTCCCATATGTCCTGTATATAACCATAATATGTTTCCTTTCCCGTCTTGGTTTCTGCATCAAAGCGGACACCACTGTTTTGGTTGGTGCTCTTCTTATCTTGGGCAATCGTGTAAAATGTATTACCATTTATCTACCCTTTGAAAGTCATTATATTCAAGATGGTAACGGGACAACAAGTACAGGTCATCTTCAATAGAGGTGGCATGCATGGTGCGTGTCGCAACCAATTGGCGAAACTCCTGGTTTGATCACGTGTAATCCACTCATCAGACCGCTCCGGGTGTTTGGAGCGTAGCAAATTCTTGTGTTCATCCATATACGGAGCCACCAAGGTGGAATTTTGTAGAACTGTAGTATGCTTCAAAGAGAGAATGTCCGTCCATACATATTATTTGTTCCCTCCTAGCGTGCCTTTTCCATCCATCTGCCCTTATGCCGCGATTCAGAACACCAATCGGCTTAAGGTCGGGAATAAAGTCAATACAAAACTCAATGATCTCCTCATTTTGATGGCCCTTGGAGATGCTTCCTTCTGGCCTAGCACGGTTATGAACATATTTCTTTATGACTCCATGAACCTCTCAAAGGGAACATATTGTGTAGAAATACAGGACCCAAAACATTAATCTCTTCGCATAGGTGAACTAGGACGTGCGTCATGATGTTGAAGAAGGATGGTGGGAACACCAACTCGAAACTGACAAGACATTGCACCAAATCTTTCTGTAACCTTGGTATGATTTCTGGATCGATTACCTTTTGAGAGATTGCATTGAGAAATGCACATAGCTTCACAATGGCTAATCGAGCGTTTTCCGTAGAAGCCCCTCAATGCAACCGAAGCGAGTTATGCATAATCACGTGGCAGTCATGAGACTTTAGGTTCGGAACTTTTCTCTGCCATGTTTATTATTCCTTTTATATTCGACGAGAAGCCAGACGGTACCTTAATACTGAGCAGGCATTCAAAGAAGATTTCCTTCTCTTCTTTGGTAAGAGCATAGCTTGCATGACCCTGATGTATGCCGTCTTCTTCGTGCATACGTTGCTGGTCCTCCCGTGCCTCAGGTGTATCTTTTGTCTTCCCATACTATAGGATCGAAGAAGGTGAGAGTGTCTAGAGGGGGGGGGGGGGATTAGACTACTCGACAAGATAAAACTTATGCCTTTTGACCAAGACAAGTTTTTGGCAGATTTTGCATATCACACAAGTCAAGTAGCTTACTACACATGCAATTCTAGAGTATGGGCAGCGGAAAGTAAATTGCACAAGTAGTAAAGAGAAGTGGAGAAGATCAAACGCAATTTGGAGACACGGAGATTTTTTCTCGTGGTTCCGATAGGTGGTGCTATCGTCAATCCACGTTGATGGAGACTTCAACCCACGGAGGGTAACGGCTGCGAGAGTCCACGGAGGGCTCCACCCACGAAGGGTCCACGAAGAAGCAACCTTGTCTATGCCATCATGGCCTACGCCCACGGAGGGCTAGCCTTACTCTGGGTAGATCTTCACGAAGTAGGCAATCTCCTTGCCCTTACAAAGTTCTTGGTTCAACTCCACATCTTGACGGAGGCTCCCAAGCGACACCTAACCAATCTAGGAGGCACCACCCTCCAAAAGGTAATAGATGGTGTTGGTGATGATGAACTCCTTGCTCTTGTTCTTCAAATGATAATCTCCCCAACACTCAACTCTCCTCACTGATTTGGCTGTGGTGGAAGAAAGGATTGAGTGGAAAGCAACTTGGGAAGGCTAGAGATCAAGTTTCATATGGTGGGAGTCGAGCAACTTGATCTCAACACAAGGGTAGGTAGTTTTCTTCTCAGAAATGTAAGGTAGGAGTGGTAGTACTTTCTGATGGCTCTCTCCACGAGTGAAGAGGGGTGGAGGGTATTTATAGCCTCCACACAAAATCCAACCGTTACACACATTTGACCAATCTCGGTCGGACCGAAGTTGACAACTCGGTGAGACCGAAAGTTCAAATCATGTGAGCGTTGGGATTTTCGTGGGACCGAAAATACAATCTCGGTTAGTCCGATTCGTCCAAAGACAAGAGCTTGCCAGTTGGTGGGACCGACTTCATCATCTCGGTGACACCGATTTGATGATGAAGGTTCTGAAGCTTGGCAACTCAAGTTTCGGTGAGACCGAGTTCAGAATCGGAAAATCCGAAATTTCTAGGGTTTGGCATTGTGGCTGAGGTGGTTCATCTCGGTGTGACTGGGTTTGGAAAATCGGTGGGACCGAGATTACTTATGAGTGTATAAGGCAGTGAGAGTTGCTGATAGTTTAGGAGATGTATCACTAAGCACTTGAGCAACCAGATCATTATCATAACCTCATCCCCTTTTAATAGTATTGGCTTTCCTATGGACTCAATGTGATCTTGGATCACTAAACCAAAAATGGAGTCTTGAGCTTTTGCCAATGCTTGCCTTAGCATTTTGAGGGTCCACCTCTTGATCCTTTTGCCATGCCAATGTGATTGACCTTCCTGAAACATACTTGATAAAAGCATTAGTCCAACCACAAAGTATGTTGTCATTAATTACCAAAACCACCCAGGGAGCAAATGTGCTTTGAATCTCCCCCTTTTTGGTAATTGATGGCAACACACAAAACAAGACATCAAAGCTTACTGAAAGAAAGACAGAATTATCACTAAAGCTTTGACAAACATGTAGTACACAGGCTCCCCCTACAAGTGTGCAAGATTTTCATAGATTATGGTTTTGGACTACCACAAGCACACAGGAGAGAAGAGCAAGATGTGCTACATGCAGCTTGGCTATATGCATCAGAGCAGATGAAAAGAAGTGAGTGATAATGCATATGTGCATGGTGATTTCTTGCAAACAAGTATTCACAAGCAAGTCACCATCATGCACATTCTGCAAAGTGCATACACTTACCTTGAGGTTCCTTGGCATTGTACCTGAAGAAATAAAACTTGGGAAAACAGGGTTAGATAACACAAGAGTATTTCTTCAACCAACTACAGAAACATCAAGAGTACCAAGCCAGAGATGACATGTATAAAGAGTGTCTCATATTGAGCACAAGCTTGAATCAGCAAACATGTCTCCGAAACTAAAAGATTTTCAATGAACTCTGAGAGATTTTGCTTTCCATAAGATATTAATTGTGAAAGCAAAATCAAAAGAATGATGCCAAATGTAATTTCCAATGTGGCACATGGCAAAGCTTTGATGTGATTTTCTCCCCCTTAAGGTAAGATTGCTCTTCTTCTCCCCCTAAATCTTCTCTTCTCCCCTTATCTCCCCCTAAATCTTCTCCCCTTTGACATCAAGTGCCGAAAAGGACAGCAGACTAGGAAAGTCAGGGAAGATGGAAGAAAGAAGTGGGATCCTTAAGAATCACAACTGGGCAAAAAGAAACATGCATAGAGAATCATTGAGTGGAGCTGCAGAAGATGATATTCTGAAAGAAAATCGGTGAAACCGAATTAGATGGATCGGTGGGTCCGAAAGTCTGGGACTTAGGGCAAATCCTTTTTCGGTCAGACCGAAATTTTTAAGTCGGTGACGCCGAGTTTAATTCCAAGGAAATACAGAAATAATTCAGCTCACTTTGCAAGGAATGTTTCAAAGGATTTGCAATGAATTTGTAAATGATTTTCACGGAATTGATCAGAGCCAAAAAGATATTCACAAACACAGAAGAATAGAAATGAAAACGATTGCTAGATGAAGTTTTTTTTAATGAAAACATAATGAGAAAACATAAGAGCAACTAGAAAGACTGCAAAAACATATGTACTTCATCTAGATAGGGGTCGGCGACTAGGTCACCTATGTTTGAGTATTTTGACTTAGGAGTCAAATGAGAACATTTGATCATAGGTCATACTCATCGTTTAAGCTCAAAATGGGGTTGCCATTTTTCGATTAAGCATTTGATGTGATCACATCTTATGAAGCTGCTTGTACTCATGACTTTGAGCAAAGCTTCTTAAAGATGTGAAGAACATACCTTGGGCTTGTTGTTGCTTTGCTCATGTAGGTGAACTTGATGTAGGTGCTCATAGAATATGAAGTTGGAGCACCATTTCCAATTGTGTAGTTCATCTTCCTACATGGGTTAGGCAAGCAAGGAAATACTCAAGAATATCCAAGATGACAAGAGTGAAATACTAGATGTATAAGGTGTCAAAAAGGATATGTGGAATTTTGTTCCTTGAACTCAACATCCCAAAGGGCTAGATACTTGGTCAATGACAAGATTACTCATGATTTGAGTGTGTGGTAATCTTGTGGAATGTAGATCATCCAAGTACCGCAAGGAGTTAGATGCAATACAAGGAGGCAAATGTGTCAAGACATATGATCATCATCATAAGAGAAACATCAAGGATTAGTCAAGTAGGCTCATGCCTTGCATGCATCAATGGAGTTTTCACTCCAAGTTTGAAGCATCAATGATGTTCAACTCACTCCTTAAGCGACAAAACACCTTCTCATCAAGGGGTTTTGTAAAGATATCAGCAAGTTGTTTGTCAGTACGAACATGCTTAAGATTTATGTCACCCTTGGCAATGTGATCACGAATAAAATGGTGACGAACTTCAATATGTTTCGTTCAAGAGTGTTGCACAGGATTGTGTCCAATCTTAATCGCACTCTCATTGTCACAAAGCAAGGGAACATGTCTCGCATGTATCCCATAATCCTTAAGCGTTTGTGTCATCCATAGCAACTGAGCACAACATGATCCAGCAGCTATATATTCTGCTTCGGCGGGGATAAAGATACCGAATTTTGTTTCTTGGAGGACCAAGATACAAGGGATCGACCAAGGAATTGACACGTACCCGAAGTTGACTTTCTATCAACCCTGTCTCCGGCATAGTCCGAGTCGGAATAGCCAACAAGATCGAAAGAGGCCCTCTTAGGATACCAAATGCCAAAGTTTGGTGTGTGTATCAAATATCTCACAATTCTTTTAACAGCTTTAAGATGACATTCTTTAGGGGCTGCTTGATATCGAGCACACATGCATACACTCAACATTATGTCAGGACGAGAAGCACAAAGATATAGTAGAGAACCAATCATGGATCGGTAAACCTTTTGATCAACAGGTTCTCCATCTTTTGTCAAGTCATTATGTCCACTAGTAGGCATGGGGGTTCTCATACCTTTGCTTTCTTGCATGTTGAACTTCTTGAAGAGATCCTTGGTGTACTTTGTTTGTGAGACAAAGGTACCCTCCTTAGATTGCTTGATTTGCAACCCAAGGAAGAATTTGAGTTCACTCATCATGGACATCTCATACTTCTCTGACATGAGCTTTCCAAACTTCTCGCTAAAATGAGGGTTAGTTGAACCAAAGATAATATCATCAACATATATTTGGCACACAAATTGTTCACCATCAACCCTTTTCGTGAATAGCGTTGAGTCTATTTTTCCAATCTCAAATCCTTTTTCAAGAAGAAAGCTAGTCAAGCATTTGTACCAAGCTCTAGGAGCTTGTTTAAGACCATAAAGAGCTTTGTGCAACTTGTAAACATGATTAGGCTTTTTAGGATTCACAAATCCGGGAGGTTGTTTCACAAATACTTCCTCCTCAATTTCACCATTTAGGAAAGCACTTTTAATGTCCATTTGATAGAGAGTAATATCATGGTGGTTGGCATGAGCAAGAAGAATGCGTATGGACTCAAGTCTAGCAACGGGGGCATAGGTCTCACCATAGTCCATACCTTCGACTTGTGTGTAACCTTGAGCTACGAGACGAGCCTTGTTGTGGATGACTTGTCCATCTTCATCTTGCTTGTTCCGAAACACCCATTTGGTTCCAATGACGTTTTGATCATCCTTGGGCTTCTCTACCAAAGTCCATACATTGTTCCTCTCGAAGTTGTGTAGCTCTTCGTGCATAGCGTTCACCCAATCCGGGTCTTCAAGTGCTTCTTCTACCTTCATAGGTTGAAGACTAGAGATAAATGAGTAATGCTCACAAAAGTTAGCTAAGCGAGTTTTAGAGCGAGTAATTCTCCCGGAGTCGATGTCGTTCATCATTTGTTCCACGTGATGATTTTTCTTGACTCTTGCTCGGACTCGGGATAGCTTTTGTTGTGGTTGAGGCTGAGCTTCCTCATCATCCTCATCTTCCTCTTCTTCTTCATTGTTGTTGGTGTTGTCTTGAGGCGGTGGAGAAGGAGGTTGTGGTGGATCTTCTTGTTGCACTTCCTCATCTTGGTGAGTTCCACTTGTGGAAGCCTCCATGTTGCCTTGAGGTTCATCTTGCCGTGAGGTAGGGGGCTCCACATATGTAGATGAGGTACTCTCCTTCACTTCCATGGGACGGATCTTTCCAATAGATAAATCTTGAATGGCTTCCGATGGGTCCTTGTCTCCTACATCAATAGGCATTTGCTCTACTTGCGAGCCATTAGATTCATCAAACTTCACATCTACCGTCTCTTCAACCTTTGGGTGAAATTATTGTAGACACGGTAGGTGTGGGAGTTTGATCCATAACCGAGGAAAAAGCCTTCATGAGTTTTAGGAGCAAATTTAGACCGACGATGCTTATCAAGGATATAGCATTTTGAACCAAAGATACGAAAGTATCCCACTTGGGGTTTGTTACCGGTGAGGAGCTCGTATGAGGTCTTGCCGAGAAGCTTATGAAGATAAAGCCTGTTGATAGCATGACAAGCTGTCTCGACGGCTTCACCCCAAAAGTGCTTCGGTGTCTTGTATTCGTCAAGCATCGTTCTCGCCATCTCTATGAGCGTTCGGTTCTTCCTCTCAACAACTCCATTTCGTTGAGGTGTGTACGTAGTCGAGAACTCATGTAGAATCCTTCCTCATCGAGAAAAGAGTCTACATGGGCGTTCTTGAACTCCGTTCCATTGTCCTCCGAACTTTCTTGATCTTCACCTCAAATTGATTTTGGGCCTTTCGGCAAAGGTTTTGAAGATTCTCTGAACCTGCGATTTGTCATCAAGGAAAAATACCCACGTAACTCTGGAATAATCATCAACTATAACTAGACCAAAGGAGTTACCACCAAGGCTTTTGTAAGCATTGGGACCGAAGAGATCCATATGAAGAAGCTCAAGCGGTCTCCTTGTGGTCATGATGTTCTTCACGGGATGACTTCCACCTACTTGTTTTCCTGCCTGACAAGCACTACAAAGTCTATCTTTGTCAAAGAGAACATCTTTAACACCAAGAATATGATCACCTTTGATTAGCTTGTCTAGATTATGCATACCAACATGTCCAAGCCTTCTATGCCATAACCAACCTTTAGCAGATTTAGCAATGAAGCAAGTGCTAGGTTGGGCTTTCTTAGTGAAATCAACAATATATAGATTACCTCTACGGATACCGGTAAAAACCATGTTATGATTGTCACGACGAAAGACTTGGCAATCTACTTCGGTGAATAGCACATTGATCAATCCAAAGTCAGCTAATCTAGACACGGAAAGTAAATTGTATCCAAGTGATTCAACAAGCATGACATTTTGAATAGAGCTATCATGAGATATGGCCACCTTACCAAGGCCAAGTACCTTACCCTTGGAGTTGTCTCCAAAAGTCACATACTTGCGTGGACCATCGTTCTTTGCAAGCTCTCGAAACATGTCTTCGTCTCCGGTCATGTGATCGGTGCATCCACTATCAAGAATCCACTCTTTTCCACCGGATATGTAGTCTCTCAAATTTGCCATAAGATTGAGACTCTTCATGATCTTGTCTAGCTCGGTGTCCGAATCAGAGTAATCATCATCGTGCTCATGCTCATCATCATATTGACCCATAGATTGTTCATCATCGATACCTAGGTCAATTTGACAACGACTTGCATTAGTTTTGTCAATGTGACAATAATCATCGGAATGCAATACAAGAGCATTTCTAATTAGATCATTGATAAGACAAGGACCACCCTTCTTTTTCATAAGATCACGAAGCTCAAAGAAGCATTTATCAAAGTTGGGATCATTGGGGCGCATCATATCAAATTCAATAGTCTTGTATAGAATTTCATCAAGATCTCTCAAAGAGTAGTCCGGATAAAGTTCTTCCAAGAACTTCCACATAGCATAGGCGCACTCAAAGTTTGTGACAAGCTTAAGCAAGTTATCGGGCAAACCTCTAATGATAAGATTTACAGTTCTAAGGTTACGAAGCAAATCAAGCTCTTCATCCATGGTAGGGTGCAAGGGGTCAAATGGAGGCACATATGGGGATTCAACATATTTGCGCAAGTTATAGATCTTAAAGATAATAAGCATTTCAATCCTCCACGAGTTATAGGACACTCCATCAAGAATAGGCACTCTATGGCTAACACTCCCAAACGTAGACACGTCCATCTTCCTCCAATGGTGTGTAAACCAAAGCAATGGAGACCAATGCTCTGATACCAATTGTAGGATCGAAGAAGGTGAGAGTGTCTAGAGGCGGGGGGATTAGACTACTCGACAAGATAAAACTTATGCCTTTTGACCAAGACAAGTTTTTGGCATATTTTTCATATCACACAAGTCAAGTAGCTTACTACACATGCAATTCTAGAGTATGGGCAGCGGAAAGTAAATTGCACAAGTAGTAAAGAGAAGTGGAGAAGATCAAACGCAATTTGGAGACACGGAGATTTTTTCTCGTGGTTCCGATAGGTGGTGCTATCGTCAATCCACATTGATGGAGACTTCAACCCACGGAGGGTAACGGCTGCGAGAGTCCACGGAGGGCTCCACCCACGAAGGGTCCACGAAGAAGCAACCTTGTCTATGCCATCATGGCCTACGCCCACGGAGGGCTAGCCTTACTCGGGGTAGATCTTCACGAAGTAGGCGATCTCCTTGCCCTTACAAACTTCTTGGTTCAACTCCACATCTTGACGGAGGCTCCCAAACGACACCTAACCAATCTAGGAGGCACCACCCTCCAAAAGGTAATAGATGGTGTTGGTGATGATGAACTCCTTGCTCTTGTGCTTCAAATGATAATCTCCCCAACACTCAACTCTCCTCACTGATTTGGCTATGGTGGAAGAAAGGATTGAGTGGAAAGCAACTTGGGAAGGCTAGAGATCAAGTTTCATATGGTGGGAGTGGAGCAACTTGATCTCAACACAAGGGTAGGTAGTTTTCTTCTCGAAATGTAAGGTAGGAGTGGTAGTACTTTCGATGGCTCTCTCCACGAATGAAGAGGGGGTGGAGGGGTATTTATAGCCTCCACACAAAATCGAACCGTTACACACATTTGACCAATCTCGGTCAGACCGAAGTTGACAACTCAGTGAGACCGAAAGTTCAAATCATGTGAACGTTGGGATTTTCGGTGGGACCGAAAATACAATCTCGGTTAGTCCGATTCGTCCAAAGACAAGAGCTTGCCAGTTTCGGTGGGACCGACTTCATCATCTCGGTGACACCGATTTGATGACAGAAGGTTACAGAAGCTTGGCAACTCAAGTTTCGGTGAGACCGAGTTCAGAATCGGAAAATCCGAAATTTCTAGGGTTTGGCTTTGTGGCTGAGGTGATTCATCTCGGTGTGACTGGGTTTGGAAAATCGGTGGGACCAAGATTACTTATGAGTGTATAAGGCAGTGAGAGTTGCTGATAGTTTAGGAGATGTATCACTAAGCACTTGAGCAACCAGATCATTATCATAACCTCATCCTCTTTTAATAGTATTGGCTTTCCTATGGACTCAATGTGATCTTGGATCACTAAACCAAAAATGGAGTCTTGACCTTTTGCCAATGCTTGCCTTAGCATTTTGAGGGGTCCACCTCTTCAGTCCTTTTGCCATGCCAATGTGATTGACCTTCCTGAAACATACTTGATAAAAGCATTAGTCCAACCACAAAGTATGTTGTCATTAATTACCAAAACCACCCAGGGAGCAAATGTGCTTTCACATACACGCCCAAGAAGCCAGCAGGGTCACGCAAAGATTCTTCGTGACGTGCATCACGTCGATTGCGGAGCGGACCTCCAGGTCTTTCCAATATGGCAGGTCCCAAAATATAGATTTCTTCTTCCACATGGGTGCGCGTCCGTCCGCGTCCTTCGAACAGGTTGTCCGCCAGACCTTTCCAAATATCACCTTCAAATCCTTGACCATATCATGTACATCAGCACCAAGACGATGGCGAGGTTCGTCCGGTGATCCGCCTCACCTTTGAAATGCTTGCCTTTCTTTCTTCACGGATGCTGCTCGGAAGAAATCGGCGATGTCCTGTACACATTCTTCTTACAACTATTCAAATATATCTTGTCGGTATCATCCAAACAGTGCGTGCATCCGCGGTATCCCTTGTTTGTCTGTCACGAAGGTTCTTGAGAGCAGGCCAATCATTGATGGTCACGAACAGCAACGCCTTGAGGTCAAATTCTTCCCCATGTGCTCATCCCACGCCGCATACACCTGTTCCATTCCACAACTGTAAGAGTTCTTCAACTAATGGCCTTAGGTACACATCAATGTCGTTGCCGGGTTGCTTAGGGCCTTGGATGAGCACTGGCATCATAATGAACTTCCGCTTCATGCACAACCAAGGAGGAAGGTTATACAAACATAGAGTCACATGCCAGGTGCTATGGTTGCTGCTTTGCTTCTTCCCGCATTACTGGCTCAGCTTCTTCCCCCATTGTTGTATCATCGTATTCAGGAAACCCATGGCCAGGATAGCTGTCGTCGTCCTCTTCTTCTTCATTGTCTTCCATCATAACCCCTCTTTCTCCGTGCTTGGTCCAAACATTATAGTGGGGCATGAAACCGGACTCAAACAGGTGGACGTGAATGGTTCTTGACGTAGAGTAATTGTGACCATTCTTACAGACACCACATGGACAAGGCATAAAACCATCCGCCCGCTTGTTTGCCTCAGCCATAGCGAGAAAAGTATGCACGCCCTCAACGAACTGGGGTGAGCATCGGTCATCGTACATCCATTGCCGGCTCATCTTCATTACACAACACCGAATAGACCAAATTAATACAAGTTCATACAACACTTAAATGCAACAAACAAATAACTCTCTAGCTAAAGCATTTAAATGCAACAACAAATGCGATCAAGATCGCAACTAAGGTAACAATTGATCCAACAGCATAATGATACCAAGCCTCACTATCGATGGCATATTTTCTAATCTTTCTATTCTTCAAGCTCATTTTCTCCATCTTGATCTTGTGATCATCGACGACATCGGCAACATGCAACTCCAATTCCATCTTCTCCCCCTCAATTCTTTTCAATTTTTCTTTCAAGTACTCATTTTCTCTTTCAACTAAATTTAACCTCTCGACAATAGGGTCGGTTGGAATTTCCGGTTCACATACCTCCTAGATAAAAATATCTATGTCAACTTGATGGGCATAATTTGTCATAAACACGAAATGCAAATAATAGTTCTAAAAGAGAATATACCACATCCGAATCATAACAAGGACGAGGGCCGACGGGGCGGATATCAAAACCATGGCACTATGTATAACAAACAACGTCGGGTAAGATAATTATTACATGATTAACTATATATCCAAATCACACAAACATCAATTTTTATATAAAATTACATGAACAAGAGGCTCACCACAAGGTGGTGCCGTGACGGACGGTGCGGGCGATCGACGGTGGTTACGACGGAGATTTAGAAGGCACTAAGTAAACCACACCTACATATGCAAACTAAGTGTAATTTTTGACCTCAAATTGCATATAAATCAAATACTAGCACACATATATATATATATATATATATATTTCCTCCCAAATTACTAAACTCACAAATTAGTAACTATATAAAGCATTGCAAGAGCTAATCTAGCAATGAGAGATGAAAGGACAAAGTTGCTAACCTTTGTGATCATTTGAATGGATGGGGGCCTTCAAATCTTGACAAATTTTGGGCAAAATTTGTGGTGAGCTCGAGGGGAAGAGGAAGAAAAGAGAGGAGAGGAGAGGGGAAAGGGGGAAGAACAGAGCAAGCTGGACGAAGGGTTTATATGCAGGAGGACCTATAGTACCGGTTCGTGGCACGAACCGGTACTAAAATGCTGGAGGGGCCCAGATCGACAACATCCTGCCACCACCCTCATTAGTACCGGTTCGTGGCACGAACCGGTGCTAAAGGTTAGCCACGAACCGGTACTAATGAGAGCGGCCCGGCTAGCCGTTGGAACCGGCACTAATGTATACATTAGTGCCGGCTCTAATACAAACCGGCACTAATGTGCTTCACGTTTGACCCTTTTTCTACTAGTGTGTGAAGCTCTAGCCCTAGCTGATGACTTGCTCTTCCCCCAGATTAAAGTGGCATCGGACTGTAAGGTGGCTGTCGAAGCAATCAAGAAAGGCACAAGTGCACAATATGGTGCTGTGGTGCATGAAATAATAGACCGTTCTAGAGTTTTTTCTTCTTGTTTGATTAATCATGAGTTTAGGACCTCGAATGTTGAGGCTCACAAACTTGCAAAGCATGCTTTATCCTCGGATTTTGGCCGCCATGTCTGGTTAGGCCACCCGGGAAATCTAGATTTCGTCCCTGTAAACATTTGTGACGGGTGAATAAAAGCTTTGGGAGTTTGTCTCAAAAAAAAAAGAAACCTGGCATCCATCATACAGTAGAGAAAGAGAAACCTACAGAGAGTCACCGCCGCCTCCTTAATTCCCTCTCCTTGACTCTTCCATTGCCTTATTTCTCTACTTTCCATCTTCCAAGGCTAACCCCAAGAGCTTCTCCTTCCTCACGGCTCCACCCACACTGAAAACGTACATGCACACACGAAGGTGAAACGTACAGGCACTAGCACCCTTTGATTCTCTCCACCGTTCTCAAATCCGTGAGTATATATATGGGTGCCTCCACCTCCTCTTGCAATCCTCTGCCACCTCCTGCCCTCTCCCTTCTCTCTTCTTCCAAAATTCATCCACGAAGTGCTGCTGCTTCATGGACGCCGGTGCTTGTTCCCGGTGACTTCAAGCATCTCCATCCATGCCCTTGCGCCAGAAGGTTCCCTTCGACGCGATGAATCCATTCAGGAAAGAAGGAACACATTCCATCGACCACACGCAAAGAATTTCACATGTGCGTGTACACTGTTTGTCAAGTTCACCACACCGTTCCGTCCAACTCGGTGAGCCTCTATCGAATTCCTCATGCACGTACGCCTCCTCAATGTCACACATATTATCTCCTGGACATCATGTTTCGAGCTATCTAAGTTGTTGGCCACGCGTGTCCAAAATCAAATTCAATTTGATGGCATCGGCTTGTCTTTTTAATTTCTGCCATCGAATGATCTTGTGGTCAACATATGAAATGTTTCTTGTGGCCATATTAACCTCATGATGGAGTTATATGTTTTTGTTGGTGAACCGTGTTTTAGTATAGACTTTAACTTAGTCGTTTTTGTATAGAATCCAAGTACGTTTTGTTTTCGGTAAAGATTTGTATTGATATGTCATTTATCATATGCACATGATATGCCTAGGAGTGCATGGTAGTCCCTCATAATTTTTGTGTGTCATATATATGATTGCTTGATTTATTTGTTTTACCGATTATAGTTATGTGATATTTTTCTTTCTTGGGGTATGTAGTCGTATGATATAGCTATGTACAAGTTTCGGCGAATTATTATCATGTGTAGTAGTTGATCGGTAAACTTTTGTGTTGGTTTGATAATTTTTGTATATGTTCATGACATGTCTAAGAGTCGCTCATAATTATTTCTTAATTTTAGAAGTTAGATGTGACTGACTATATTTATTGTAAGATTCCCTTTATTTACTTATTATAGTTTTGTACATTGTCTCGTATTGTTATTTTTGCATATCATGTAGTCCTTGTGTATGCATGCAAATTTTTATGAATGTTCGCCATGCATATAATTCCATAGAATTATTCTAGACTTCCCTTTGTTTATCGTATCATGAAACGCATCATATATGGATTTTTTGTTTAGCATGGAGAAATCTTAGATATAGTTTACATATTCTTGTTCTTCCATGTCGCATCCTTAGTTTATTGGTTTGAAATCATGGCATTCCTATAATAGATGTTTATATATATTTTTGTATGTTTTGTTGGATAGTTTTGCTTATGTTAGAAATCAAATGAAATACCTTGTCGTTTGGAAATGAGTGCATTATAGTTCATTGCGTAGAATATAATTTCCTAGTTATTCCTCTTCTTTTCTATATGTTTGGTATCCAGATTTCATGGTTGGATGCTTTATGTCATGATTCGTATTTGCATTGCTATATATAATTTATTCTTGTGGCATAGAACTTAGTTTATTACATCTTGGTAATTATCATGTGTGATCATTTACCTTAGTTTATTACCTTGCCATGCTAGAACTTGTTCAAACATCGAATGCATGTTTTATTGTATGATTTCCATGTGTTATAACATTACTAGGAGTTACGATACAATGGTGTATACTGTTAGACTTTGCTTGGAGAGATACATGCTAGTTGTGTATGATTCCATCTTTCTTGATCAATATCATTTCATGATGTTGTGACAAATGTGACTAGATGATAGTGCGTGTATCAATTCATGTTATAGAACATTCCTGCTTATGTATGTCTTCACAAGTGTAAGTTGTACTTGATTGAAATGCATGTTGTCTCTGTTATTCATGCTATGATATTTCATTGCTTTATTTGGTTGAGGCCATGATCTAGTTGTTTACTTGCCTACAGGCTTAGTATGCTTCCTCGATGTGCTTATATGTCACAACTAGAATGTACGGTGGTGTGCTATTACCATACTTGATTGTCATGTTAATTGATATCAACTAAGTTATCTCATAGTTATGAGTTGTATTCTATTAGTAGCATATTCTGGCATCTCGTGTGATGATCGCCCATGCTTAGCATCATATCAGGGTTATCTTACTATTGCATTTGTTGTGTGCATGTCATTTGTCATATCTATTATATTTAGTTGCATTGTTGTATGTCCAGCCATCATCATGCAAGTGATCTTTCATGTTTTATGAAGTTCTGTGTGTTATAATTGCCTAGCTTAGTTCTTCACCGTAGATGTTTAACTTCGTTACATCTTGGCCTTATGAGTGTTCTAATACTTGTAGCTATGGCTCTTATACTTAGGACGAGTCATATGTCATGTCAGTAGAGTTGTGCTTTGATCACACACTCAGTGTGTGTGTGTGTGTGTGTGTGTGTGTCGTGCTTTATTGTTGCAAGCATGTGGTGAAAATATTGTTGCTGGTGGTCATTAGTATTAGTTGTTCTTTATTATTAAGATATGTCCTAGTTTAGTATCTTCTCATGATCACTCGTATGTCTGATGCTTATGTTGTTTGTTAAGACCTCTAGTTATTCTCCATTCACATGCCTTGTATGATGTGCATCTTACTATTCATGGTTTGATTATCTTTCGCCTTAGTGTTATTTTGGCTTTTTTTTGTGAAATACTTGTTATTAGATGCTTGGTGGATTCATATCCTGCAGTTAATGTTTGAACATTATAAATATTTAGAGTTATCTAAATATTTACTTGTGGTTGATTATCGCTCTTGATCATATCATGCCTAGGATAGTTGTTCATCCTTTTGTTCCATGTGTTGTATAATTTCTTCTTAATTGTTTGACAAATGAGTTGATTTGATGTTATGTACTTGGTCATGCTTCCTTTTAATAATGATTTAGGTCTAGACCTAGATCAATTCAATTCGTGTTGTTCAATCGTGTTTGATTCTTAACTAGTATGCTTTATAATGTCGGTTTGGTTGTCAACACTTGCTTAGGAATGATTATATAGGTGTTGTAAATGTTTGGCTGCTATTGAAGTAAACTTTTACCATTATCATGCCATGTTGTGCCCTCTTGTCCCGATGCATAGGATTGTTCCATTTCAGGTGTGTTTGATGCCATTGTGTTGGTTATATAGTAGTTTGCTATATAGTTTGTTGAGATGTGTAGTGGGGTACTACTGGTGTTTAATCGCATAATTCGTATTCGAACGTTAGTCTTGATCGCCAAGTATTCTTTAGCGGTGTCAATCTAAACCCTATCACTTAGTTGAATCCTCTCAACTTACCTCCCTATCATGCTATCTCATTTTAGAATCTCCATTTGATCGATATCTCGTTATCCATCCACTCTTAATTTGTTTTGGATGTTATCTGGATTTATTCTGCTTTGTTATTTATTTGATATTCATTTGCTATCGTGACGACGAGTAGGGAGTGACGACGATGTTGGACATGGACATAACCAAGTTACCGAGGAAGGACTCGACAACGAAGGCATGCCTCCTTCTTGATCATACTTATCCTATGGTTTACAAAATTGCATTGAGTTTTATTGTTACTATTTGCATGCTATTTTAATTCTCGTAGCTAGCATGTTGATTGACACATTACCTTGATCTGCTTGTCGCCTATTTACTTGACACCTGAGTAGAAGTATAAGGTTCCGGTAGAGTAGATATGCTTAGCCATGCTTATCACCCTATAGGTGCCTTGTTGAATGACCTCTGAGTCATTGACAGTTGAAACTTAACGTTGAGCTAGGCTAGTTGGCCTTTGTTGACCTTCTATATCCTCTTCTACTCTGGGTGAAACTTACCATCTGAATACTGGTGCGGGCGACAGCTGAATCAAGGATTGAAGGAGCGATCGGCTGCCCTTCACGAGCTGAAGGGGGCAATCAGTCGTCTGTGCCGCATGAGGCCTAATAAGTCTTGGATTTGAAGATTGTGATAATAGTACAGCCACATGCTATATGGGCACTGGCTTGGTTAATTAGTTAGTTCACTCTTATTGTCGTCATCGCTGTACCGCAGATGGGATAGCTGCCTTGCGAGGAGTATCCTCGGCACAAAAGGGGGGCCCGGACTGTGAACTGCGGTTACTTCCGTGTTGAAACCTAGTGGGCTTGACACTGTAAGTTTGGTCTAATGAAAGACCTCGTCACAATCTTCCTGCCGGTACACCAAATGGAGTACTATACCAGCGGCCACTGGTGGCAACAAGTCGGGATTGTGTCGTGTGGGTAAAGTGTACAACCTCTGAAGAGTGTAAAACTATTCGAATAGCCGTGTCCATGGTCATGGACAACACATGAATCTTTCTTGACGTACAGGACCTGTCTTTCTTATTCCCTCTTTCCCCTATATTTTTTGGTTCATGTGAAGAGTGTGAGTTGATTGAGGATCCTCACTTTGATGAAAGTTATTCTGGAGATAAAACATGTTTTTATTAAAGCTGCTTTCGTCCAACTGCTATATTTGTCAAACAAAATTTGCTTTTATGCAAATGAGCCATACAGCCTTCCGTTGAAGCCACATGTAGCTATTAGGTCCTTCCTCGAGGGAGGCATGTTGAGTACATAATGTACTCATGGCAATAATTTTGTTGACAATAGAGTTCCATGAAGACGAAGGTGATGACTATGAGAACTATGGCGATCCATAGGAGTGAGGTCACGTGGACTACATCGACTGCCTGTGGCTGAGATGGAGTCGCTACGCATTGTACTTTCCGCTGTCTTCTGATTGTAATAAATGTCATGAGACATTTCTCTATGTATGTCTTGTGGCAAGATATATTTATACATGTAATGCCTTTTACGCATTGTGCAATGAGATCATTTCACTATGTTGTCAACAATGATCCTGGGGTTGACAAATATACACAGGAGGGTCTAGAAGTTAATTCCGGGTTCTCACACCACGGCAACAGGGAGAGCGGGCGACACACAAC
This sequence comes from Aegilops speltoides, assembly GCA_021437245.1. Classification (NCBI taxonomy): domain Eukaryota; kingdom Viridiplantae; phylum Streptophyta; class Magnoliopsida; order Poales; family Poaceae; genus Aegilops; species Aegilops speltoides. The sequence goes on from CM038141.1 coordinate 44,599,357, forward strand.
ACGGCGGTGACCACGGCAATAGAGAGAGCGGCGGTGGGAAGATAGTTGTGGAGGGCGCGGCGGCGTTGAGATCCCCTTAGGCTCCGAGCTCCATGTCTTCTTCAAGCTCCCGCGCCACCTCGCGGATGCAGAGCTCGGCGCGCGTGGAGATGCCTATCTTCGTCTGTCCATGGTGCCGGGCGGGCGTTGATAGGAGGGTTTCTCACACACCGAGGAACCAAAATCGTCCGTTCTACGTGTGCAACGAGAACGGGATAAGAATCGGGGCAGTTGCACCATTTTTGTGATTGGGATCTTTGAGCAATGGGTTCATCTGTTTGGAAGCTTGAAGATCAAGCACAAATACCCATTTGCAATTACTTTTGAGCATTTGTAGCTATGGTAATCGCACTGGGTGTAATGTTGAAATTGTATGGAAAGGCATGAATTATCGAGGAATTTGTAAGCTTAAAATTGTATGAGAAATTCACCTTGTTTAAATGTTGGTCAAAGTTGTTTAAATGTTGAAAAAGAAGAAGAAATGACCAACATTTAAAAATGTTGAAAAAAGGGAAAAGAAATGAGAAATTCAGAAACTTTGATCAATGAAATGCAGCTCTCTGCTCTGTCTTTCTGTCAAAAAAAAAGGTTCCTCTGTGGATCAAATTCAGAGCGGAGAGCCAAGTGCCGGCTAGACTAATGGACCAACTGCATCCAATGAGGCCCATTCTGGGTGGGCAAATGAGATCTCTGGCATGTTTTTTGTTTTTTGTTCTGATTTAATTTAGGCAGTAAATTATTTTATTTAATGCTCAAACTTTTTGCGGAAGCTAATTGAATTATTCCAGAGCCAAACAATTAAGTTTAGAATTTTTTTGGAGCCGTTAAACATTTAAGCAATTTAATTATTACTCCAAATCAAATACACCTTGATTTAAATCAAATCAAAGACTAAAATGTCATGGAAAATGTGCCTCAGCTCTGGTAGAGGTTTACACCTGGTGCCAAAATTAATGAACATTTTTGAAGGGCATTACATTGAGAAAAAAATAATTTGTCTAAAAAAATGAAGGGTGGAAAATGCACAAAAAATTGGTGCGGCTGGGACTCAAACCCAGGACCGCATGGGTTTGTGTGCTGGTAACCGCTAGGGCAGATGGAAAGACTTTGACATGACACTAGTAGAAAAAGGGTCTATTGTCCCGGTTCGTAAGGGCCATTTGTCCCGGTTATTGAACCGGGACTAAAGTGTCCGTACTAATGCCCTAGATCTTTAGTCCCGGTTCTTATACAAACCGGGACAGATGGGCCTCCACGTGGCCGGTGCGGCGAGCCCAGGTAGGAGGCCCTTTGGTCCCGGTTGGTGGCACCAACCGGGACCAATAAGGCATCCACGTGTCAGCATTTCAGGGGCTGGGTTTTTTGTTTTTTTTTGAAAGGGTGGGGGTTAGGAGGTTTTGGGGGGTTAATTTAGGTGTTTCATATATTGTGATAGCTAGCTAATTAATAGAGAGAAGTGTTCTCTCTTATCTTCGTGCTTGGTCGACGCTACGTACTATACGTATAGAGAGGACTAGACACGCTAGCTAGTAAGCAAATGAAGGAAACAAAAGATAGTCATGAACATATGCATACAGACAGAAGTGATATCGACCACCTCTCCTTCTCTGAGAGATTGCTCGAACAATAAGTTCTCGTATATCTATCCACGCTACTGGCTACATATATACAGTATAATTATCTCTTACAATATAATCTCCTAATTAAAAATGAACTCAGGGTCCACATGGTATTCTCCGTTAGTGATCACGTGGTCAAGAAAGAATGCCGCCAATTCCTCTTGAATTGCTCGCATACGATCTGATGGTAGGAGTTCATTACGCATCCGAAATATCTAATTTGAAGAAGGGGGTCAATACATATATATGAATAAATGAAACTCAACACAAATGATGGTAATACAATAAAATTTTGAATATTATTATTTACGCACTTCATATTGTTTGTCAGAGTAGCCCCGCTCACAGGTCGTGTGGCGGATGGACTCGCAAATGTAGTATCAGTAATCATTTCCTTGTTCCTGCCACAACCACTTTACAAGAAATAGAGGTCAATCAAACTGATAATTAGCAAGCATGCTAAATGGTATTGATGAAACTAGCGCTTGAATTACTAGGAGATGCGCGGAACATGCTAATATAGTACTTACTTTCGGGTGTTTAAATTGCAGCTTCTTCGGCAGTCCCGGAGTTTTTGAGGTGAATTTTTTCCAAACCCTGCCAGACAAAGAAAACAATTACTTGATATCAGGAAATGAACAAAGTTGCCGATATGGTGCGATAATGATCGATTTAACTTACTTCTCTAGAATTTCAGTCATGTCCACATACTCCTTGGCATCTTTTCGTCTCGAGTCTAAGACGGTTACTAGTCCCTGCTCAAGCTTAATCTCTAGGAGAATATAGTGAAACCTGCGCACGCATGCATAACTCATCAATTACATTACTATAACCTCGACTAATAAGGGAAACCGAATATGCACAAGACAGTAACACTCACTTGAAGTTGTAAGGGAAGAGTATTATAGATTTGTATTTATTTAATACAAATAATTGTAGCAGCTTGGCCTCGGTATCTCTAGCCTGAAATTCAACCATATATGCATCTATGAGATTTGTGTTAATGAACCCAATATCACCGATTTGTAGCAATACCCACCTCGGGTCTATCGTCAGGTCTTGGTGCCATTGCCAGAGCCCGCACCAAGGAGTGAGTCCGGAAACCTTCGTCAAACAATTTCCTGGTGATGATTTGATTCTTTGCAATTTTTGTGCTTAACATTTTTATTTGATTTGTAGCGATTAAAATCTTTAGGACCATTTTCTAAGGAATGCTTTGCAGTATGTTTAAAAAAAATTACGTCCACTCCAACCTCTTTAAATAAATCATGTGGTTTTCTAACACCGGCATGGGAGAGTGAGTCACGTGAAGGAAGGATAAATAGTTTCAGGTTTTATAGAATGGGCGGTGTATGTATCGTGTGTGTGCTCGTTTATTCTTCAAGCACTGCTGTCTGTATTCATTTTTAACTTTGAGTACAAAAGTATAACATCTGTATTAAATTGAAAGAAATCAAATATACTCCCTCTGTAAACTAATATAAGAGCGTTTAGATTACTAAAGTAGTGATCTAAACGCTCTTATATTAGTTTACGGAGGGAGTACATCACTAATCGCAAGCGGATACGACAAGAAAACAGTTTGTTCCGGTCTGGGCGCGTGCCCTCATTTCCGTGTCCACTACTCGTCGGATTCCGACAGTAGCTTTACGGGCTCGAACCGAGTCGAGAACGGAGGACACATGCACGCACATAGCCATCGAGCTACTATAAATATGTGCCCGGAGGTATCTCGTGGACTCATCGACTCTTCATCTCCATCAAACAAGCTACCGATCGCCATCTCCCTCTCGCTCGCGCGTGGGCGTGGCCGCTGATCCATCCACCAACCAAAATCAATGGCAGCAGCAGCTCATCTCCCGCCGCTGCTCCCGACGCCACCCAGGAGCGAGATGCTGCCGATCCTCCCGACGCCGCCCAGGAGCAAGATGCTGCCGCTGTTGCCGACGCCGCACGGTCTCGTCCTCACCATGCTGGTGTCCGCCATGGCAGGCCGCGCCGACTTCGTCCAGAGGTGGGACTGGAACAAGAAGTGCAAGAACTCCTCATCGTCGTCGGGCAGCGAGAGCACCGATCGCGCCGACTCCGTCGAGAGATGGGACTGGAACAAGAAGTGCAAGAAGCCATGCGGCTCCATCTGCTCATCCTCGTCGTCCTCTTCGTCGGAGAGCAGCGGGAACACCGGTCGTGCCGACTCCGTCGAAAGGTGGGACTCGGACAAGAAATACAACAAAGAGCCCCGCACCACCATGTTGTCGTCGTCGTCGTCTTATAGCGCCGGCAGCCCCGGACGCGCCGATTCCGTCGAACGCTGGGACAGCAAGAAGAAACTCTCGACCTCGTGCAGCGCGTCCCTGCCTACAGATCGCGGCCGCCATGACGACGGCAACAACAAGTGCCTGCCTAGCTCTAGCCGTGCGGCGGAGCGCTGGGACTTGCACAAGAAGCCTCGCCCGGAGCAGACGGAGAAGCTGCCTCAGATTACGAAGACGCCGGCGCTAGCCACGACACCGCAGAAGGCCATGTTTGCCGGGGCCAACTTTCACGCCTCGCCGGATCCGAGCATGCTCCCCATGCCGCCCTTCTTTCTGCTGGCACGTTCGCGTGCGCTCTGTACAAGTCATTAAGTCCATTACAGCGATCTAGTTCCTTTCCTTTGTGATGAGGAGTAGTGCTGTAGTAGGACGTGGAATTCGATCCCGTAACTTCTTGTAATCCCTTTTGTTTCATTCATCTCGTGGTGAAATATGTACGAATGATATGTTAATTTTCATGAATCTGCAGCTTAATGCATCAACTTTTAATGTACTGTGGCGTTGAACTTGAAGTGCGTGAAGGCTTCCTTTTCCTTGGTAGATCGCCTGAACTACTACTGAAGGATTGAAACATTAGATCGATGTATTATTTTGTCCTTATACGTCCGGACGGGCTGCCCGGTCACGCTTTTTTGACCCAGACTGACGCCTCAAATGCCCGGACTGACCGGCACCCTTCATATCCAACCAAATATAAGACGGATATGGGGTGGCCCGCCCACGCCCGGACGCGTCCGCCTGACAAGCCAGCCCACCACCTACCCCACGGATGTCCCACAAAAAACCCCATCGGCCTAGTCGGTCTGAAACCCTAGCTCACTCACTCTCCTCTGTCGTTTCATCCTCTCCTCTCGCCGCACCGATTCCGATCGAATCCGGCGCAATGTCGAGCTCCGGCAGCCGCTCCGACGAGGTGGATCTGGAGTATGAGCTTTCCCTCCACATCGCCTTGGAGCGGTCCAAGGTGCAGACTGGAGCAGCTCTGGATCTGCGGCTCCACCGGAAGAACGTGAAGGCTCTCCGGCTTGCCATCGAGCGGTCCGAGCGGGAGGTATTGGAGAAGGCGATGGAGGCGGCTCGGCTGGCGAAGCACAGGCGCCAGCAGGACCGGGCTGTCCAGCGCCTCATCATCGTCGACTCGTCCTTTGACAACGACCACAGCTCCTCCTCCGAAGAATCGGACGATCCTCCACCGGCCGCTGACGGCTACAGCTACGCCGGCGACTAGAAGGGGAAAGGGCCGGCCTGGAAGTGCTAAAGTTGATTTTAATTTCAACTTTTAGATGTAGTATAAAATTGTACGTCGTTTATGTGAACTTTGGTAATCTTTTGGTGAACTATTGCGCTATTTCTATGTCTGGTCAGCCGATCTACGTAGTTTGATCGACATTGCATGGTATAGTATGGATATTGGGAGTTGGGATATGAGAGACACAGATGTAGACGACGTGATTTGAGGAGTGCCCGGTAGGTGTCCGCGGACGCGTCCGGGCGTGTCCACGGGCTTTTGAGGGCCCAGATTTGCCAAGTCCGGCTATAAATGCTCTTACAAACTTCTGCAGTAGAACCACACTATCTTACTAGTTACTATCATGTGTTCATGCAATCAGAATTAGTAAGCAAGGCAGTGTTTATTCATGCATTATTAGTTCATGACAAAAGCAGTTACCGATCAATTCAGTTATACCACCACCGAGAAGCGAGATGCAGAAACAGTTCTCCCAGAAATGAACTCAGGGAAAGATACAAACACAACTATTTCCCCACGAAAAAGTTGAAGTTGAGCTTGTTTGTAGGTGAATCGAATGCAACTATTCATTTTTCCGGCTGCAGCTGGAGACAGGCGGATGCTGTTGCTAACAATTAAGCTAACTGAATCCAATGCAGTACATCTGCAACAAAGGGTAGAGTAGTATAGAGAAACAAGACAGGTCATAGGTACTGTGCAGTCACTGCGAAGCACTCAAGATTCTCGCCCCTATACCAGCTCACCAAAGGCTTCCTCTACTCTAGCATCCTAACTGCACTTATCAAAAAAGACTTTCGCCCCGATTTATATATAAAGCAGTGATCGACGTACATGATGCAAACCACCCGCGACTGCACTTCAAAATCCAACAAAATTTGAACCAAACGGATGCAAACGATAAAAAATTCATTGAGAAATGAGACAGATCATAGGTACTGTGTTTTTTTTATGAAAAACAGCAGGTAAGAGCATCTACAACTGAATCGCTCAAAACTGTCCGCCGGTGACTGTCCGATCATGAAATTGCCATCCAAGGATCCCCACCCCCTCCCAAACGTGGGCTATTTGGCACCCCCAAACCCAGCCCATATGTGGGGTGGATATGGGGGGAACGGAGACGCGGTCGCCACGTCGGATTGGAGACGCACGACCCACCTTGTCCCCACAAAAACCCCAACTGGACCCAAACCCTAGCTCACTCTCATCCTCTCCGCTCCCCTTCACGCTCCAATCCCGTATGCTCCCTTCCCCGTTCCTTCTCCTACCCGCACTACCATGGCCAGCTTTGGCAGCCGATCCGGCAGTGAGGTGAACCCCATCGACTTGGACACTTTGTTGACCGAGGAATCGAGCGACACCCTAGACGATGAGCAGCTCGCCGTCCGCCGGTTGCGGGTGGATAGAGGGGGGGGGGGGCTCGAGCTCCACGCTATCCCCAGACACCCAGCGAGGCAGGTCCGTGCGTTACCCACCTCTCCATGATGGTCTGCACCGGCCTATCGCCCTCGACACCCCTCCCTTCCCCTCCCCTCCAGCTCCTGCCCCTGACCGGCGTTGGGTGCTCGTGCTCACACCACCGAGCTTGAAGGCGTGGGCTGCATGCCGCAATAAGTAACCAGACACATAGAGGGTGACGGAGGTTGGTTCCTCCTACTCTGGCTGCGGGTCCTGCAGGTCTGCACCCGCCCACCCGGAGGACGAGTGCTACGCAATACTAGGGAAAACGTTATCCACAGAACTTTAGCAGTAGCGCTTGTTAAAAAAAGCCCGCTACTGCTAAACAACAGTAACGCGTACAAAATAAGCGCCCTGTAGATGCATATATATCAGTAGCGCGTCTCACTGAAAACTCGCTACTACTAAAATTCCAACCACTAAGCCGATGGGCTACATATAGTAGTAGCGATCTTTCAAAAACCGCGCTACCGCTAATATCCTTATGGCAGCGCGTTTATGTGTAAAGCGCTACTGCTAACGAAAATAAAATAAAATAAAAAACAAATAGAAAAGTAAATGAAAATGAAAGAAATAGAAAAAGGAGAAAGGAAAAATATATAATGTAAAGAAAAATAAACGAAAAAAGGAAAAAAGGATGAAGGAATAGCAGTAGCGCGTTTGCTAAAACGCGCTATAGCTAACTTAGCTATAGCGCGTTTTCCCTAATGCGCTACCGTTATTTTTGACTTAACCAAAAACGGTTTCCTCCCGGCAACCACTTCTCCCCCAAACCCCTCGCCCCACTTTGCCGCCGTCTCCCCCACTTTGCCGTCGCCCCCACTTCGCTGCCGTCTCCTGCCGGCGTCGACGTCGCGCTCATCCTCACCACCGCCGCCCGAGGCCGCCCAGCCTCACCGCCGCCGCCTCTCAGGCCGCCCTCGACCTCACCGTCGCCGCCCTCGACCTCACTGCCCCCGAGCCCGCCCAGGACCGCCGCCTCCCGATCACGAAACCGCCCTCGCCGCCCCTACCTCCGTCGCCGAGCACCTCCCTGATACGTCCATTTTGCATCATGCTTTCATATCAATATTTATTGCATTATGGGTTGTTATTACACATTATATATCAATACTTATGGCTATTCTCTCTTATTTTACAAGGTTTACCATGAAGAGGGGGAATGCCGGCAGCTGGAATTCTGGCCGGAAAAGGAGCAAATGTTGGAAACCTATTCTACACAGCTCCAAAAATCCTGAAACTCCACGAAACAACTTTTTGGATTTAATAAGAATTTCTGAGCGAAAGAAATAGGCCAGGGGCCCACACCCAGTCCAGGAGACAGGGGGGCGCGCCCGATTTGGCGGCTTCATCATGGCCGCCCCATCGGCTGTCGCGCCGACGATGGCCTCTCGGGTCGTCACGCATAACCTTCGCATCAATTCGGAACTCGCCGAACAGATGGATCCGATAGAGCTCTCCTCCCTTAATGAGCTCTTGGATCGCATCGCCGCTTTGGGAGTCGCTACGGACTATGATCGGATCGGGCTTAAACCCGACCGAAGGGACATTAAATCCCCGCCGGCCACCCATGAGATAGCGGTAGTGGAGGAACCACATACAGATTACCCCTCTATTTTGAGGATGAGTTATGTCCGGATCACCGAGCTCCCTGAGCCGGACTCCAGCTCAAGGGAAGACATGACCCAGATCCCGGACTTAGGATCGGGCATTCTGCCGGAAAAATTGGGCAGCACCTCGGATCCCGAGCTGTCGAACTCGGAAGCTCCCCTGCCCCTAGACTCTAGATCGGATCAAAATCCGGATTCAGCCACGAACGCCCATCCGCACTTAAACCATCTCTCCCATATCATATAAGAGCCCCATGAGACTGTACGTTGCTACTGGGCCAGATTCCTCCTTGTGCTAAATAAGGTCAAAGACTGTCATGAGGAGGATGCAGTCTCACTTTTCTGCAAAAACTGTACGAATAAAGGAATTCTTAATGCCATAAGTCGCCGTGACATAGTACACTTCGCTGACTTGGCAACCATAGTACAGAAATACTGTGCGATGGAAAGCGCCTGGAAAACCCAAACAGAATTTTGGGATAGTCCGGCTCTCACCAAAACCTTTGTTCGAGCTAAACGGGCGAACTCTCGGAAGTCGGCCGATCCAATCCCCAAGAAGCCAAAGCCCACCCCAAGGGGTGGAACCGTATTGGAAGAATGGCTCAACAGGCCATGTAAACTCCACAGCACGCCGGACAGAACACCAACCCATAGCCTTAGGGCATGTTGGATACTCCGGCAGGTAGCAAAAATTGGCGAGAATCTTCTTGTAAGCCATAAAACAGAACAACATCCCGCTAAAGAACACAATACGGTACTAACAGTCTTCGAGACTTTCGCCTCAAACAATAGGCGCAAGCGAGCTCATCGAAGCTCCGCTGAAATCTGCCATGTGGCGAAAATAAATCCGTGGAACGACACTGCTATAACCTTCAATGCCAGTGACGAACCTCGATTCCAGACCGTCCGGGCACCAGCCGCTCAAGTCCTTAGCCCAATCGTGGACGGCTTTCGGCTCACTAAAGTACTCATGGACGACGGAAGCGGATTAAACTTGATCTACGAAGAAACACTGAACAAGATGGAAATTGATAAAAGCCGCATTGGACAAAGCGGCACAACCTTCAGGGGAATTATCCCTAGTCGGGAAGCGCGGTGTGCGGGAAAAATCACACTCGATGTGGTATTCGGCACCCCGGAGAATTATAGGTCCGAAGAAATCACATTCCAAGTGGCTCCTTTCAGCAGCGGTTACCACGCCCTTCTAGGGCGGGACGCGTTTACAAGCTTTCAAGCTATACCCCATTATGGGTATATGAAGCTTAAAATGCCCGGACCCAATGGAATCATCACTCTAGCCAGTGATCCGGACGTCGCACTTCGCGTCGAAAACAAAACCGTAGCACTAGCCCTGGAAGCATTATCCGAAGCCCTAGCAGCCGAAGAATTAACAACACTGCAGGCCACCATGGACAGGGACGACGTGATACTCGACAAGCGACCTAAGTCCACCTCATTTAAACCCACAGACGAAATAGTCAAATTCCAAGTCCATCCAATGCACCCCACGAAGACAGCTTCCATCGGTTCACAGTTGAGCCCCGCAATGGAGGCCGCACTGCGAGACTTCTTACGCGAGAATTGGGACATTTTCGCCTGGCACCCATCAGACATGCCGGGCATCCCATGCAGATTGGCCGAACACAGCCTCAATATACTAAAAGGGTACAAACCTGTCAAGCAGACTCTAAGGCGGTTTTCAGAGCCCAAAGGGCAAGCCATGCGGGAAGAGCTAGCCAAGCTACTCGAGGACGGATTCATCAGAGATATCAAGCATCCGGATTGGCTGGCAAATCTGGTAACGGTACCAAAGAAGGACAAATCCTGGCTCCTATGCGTCGACTTCAAAGACCTCAACAAGGCTTGCCCCAAGGATCACTTTCCCCTCCCTCGCATCGATCAAATCATCGACGCCACAGCAGGACATGACTCGCTGTGTTTCCTCGACGCATACTTTGGATATCATCAAATAAAGATGGCAGAGTCCGACCAAGCCGCAACAGCTTTCATAACGCCATATGGCCCTTTCTGCTTCAACACTATGCCTTTCGGGCTTAAGATGCCGGCGCAACCTACCAATGCATGATTCATACATGCCTGGAAAAGCAAATCGGCAAAACAGTGGAGGCATATGTGGACGACGTGGTCATAAAAACAAGACGCGTCGAAACCCTAATAGATGACTTGAGGCTTACGTTCGATAACGTCTGAACATACGACATCAAGCTGAACCCGGAAAAATCCGTTTTCGGCGTCCCCTCTGGGAAACTGCTGGGCTTCATTGTTTCCAATAGAGGAATTGAAGCGAATCCGGCAAAAATCCGAGCTCTGTCGCAGTTGGCTATATGATAACCCACAAGTATACGGGATCGCAACAGTTTTCGATAAGTAAGAGTGTCGAACCCAATGAGGAGCTAAAGGTAGAATAAATATTCCCTCAAGTTCTATCGACCACCGATACAACTCTACGCACGCTTGACGTTCGCTTTATCTAGAACAAGTATGAAACTAGAAGTACTTTGTAGATGTGATAGGATAGGTTTGCAAGATAATAAAGAGCACGTAAATATAAACTAGGGGCTGTTTAGATAAAGATGCAATAAAGTAAGTATTAGTAGAGAGCTTTTTGTTACGAGAAAGTTATTTGTCCAAGGCAATCGATAACTAGACCGGTAATTACTGTTGCAATTCTGTTCGAGGGAGAGGCATAAGCTAATATACTATCTCTACTTGGATCATATGCACTTATGATTGGAACTCTAGCAAGCGTCCGCAACTACTAAAGATTCATTAAGGTAAAACCCAACCATAGCATTAAAGTATCAAGTCCCCTTTTATCCCATACGCAAACAACCTACTTACTCGGGTCTGTGCTTCTGTTCACTCACGCCACCCACCATAAGCAAATCATAAATATATTGCAAACCCTACAGCGGGAATCCCTCACGCTTGCGCGACACGGAGGGCACAATAGAACAACACCAATAATAAAACATGCAACTCAAACCAATCACGATCATCATTTAACCCATAGGACAAAACAGATCTACTCAAACATCATAAGATAGCCATACATCATTGGGGAATAATATATAGCGTTGAACACCATGTTTAAGTAGAGATTACAGCGGGTAAGAGAGAGGTTACACCGCTGCATAGAGGGAGGAAGAGTTGGTGATGAAGGCGGTGAAGTTGTTGATGAAGATCATGGTGATGATGATGGCCCCCGGGAGCGCTCCGGCGCCACCGGAAGCAAGGGGGAGAGAGCCCCCCTTCTTCTTCTTGTTCCTTGACCTCCTCCCTAGATGGGAGAAGGGTTTCCCCTCTGGTCCTTGGCTCCCATGGCTTGGGGGGGCGAGATCCCCTCCGAGATTGGATCTATCTCTCTGTTTCTGCGTTCCCAGATTCTATCCCTTCACCGTTTCTTAAATATCTGGAGATCCGTAACTCCGATTGGGGTGAATCTTTCGCCCAGATATTTCTTATAAAATTAGATTTCTTGCGCCAAAAGAAGAGCGCCAATCGCCTTATGGGTGGCCCACGAGAGCCCAGGCCGCGCCCAGGGGGGAGGACGCGCCCCCTGTCTCGTGGCCACCCTGGACACCGTTTCACGTTGATTTTACTTCCTGAAAATCATAAATATTCCAAAAAAAAAATCTCCGTCCATTTTTATCCCGTTTGGACTCCGTTTGATATTGGGTTTCTGCGAAACAAAAAACATGCAACAAACAGGCCCGACACGAGCACTTTGGATCAATATGTTAGTCCCAAAAAATAGTATAAAAAGTTGCCAAAAGTATATGAAAGTTGTAGAATATTGGCATGGAACAATCAAAATTATAGATATGACGGAGACGTATCAGCATCCCCAAGCTTAATTCCTGCTCGTCCTCGAGTAGGTAAATGATAAAAAAGATAATTTTTGATGTGGAATGCTACCTAGCATAATCTTGATCATATGTCTAATCATGGCATGAATATTAAGACACGAGTGATTCAAAGCAATAGTCTATCATTTGACATAAAAACAATAATACTTCGAGCGTACCAATAAAGCAATCATGTCTTTTCAAAACAACATGGCCAAAGAAAGTTATCCCTACAAAATCATATAGTCCGGCTGTTGCTCTATCTTCATCATACAAAGTATTTAATCATGCACAACCCCGATGACAAGCCAAGAAATTGTTTCATACTTTAATAATCTCAAACTTTTTCAACTTTCACGCAATACATGAGCGTGAGCCATGGATATAGCACTATAGGTGGAATAGAATATGATGGTGGAGGTTATGTGGAGAAGACAAAAAGGGAGAAAATCTCACATCAACTAGGCGTATCAACGGGCTATGGAGATTCCCATCAATAGATATCAATGTGAGTGAGTAGGGATTGCCATGCAACGGATACACTAGAGCTATAAGTGTATGAAAGCTCAAACTGAAACTAAGTGGGTGTGCATCCAACTTGCTTGCTCATGAAGACCTCGGGCGTTTGAGGAAGCCCATCATCGGAATATACAAGCCAAGTTCTATAATGAAAATTCCCACTAGTATATGAAAGTGAAAGCATAGGAGGCTTTCTCTATGAAGAACATGGTGCTACTCTGAAGCACAAGTGTGGTAAAAGGATAGTAACATTGCCCCTTCTCTCTTTTTCTCTCATTTTTTATTTTTGTTTTATTTTCTTTTTTCCCCTTTTTTGGTGGGCTTCTTTGGCCTCTTTTTTTATTTGGGCTTCTTTGGCCTCTTTTATTTTTCATAAAGTCCAGAGTCTCATCCCGACTTGTGGGGGAATCATAGTCTCCATCATCCTTTCCTCACTGGGGCAATGCTCTAATAATGATGATCATCACACTTTTATTTACTTACAACTCAACAAAGATATGACTCTATATGAATGCTTCCGGCAGTGTACCGGGATGTGCAATGATCTAGCATAGCAATGACATCAAAAAACGGACAAGCCATGAAAACATCATGCTAGCTATCTTACGAACATGCAAGGCAATATGACAATGAATGCTCAATTCATGTATATGATGATGATGGAAATTTCATGGCAATATATCTCGAAAAATGGCTATGGAAATGCCATGATAGGAGGTGTGGTGGCTGTTTTTAGGAAGATATAAGATGGGTGTATGGTACCAGCGAAAGTTGCGTGGCAAAAGAGAGGCTAGCAATGGTGGAAGGGTGAGATTGCGTATAATCCATGGACTCAACATTAGTCATAAAGAACTCATATACTTATTGCAAAAATCTACAAGCCATTGAAAACAAAGCGGTAGATTGGTAGGAAAAGACCATCGCTCGTCCCGGACCGCCACTCATAAGGAAGACAATCAATAAATAAAATTGTGCTCCAACTTCATCACAAAGCGGTTCACCATGCGTGCATGCTACGGGAATCACAAACCTCAACACAAGTGTCTCTACAGTCCACAACCACCCAATAGCATGACTCTAATATCACCATCTTTATATCGCAAAACTATTGCAAGGAATCAAACATATCATATTCAGCGATCTACAAGTTTATGTAGGATTTTATGACTAACCATGTGAATGACCAATTCCTGTCATCTCTCTAAATAGATATAAGTGAAGCAAGAGAGTTTACACTAGTAGAAAACCACCCATTAGTCCCGGTTCGTAAGGGCCTTTAGTCCCGGTTCGGGAACCGGGACTAATGGGTCGTTACTAATACCTCAACCCATTAGTCCCGGTTAAAACACGAACCGGGACCAATGTGCCTCCACATGGCCCTGTGCGCCGAGCCCAGTCAGGGGGCCTTTGGTCCCGGTTGGTGGCTCCAACCGGGACCAAAAGGCATCCACGTGTCTACATTCCAGTGGCTGGGGTTTTTATTTTTTATTTTTTGAAAGGAGGGGGGTTGGGGGGTTTGGGGGGTTAATTTAGGTGTTTCGTATATTGTGTTAGCTAGCTAATTAATAGAGAGAAGTGTCCTCTCTTATGTTCGTGCTTGCTCGACGCCACGTAGTATATATACATAAGTGATCGAGAGAACCATTCAGTACAGAAGTTCGTCATGCATACCGAGAGAAGTGATCGATCGACCTCTCCTTCTCCGAGAGATTGGTCGAACAACAAGTTTTACTGGCTACATACATGTACAATCTATATAAGATCTCTTAATTACAAACCACTAGCATTTGAATTGAAGTTCCACATGGTATTCTCCGCTTTCTTGATGACGTGTTCAAGAAAGAATCCCGCCAATTCCTCTTGAATTGCTTTCATGCGATCTGGTGGTAGGAGTTCATCCGCATCTGCCACATCTAATTAATTTGAAGAAGGGGTTAATTAATACATATATATGAATGAAACTCAATAGAAATGATGGTGTAATAAAATGAAATTGTGAATATTATTGCTTCGCACTTCATATTGTCTTCTAGAGTAGCCCCGCTTGTTTTTCAAAGTCGCGTTGTGGATGAACTCGCACACGTAGTATCCACAAAATCATTCCTTCCTCCTGCCACAAGCACTTTTACGAGAAATAGAGGTCAATCAAACTGATAATGAAGCATTATATAAATGGCATTGATGAAAGTATAGCTATAGAATCAACGGGAGATGCGCGCCAGTAGTACTTACTTTCGGGTATGTATATCGCAGCTCCTTCGGCAGCCCCGGAGCTTGTGCGGTGAACTGTTTCCAAACCCTGCAAGACAAAGAAAATAATTATTATTACTTGAGATATCAGGAAATGAACAAAAAGTTGCCGATATGGTGCGATAATGATCGATTGAACTTACTTGCTGAGCATTTCAGTCATGTCTGCATAGGTGCTGGGATCTTTCCGTCTGGAGTCTAAGACGGTTACTAGTCCACGCTCAAGCTTAATCTCCAGAAGAATATAGTGGTACCTGCACGCATGCATAACTCATCAATTACATTAACCTCGCTCGAGTAATAAGGAAAACCGAATATGCACACGACAGTAACACTCACGGGCTGTGGTAAGGAAAGAGTATGGTATCTTTGTTTTGATTTTTGATCAATGATTGTAGCAAGTTGTCCTCGGCCTCTTGGTAGCGCTTTTCAACCAGAAAAACATCTATGATATTTGTGTTAATGAACCCAATATCATAGATTTCATTTTTTTGCACTCGACGATCTTCAATCTGCATAATATATTGAGGATAATTAATTATAAATACATGCAATGAAAGAGCCGAGCTATATATACAGACTAATGACAGAAATAGTACTTACTGAGCAGTAGCAAAAGACCATTAATTTATCGAGGGCCTTTTGATTGAAGAACTCAAGAACTCCTCAAATGGAATAGACAACAGATCATTTGAAGCGAGGTCGTGCTCCTCTTTAATTTTCAGATACAAAGTGTTCATCCCTCGCACTCTCTGCAGGTTTTCATGTACCAACTATGGAATCTTCGCATCATTGTTGTCGAAACTTTTCATCTTTGACGAGAGGCTTCCGTATCAGATTCTGAATAAGTACACCTCCATGAAATCAGGAAGTGCATCGTCGAGCAGGTAATCTCCAAGATTGCCATAACCGCCACCGTCCCGGAGGATTAGACACATTGAGCGGGGGCACGATTGTTGTGCTTGTTCGCCGAGCTGGGCAATTTTTTCCCTTTGCTCGTTGTTCTTTTGACCTTTATCACCGACAGTAGTTCCCACCGCTTGGCTTGGAGATATGTCTGCTCAGAATGCGCTCATAGTTGGTTCTCGGCGGAGACTTTGGTGGTTTCCTCGGGGCATCGAGTGCGCTTTGCTTTCAACGGATCTACCTTCTCCTCCGGAGGTGGATGTATCTTTGCTTTCACCCTTCAAAGAACTCCTTCACGTGGGTCTGCACGATCGTATCGGTTTCCTCCTCGGTCCTCTCGTGCGGTAACTTCTCTAGAGGCTTTAGAGGTGGACCGTGTCTGATTGCCTCTCTTCTTGTGCTGCTAGACGCCGGAGCAGACGGAGCGGCTGCGGCGTCTGTCTTCTTCGTGCTTGCTTACGAGGCGGAGGAGAAGGACTACGACGATCGGAGCAGCCGGGCGGCGGGGGTCTCTTCCGCCTTTGCCGGGCGAGGCGGAGAAGGAGGAGGCGGAGTGCCGCCACGAGATGGAGAAGGAGGCGGAGTGCCGCCACGCGTGCCTGATCGTCACTCTCACGGGAGGAGGAGGCGGTGGAGGCGGAGTGCCCCGACTCGCGGGAGGAGGAGGAGGAGGCGGAGGCGTCCAGTTCAGAAGGTCGATGAGCTCCTTCCGCCATAGGCATGGAGTCTTGAGCGTAACCGAGCCTAGTCTCCCGTTCACCGGTAGGGTGCTCAAGCCGAGGTCCTCAAATCCTCCGTTATTTCATCAACCATCACCTTAGCAAATACTTCGGAATCGGTGGCGGTGATAAGTTGTGCGGGTCCACTAGGATAAACTTCGCCAACAATCGCCTTGACCTTCAAATTCATGCATCGCGCCATAATGTGGCAATTTTGAGACTCGTGATACCATCCACGGATAGCTGGCGAGAGCCGTCAAGACATGCTCCGGCTGAAGCAGCTCGGTGGAAGCAATGCTGCTTCTCCGCTGAGATGGCGGGGTAGCTTCGGGGGAAGTTTCGGCATGTCGTTTGTTGTGATCTGCTGCTTCTCGTTCCTCTTCTCGATCCTCTAGCCCCATTACCCTTCCAAGCAGCGCCTGCATTTCGTCCTGCTCCATTTTCTTCCTCCTCTCGTGGGTTTTGTAACCCCTTGCGTCCGGAAAACCAACCTTCCACGGAAGGGAGCTGGCGTGCCTCGTGTCCGTCCGGTGCTCGGGATTTCAAGGGCCATTGTGAGCTCGCCCTTCTCCCTGTTTGGAAGGAACGTCCCTCGCTACTGCTGCATCGATATAGTGTCGAAGTTTCTTGACTGGTGTTTGCGATTGCTCGTCCGTCCATCGACACTGCCTCTATTCAGGGTCCAAGGTTCCGCCAGCCCGAAGAACCAAGTCCGCAACGGTCTGGCTAGCGCATTGTCTCGGTTCGATCCTTTTTCAAGCAGATCATGATCAGCCTTGGACCACTTAGGCGGGCTTTGAGGTAGCCACGACCCGTGCGATGGTGAAGCTTCTTCTTCGCAGCATTTTTCTTGTTTGTCTCCGACATTTTCTTACGCTTTTCTGATGTCTTGTGGGCCACAAATGCGGGCCAGTGATCTTTGATCTTCTCATATTTGCCGATGAATTCTGGTGTCTCTTTTTTCTTGACAAACGGGTTCAGCTCTTTCCTCCACCTCCTCATTAGGCCAGCCATCTTCTTAAGAGCACAAGACTTGATTAATTGCTCTATAACTGGCTTCTCCGGATCCTCCTCTGGCGGTAGGGTGAAATTTGCCTTCAGCCCATTCCAAAGATCTTCTTTCTGCATATCATTAACATAAGACACCTCAGCGTCTTCATCCTTAGCAGGCTTATACCATTGCTGGATGCTGATCGGGATCCTGTCCCTAACAAGAACCCCGCACTGAGCAGAAAATGCCTTCTTTGTCCGGATGGGTTCAATCGGTTCGCCGTCGGGCGCGATTTCTATGATCTCAAACTTTTCATCCGAGCTCAACTTTTCTTGGGCCTCGTCTCCTTACCGGTTGTGCTCGATCCGGAGGGCTAGAAATTATAAGGAAGAAAGACGACATTACTTAATATGTGTACATATACCAAAACAATGGATGCATCAATTAACTTGTCAGCACGGGCTTAACTAATATATATATATACCTGGCCGGACTCGGTTCGGTGACTCGGCTCGGCACGGTCTCCTTCGTCTTGTACCTCCATTGTGTCACCGGAGCCATCATGAACATAGTCCTCCTCTTATACCGGCATTAATGGGTCGAAGCCATCATAATCATAGCCCTCTTCTTCATCCATCTGACCAACGGTGTCGATGAGAAATGACGCAACATCATCACTTCCATTTGCGATTATTTCCCCCAACATCGCTTCTGTTTCTTCGTCTCGGGAGTGCTCCATAGTTTCGCAAATATTGACAACATGTCAATTATTATTCAAACATGGTAGATAGTGGCAAACGAGAACTAGCTAGCTAATCACAATAAGGAATCATGTTAGTGGCCTCGACGCTGCTTCTCTAGGGTTTGGGGTCGCCTCGACACAAAGCTTCAAGGGTTTGGGGTGGCCTCGGCGATAACGCTCTTTTAACTTGATAAATTTGGGTGGCCTCGAGAGAGTTAATTTGTTGGGTAGGAGCGCGGGGAGGGGGGTGCGTGGGAGACCTGCAACATCGTTTTCTCTCTAGGGTTTGGGTGTCCTCGAGAGTTTTGGTCGGCGAGAGGGCCGATGGGGTGCTGCAGTTGTATCTAGAGGGGTTATATCGACAACGACGCGACATACATATACATGGGAAAATAATGTTATCGAGGAGGGGGTATCGGTACCACCCCCTCGTGTTGAAGTTTCTTCTTTCTCCTTTCCTTTCTATCTTCTTCTCCTCTTCTTTTTCTTCTTCTCCCTCGAGAAAGGAAAATAATTAAGGAAAAGGAAGAAAAGAGGAAGAAGGAAGAAGGAAGAAGAAGAAGAAGTAAAAGAAAAAAAAAAGAGAAGAAGAAAGGAATAGAGGAGAAGAAGAAAAAATAGAATTTCTCCTTTCTCCTCAATTCCTTTCTTCTTCTCCTCTTCTTTTTCTTCTTTTTTCCTCTTCTTATTTATTTCTCCTCTTCTTCCTCTCCTCTTTTTCTCCTTTCTTCCTCTTCTTATTTTCCTTTTTCCTCTCATTCTTTTAGTATTGCTTGTTTTAAAAAAAATGTTCAAATAGAAAATTTCGAAAAAACAAAGGTTTTGCCTAATGCATTGTTCATATGAATATACAAACATTTGCAAATTCTACAATAATTAATATCAACAAAAAAAATCTATGAACAGAAAAAAAACCGAACTTTTCTAAAAATCTATCTTTTGCATATATGAAAACACTAATACACATATGAACAATAAATACATATATCAACAAAAACATAATCTGAACAATTTTAAACATTACATACATATAGCCACATACATACACATATACATTATATATATATATATATATATATAGCCACATATATACATACACATATATATATATATACATTGAACAAAAAATAAAACTAATAAAAATGAAAGAAAAGAAAGAGCCGGTCTTGTGTGCGGGCGGTCACACAGCGTGGCGGCGCTGGGCGGGCGACGGCGACGGATGGGCGCTGGTTGCTGGGCGCAGGCAGCGGCGGCGACGCTGGCAGAGCTCGGGCGGCGACGACGGCGAAGCGCTGGCTCGGGGAGGACGGCGACGACGACGGGCGCGACAATGACAGCGACGGGCGACGGCGACGGCGGGGCGGCGGGCGGCGTTGGGCAGCCTCACGGGCGCCGATGTGTTCAAGGTCGTCGGGCAACTGGTGGCGATGAATTGCAAAACTGCGAAGTGCTACTTATATACAAGGAGCATTGGTCCCTGTTGGTGGCACCAACCGGGACTAATCACTAGTAGAAAAAGGGTCAAACGTGAAGCACATTAGTGCCGGTTTGTATGAGAGCCGGCACTAATGTATACATTAGTGCCGGTTCCAACGGCTAGCCGGGCCGCTCTCATTAGTACCGGTTCGTGGCTAACCTTTAGCACCGATTCGTGCCACGAACCGGTACTAATGAGGGTGGTGGCAGGATGTTGTCAGTCTGGGCCCCCTCCAGCACCTTTAGTACCGGTTCGTGCCACGAACCGGTACTATAGGTCCTCCTGCATATAAACCCTTCGTCCAGCTTGCTCCGTTCTTCCCCCTTTCCCCTCTCCTCTCCTCTCTGTTCTTCCTCTTCCCCTCGAGCTCACCACAAAATTTGCCTAAAATTTTTCAAGATTTGAAGGCCCCCATCCATTCAAATGATCACAAAGGTTAGCAACTTTGTCCTTTCATCTCTCATTGCTAGATTAGCTCTTGCAATGCTTTATATAGTTACTAATTTGTGAGTTTAGTAATTTGGGAGGAAATATATATATGTGCTAGTATTTGATTTATATGCAATATGAGGTCAAAAATAACACTTAGTTTGCATATGTAGGTGTGGTTTACTTAGTGCCTTCTAAATCTCCGTCGTAACCACCGTCGATCGCCCACCTGTCCGTCACGGCACCACCTTGTGGTGAGCCTCTTGTTCATGTAATTTTATATAAAAATTGATGTTTGTGTGATCTGGATATATAGTTAATCATGTAATAATTATCTTACCCGTCGTTGTTTTTTATACATAGTGCCATGGTTTTGATATCCGTCCCGTCGGCCCTCGTCCTTGTTATGATTCGGATGTGGTATATTCTCTTTTAAAACTATTAGTTGCATTTCGTGTTTATGACAAATTATGCCCATCAAGTTGACATAGATATTTTTATCTAGGAGGTATGTGAACCGAAATTCCAGCCGACCCTATTGTCGAGAGGTTAAATTTAGTTGAAAGAGAAAACGAGTACTTGAAAGAAAAATTGAAAAGAATTGAGGGGAGAAGATGGAATTGGAGTTGCATGTTGCCGATGTCGCCGATGATCACAAGATCAAGATGGAGAAAATGCGCTTGAAGAATAGAAAGATTAGAAAATATGCCATCGATAGTGAGGCTTGGTATCATTATGCTGTTGGATCAATTGTTACCTTAGTTGCGATCTTGATCGCATTTGTTGTTGCATTTAAATGCTTTAGCTAGAGAGTTATTTGTTTGTTGCATTTAAGTGTTGTATGAACTTTATGTATGAACTTGTATTAATTTGGTCTATTCGGTGTTGTGTAATGAAGATGAGCGGCAATGGATGTACGATGACCGATGCTCACCCCAGTTTGTTGAGGCGTGCATACTTTTACGCTTGGGCTGAGGCAAACAAGCGGGCGGATGGTTTTATGCCTTGTCCATGTGGTGTCTGTAAGAATGGTCACAATTACTCTACGTCAAGAACCATTCACGTCCACCTGTTTGAGTTCGGTTTCATGCCCCACTATAATGTTTGGACCAAGCACGGAGAAAGAGGGGTTATGATGGAAGACAATGAAGAAGAAGAGGACGACGACAGCTATCCCGGCCATGGGTTCCCGAATACGATGATACAACAATGGGGAAGAAGCTGAGCGGTAATGCGGAAGAAGCTGAGCGGCAATGCGGAAGAAGCTGAAGAAGAGGCATCGATGAGCCCGTTGATGATCTACGTCGGGCCATTGCCGATGCAAAGAGAAACTACGCAAGTGATTTGGAGAAGAAGAAGTTGCGATGCATGTTAGAGGATCACAAAAAATTGTTGTACCCGAATTGCGTAGGTGACAAGAAAAAGCTGGGCACCACACTGGAATTGCTGCAATGGAAGGCAGAGAATGGTGTATCTGACAAGGGATTTGGAAAGTTGCTGGTAATGATAAAGGATATGCTTCCAAAGGACAACGAATTGCCCGAGAGTACGTACGAAGCAAAGAAGGCTGTCTGCCCTCTAGGGTTAGAGGTGCAAAAGATACATGCATGCTCTAATGATTGCATCCTGTACCGCGGTGAGTACGAGGATTTGAATGCTTGCCCGGTATGTGGTGCATTGCGCTATAAGATCAGCCGCGATGAGCCTGGTGATGTCGAGGGCGAGCGCCCCAGGAAGAAGATTCCTGCCAAGGTGATGTGGTATTCTCCTATAATACCACGGTTGAAACGTTTGTTAGAAAACAAAGAGCATGCCAAGGCGATGAGATGGCATAGAGAAGACCGTAAGAAAGACGGAAAGTTGAGAGTACCCGCTGACGGGTCGCAGTGGAGAAAAATTGAAAGAAAGTACGGGAAGGAGTTTGCAGATGACGCAAGGAGCGTATGGTTTGGTCTAAGCGCAGATGGCATTAATCCTTTTGGGGAGCAGAGCAGCAACCATAGCACCTGGCCTGTGACTCTATGTTTGTATAACCTTCCTCCTTGGTTGTGCATGAAGCGGAAGTTCATTATGATGCAGTGCTCATCCAAGGCCCTAAGCAACCCGCAACGACATTGATGTGTACCTAAGGCCATTAGTTGAAGAACTCTTACAGCTGTGGAATGGAGCAGGTGTACGTGCGTGGGATGAGCACGGGGGAAGAATTTGACCTCAAAGGCGTTGCTGTTTGTGACCATCAATGATTGGCCTGCTCTCGAACCTTCGTGACGGACAAACAAGGGATACCGCGGATGCACGCACTGTTTGGATGATACCGACAGTATATATTTGAATAGTTGTAAGAAGAATGGGACATCGTCGATTTCTTCCGAGCAGGCATCCCGTAAGAAAGAAAGGCAAGCATTTCAAAGGTGAGGCGGATCACCGGACGAAGCCTCGCCATCGTACTGGTGGTGATGTACATGATATGGTCAAGGATTTGAAGGTGATATTTGGAAAGGGTCCTGGCGGACAACCTGTTCCAAAGGACGCGGACGGACGCGCACCCATGTGGAAGAAGAAATCTATATTT
The DNA here is from genome assembly GCA_021437245.1 of Aegilops speltoides. Classification (NCBI taxonomy): domain Eukaryota; kingdom Viridiplantae; phylum Streptophyta; class Magnoliopsida; order Poales; family Poaceae; genus Aegilops; species Aegilops speltoides. The sequence goes on from CM038141.1 coordinate 44,622,118, forward strand.
TGGGACCTGCCATATTGGAAAGACCTAGAGGTCCGCTCCGCAATCGACGTGATGCACGTCACGAAGAATCTTTGCGTGACCCTGCTTGGCTTCTTGGGCGTGTATGGGAAGACAAAAGATACACCTGAGGCACGGGAGGACCAGCAACGTATGCACGGAGAAGATGGCATACATCAGGGTCATGCAAGCTACGCTCTTACCAAAGAAGAGAAGGAAATCTTCTTTGAATGCCTTTCGATATTAAGGTACCGTCGGCTTCTTGTCGAATATAAAGGGAATAATAAACATGGCGAGAAAAAGTTCCGAACCTAAAGTCTCATGACTGCCACGTGATTATGACGCAACCGCTTCCGGTTGCATTGAGGGGCTTCTACCGAAAACGTTCGATTAGCCATTGTGAAGCTATGTGCATTTCCCAATGCAATCTCTCGATGGTAATTGATCCGAAATCATACCAAGGTTACTGAGAATGATTTGGTGCAATGTCTTGTCGGGTTTCGAGTTGGTGTTCCCACCATCCTTCTTCAACATCATGACGCACGTCCTAGTTCACCTATCTTGAAGAGATTAACGTTTTGGGTCCTGTATTTCTACACAATATGTTCCCTTTGAAAGGTTCATGGGAGTCTTAAAGAAATATGTTCATAACCGTGCTAGGCGGAAGGAAGCATCTCCAAGGGCCATCAAAATGAGGAGGTCATTGAGTTTTGTATTGACTTTATTCCTGACCTTAAGCCGATTGGTGTTCTGAATCGCGGCATAAGGGCAGACTGGATGGAAAAGCCACGCTAGGAGGAACAAATAATATGTATGGACGGACATTCTCTCACTGAAGCACACTACACAGTTCTACGAAATTCCACCTTGGTGGCTCCGTATATGGATGAACACAAGAATTTGCTACGCTCCAAACACCGGGAGCTGTCGATGAGTGGATTACACGTGAACAAACCAGAGTTTCGCCAATTGGTTGCGACACGCACCATGCATGCCACCTCTATTGAAGATGACCTGTACTTGCTGTCCCAGCTACCATCTTGAATATAATGACTTTCAAAGGGCGAGATAAATGGTAATACATTTTACACGATTGCCCAAGATAAGAAGAGCACCAACCAAAACAGTGGTGTCCGCTTTGATGCAGAAACCAAGGCGGAAAGGAAACATATTATGGTTATATACAGGACATATGGGAACTTGACTATCGGCGTGGTTTAAAGGTCCCTTTGTTTCGTGCAAATGGGTCAATATGACACGAGGCGGGTAACGAAAGACCCGCGATGACGGAATGACAACAAAGGATCTCAACAATCTTGCGTGTGCATTTAACCATTCGTCCTAGCCAATGATGTGGCATAGGTTTTCTATGTGAAGGACATGTCTACCAAGCCAAGAAAAGAAAAGATAAGGAAGCGAATGCATCGTGCGATGAGCCAAAGCGGCACATAGTTCTTTACGGGAAGAGAAACATCGTGGGAGTGGATGACAAGACAGACAAGTCGAAGATTATGAAAAGTTTGATGAAATTGCTCCATTCACGGTGAATATTGACCTGAGCATCCCGTTAAATGATGAAGATTTTCCATGGTTACGGCGCAAAGGGACACACGCGAAGAAAAAGTTTCACACCCAAAGATCTGGATGTGATCGGCTTCACTATCATCACTTTCTTCATGTTTCACACCCGGAGGGAATGTCTGTAATAGTTAGGGTAGTTATGTGTTTTGGCATTTGAAGCGAGAAGAAATTTTATGTGCAAACAAATTCTTTTCATGCATTTACTGATTTTTTCCAGCTAAATGACCCTGAAATTGAAAAGCAATTCAAATGAACTCAGAAAAGGTTGAAAGTTGGCATGGTATCATAATTTCATATAAATAGCATGTGCAAGAAAGTAGAGAGGGTTACGACAAAAAGCTGGATGCACTTCGTGTACAAAACATACAATCTCTTTCAAGTATCGGGGTTTCAAGCGAAAACTGAACTGTTACAAAGGCATTTCATTTTTAAATAACCTAAGCATTACTAAATTGAATATAATGATAAAACACACTAATATTGAACATAAGAAAAAGAATCACTGGAAAAACTTTTTCAAAGTTAAGTTATTCACAAACTAGTGATTCACACAAATTTCAAATAATTCAAAATTTAAACTATTCAAATTTGAAATCTACCGGCACTAAGAGAAAGTTTGTAATTTTTGTACCTAAAGCAAAAATATTCACAAAGAAACTCTAAATACAACAAAAACAACTCAAAAATAAATAAAACAAAAAAATAAAGCAAAAAAGCCCGCCATCGGGCCAAAGCGGCTGCGTGTGACGACCAGCGATACAACCTTTCATTGGGCCAGGATGCAGGCCTTGAAGGCCCATAGGCCCACAAGGCGAGGAGGACAGGTAGGCCCAATAGGCCTGAATAGGAGAGGAGCTCGAGAGCTACCGACTGGGCTTATAAACCAGTCTGGTAGCCCTCGACTAGCGAGTGGGACTAAACTTGCCGCACCACCGCAACGGCGTTGCGCAAGATTTCTTTAGTACCGGTCGTGGCACAAACCGGTACTAAAGGGGCCTTTAGTACCGGTTTGTGCCACCACCGGTACTAAAGGGGTCGCTTCGCCGCTTGGCTGGCAAAACAGACCTTTAGTACCGGTTGGTGGCTCCAACCGGTATTAAAGGTGCCTTCTATATAACTAAACACTTCAAAATTTAATGCTTTCTCATCTCCTCTGCTTCTTCTCCTCTGCACCTCGCCGCCCGTCCCGTCGTCGTGCCCCGTCCCTGCCCGTCGTCGCCACCCCGTCCCGTTATCGCCGCCCCCCGCCGCTTCCGTCCCGTCGTCGCCGCCCGCCCGTCGTCGCCGCCCGTCCCGTCGCCCGTCTGCCTGCCGCCGCCGCCTGCCCAGACGTCGTCCGTCCCGTCGTCGCCGCCGCCTCGTCGCCGCCACGCCTGTCGCCGTCCCGTCGCCCACATCCTGTCGCCTCTCGCCTAGCCGGCGGTGAGCGCACACACACATACATTGTTAGACATTTTTCTGTTTTTAGAAATAGTTAGAAATGTTAGAATTGTTAGATTTGTTAGAAATGTTTGAAATTGTAGAAATTTTTCTGTTTTTAGTTATAGAAATATATAGTTATAAAAAGTTAGAATTGTTAGAAATTTTTCTGTTTTTTAGTTATAGAAATAGTTATAAAATGTTAGTTATATATATAGAAATGTTATAATTTTTTCTGTTTTTAGTTCTAAAATATTAGTAATGTTATAGAAATGTTGGTGATATATAGCATTGTTAGAAATGTTATAGAAATGTTAGTTATATATATAGAAATGTTAGAAATTTTAGTTATCAAAATCCAATCATTAAAAAATGTTACTTTTTGGGGCATATAGCTAGTATTTGTTCTCGACGATGCCGGCCCGCATCCTCGCCGTCGACCGTCATGACGACGCCCAGCCGACCCATGTCCGAGACTGGGCTCACTGGCTGGCACTGGAGGTGCTGCTTGGAGGCGCGCCGCTTGACGAGAACCCGGCGCATGGTCGATCGTCGACCCCGATCTCGTTTGGTGGCGTTCGCGTGGGCGATTTCGGTCGGGAGGGACCCGGCCCGCCGGAGGTGGTACGTCGCCGTGTCGGGAGGAGGACGAGCACGTCCATCGCTACATGGTTGTGTTAGAGGCGGCAGGTTCTCCAATACGTGGCGATATCTTGGGATCTCACTTCAGCTATGATCCTGTGAGGTTCCTTCTCTTTGGGTGTCCATTGCCCACGCCGAGGAACCGCGAGTGTCCTAGATTCTTCTCAGTAGTATTCGATCTTTATTAGCTAATAGCCGTGATGTACTTTTCAATATTATATATTATTCGAGACGATGTATTCGAGATTATATCTATTATTCGGGCGATGTATTGAGATTATATCTATTATTCGACGATGTATTCGAGATTATATCTATTATTCGAGATTTGAATACTAAATTGTTTTATATTTCTTTTGGATTAGTTAAACAAAAGCTATGGCGATACAATACCGACAGAGAGGAGAATGACCATGTTCGATATGATACCCGGGCAGATGATAATCAAAATGAAGAAGATTATGATGGCTCGAATTTCTAAACAACACGGAGAGGGTGATATGATATTCGATCACGACGAAGTCATGAATGATTATGACGATGACGAAGAACATGATCCTGAAACAACAAACACCGACGAGGTATATATATTTATATAAGCAGGCATCCGGTGATCATCACATGTTTTAAATGACTTGAAGATATATTGACGAATCGATCTTTGTTCTTTCGCCATCCGGATCGAGCAAATCTTCGAAAAAAGGATTTAAACGAGGCCCGAACAAAAGTTGAAGCCGGGCGTAAAGTACAATATCGAGGCATGCGACCCTACCGGCAAACCAATAGCGCCTAAGAAGATTGCGAACAAGTTCGTTAAATCGGTAGCGGAGTTCTTGTGAAGGACCAACTCGATCAAACTTCAAGAATGGAGGGCGCCAAAGAAGCCACGTCCAGATGTTACTTATGTCGACAAGAATAAAAAGATCTGCTTTGGGATACTCTCATGGAACATTTCACCCTACCAAATCATTTCACGAAGCGGATGTGCGAGAAAGTCAAAGAGGCTGCTCTTAAGATGATGGCGACGCATTCAAGAACTACAAGAATGGTGAATGGAACAAGTACATCAGCGGAGGAAGGAAGACTCCAGTATTCAAGGAACACCGGAGAACCAACGTGATCATTGGGCGATTTCGTGAAATTCAATGATTCGAATTAGCTAAGGAACGGTCGAGAATAAACAAGAAGAATGCGAAAAGAAGGATAAGTTCCATAAGTCAGGGGCGGTGGCTATCGCGGTGGCAATGCCTAAGTGGGATAAGTCGAGAAAGAGATGGAGGATGCAGGTGTCACTCCGGTTACTAAGAGCTGGCCCGTCGGTCGGGACTTGGTTCTATGCGCATGGGGGAGTTGGACCGGGAGACAGAAAAGTTTCGACGAGGGCAAGTCTGAAGGAGCCGCCGATGCGATACTTGTTGCAATAGAAGAGGCACGAACGGGGTGTTCCAGCCCAACAGAGAGAACGACGAGCTTCGCGTGCCACGGGAAATCCTGAACACCGGGAAGAACACGAGGCAAGGGCGCTATTCCGTGGTATGAGGGTTTTCAGACCGAACACCGACTACGTAACCCGTGCGAGAAAGAAGATTGTGGAGGAGAAGAAGAGGAAGATGGAGGAGGAGCAGAGGAAGCGGGACTATGAACGCCTTCAAGGCCTAGAAGCAAGTCAAGCGGAATTGGCAGTCAAATTCCAGCGGCAGCAGGAGCAGATCGACTCACTTACCCATCAAAGGGGGTCTCAATAGCTGCAGCAGCTAGCGGATGATCCAGCATTGGATAGCATCGGCCCATCCATGCCGAGAAGCAGCGTGGGTTCCGTCCCGGACGACCCAATGCTGGGTAGATACCCCGTGGATGACATCACGGAGAACACTAACTGCGAGCTACACTACAAAATGAAGAACATATCCATGAAGGTGGCGGACGGCTGTGCTTTCACAAATCCCCCCGAGGCAACCTTCCATGGCAACCCGATTCTGGCGGGCTATGCTCGTGTCGTGGTTGATGATGTGCTGGACCCATATTCGGGGCAACAGCTTGACATTGCTGGAGGTGACGGCGAGCGCTTTCTCGGAGAGGCCAAACATCGTATCATCCTATGGAAAAAGGATTGCATCATCTTTCCAAGGCCACCCACACCGCGTCACCCGAGTCCTCGTCGAAGTCCGCCACCGAGTCAGCAGACTCCCGCTCCTCCAAGTCCGGCAAAGTGTCAGGACAATCCTCCTCCTCCAAGTCCGGCAAAGTGTCAGGACAATCCTCCTCCTCCAAGTCCGCCACAGCGTCAGACGTCCACTCCTCCTCCAAGTCCGGCACAACCTCAGGCCACTCCTCCTCCTCGTCCAACTCAGTCCCGTCAGCCATCTCCGCCGCCTCAGCAATCGCAGAGACACCCGTAGCTCAGTGCGTGTCCGTCTGGTCGAGGTAGTACAACTGAAGTACAAAGGAGGCAAGCGGTATAAATATGGTCCAAGCTGAAGCCTCTTCCGCAGAGGTCTTATGACAAGTCCGAGGAGGAAATCACAGCCATATCGAAGGCTGAGGTGGAAGCCCATTTTGCACCAAACCGCCACCGCCGCCAAGGGAGAAAGTGCCTGAGGAAACGATTGACCACTTCATTCGTATGGCTCAACCACCAGCTTCCAAGCCTGTTGACACGACTATGAGCGCCACATCGGAAGTTAAATCAAGCACGTCTACAAAGGGAGGCGAGCACGTCTACATCGAGATCGAGCAAACAAGAAGCAGCTGCCAAAAATGCGGAAAACCATTCCCAATTGGGAGAACAGTAGTATAATCGATCCCTCGCTTGTTGTGCCAACAACAAAGATGGCACGCTGCCCCCAATATTATTGTGGGCAAACAGTGCATGTTCGAGGTGGGCAATGTGGTAATAACGGAGGGGCATATAATGCAGGCTGAAGTTCTCAACATCACTGTTGGACAACTCCTCGAGATCGAGCCCATGCCTTTGCTTAGAGAGGATGAAGTAAAACGGCAATATGTCCGGGGCCAACCTTTGGTCGCGCCAGACAAGGTCAAGAACCTCCCAACGAGAATGTATGAATTGCATCAATGGTACATGAACATGACCAAGATTTCAGATCTGAGTGTCCCTCATGGTGAATGTCAAGGAGGACCATTACTACCATGAGAAAGCTGGGTCCGTTGAGTATTTAGAACTGTTTTAGTTATACAATAAGGAAGCAAAGCACTCGACAAATCTATCGTCAGTTGCTATTGTCTGTAAGTGATTTCTTTCTATAATTTAAGTCTCAAGCTAGCTGTAGTGATCCTTTTGAGATCAATCATTACCTGTAATTATCCTCACTATATATATTCTTTTCTGTGGTATTATGCAGGATGAAGATATATGAAATGAGAAAAGGTGGACGCTATGGCATTGGGTTCATTGACCCAAACACCGTTAATGAATTCACATGGAAGATAAATGAACATCATGCAAAGGAAGTTGAGGACAGCATGCTAGAGTTCTTGAAGCGCCTCAAATACAATGAAGATATACTACTTCCTTACCACTTTGGGTGAGTCACACTGTCTTGTACTACAAATTCTCTGTTTTTGCCTACTAGCTATAGCTACATGTTTTTGCTAACATATGCCCGCTTAATTAAGACATGTAAACGTGTGTGCATATGCAGATTTCACTGGTCTTGTGTATCATTAAAGTTGACGACGGAACAGTTGAAGTACTCGACTCACTAGTCTAAAAAACTGACTTTAACATCTTGTATGGGATAGTCAACAGGTAATTTCAATCATTATTAACTATATATCTCGCCTATTTAGTTCGTCATTTCATGATATGAACTATTTAATAACCCTTTATTCATTTTCTTTGTCGTGGGCAGGGCTTGGGCAAGATTCATCAGCGTCACGCCCGCCCGTGGAAACAAAAGCTTGAATGGTTACGACCCAAGGTAAGTAATTAAGTAGTACTAGCTAGCTAGCTAGCTAGCTGCCATCTCTTTAATTATCATGCTTGATTAATTTTTATCTGATCAAATTCCATTCTCGTAAAGGCCTCAAGCAGCGGTAGGGAAGTGCGATCTGTGTGCATTCTGCGTTTGCGAGAATATTCGCATGATGGCGTCCGAAAGGAGCAGATGTCAAAGACAGCAATGGGTACGCTTGTCGTAACACTATTCACAATTTTTACACCATTATCGATATCTAGCTAGTCACACAACTAATACACATGCATATTGATCTCCTTCTTAACAGTTCAAAGAGGTGCGGGAGAAGCTCATAGAAACGGAGCGCGTAGAAGCACTTCAAGAGGAAATAGTGGGATTTTTGCTCGACCAGGTCATAAATCCGAATGGAGAATTCTATTACCCGCTACCGCCCCAATGAAAATCACTTTCAATTGTCATCGTGCTCCGAAGTCACCAATTAGACTGGCTCCGAGGGCAACATTCATATGTAGGAGAAATTGTATATATCTGTACATGTGTATATGTGTGAATTAATTAATATGGTGGTTTAATTTGTGAGACATTGATGTGATATATATATATGCATGATTGGTTCTACTAGAAATTTTATATATATATATATATATATATATATATATATATATATATATATATATATATACATAACGTGTACAATGTGTAGTATCGTAAAATACCAAAGAAACGAAAAAGAACTAAAATGGAAACACAAAATTAAATGAAAAAGAAATCATAAAACCAAAACCCTCCAAACCTTATAGTACGGTTGGTGTTACCAACCGGTACTAAAGGGCTCCAGATCCCGGAGCTGGCTAGTGCCACGTGGTTGCCCTTTAGCACCGGTTCGTCTTGAACCGGTGCTAAAGAGAACTTTAGTGATCAAAATTAGTGCGGTTATGTAACCGCACTATAGGTCCACGAACGGTGCTAATGCCCTGCTCAGACTAGTGAATGCCCCTTTAGTCCCGGTTGAGCCACCAACCGGGACCAAAGGTCTTTAGTCCCGGTTGGTGCCACCAACCGGGACCAAAGGCCTCTAGCGCCGCCTCAAGACGGGGCCAAAGTTTAGTCTCACCTCGCTAGTTGAGAGGGGAGCGAGTGGTTTATAAGCCCCACTGCCGCTCCCCGCTTGAACTCCTTCCTACTGCAGGCTTATGGGCCTACTTGCTACTGCTTTTCCTGTTGGGCCTTCTGGGCCTTCTACGGGCCTGAATCCTGGCCCAAATTAGGGATACAAGTCGTATTCAGGCCGTGGGGGCCCAGTAGGTGGCACGTTTTTTTCTTGCTTTATTTATTTTATTTTGTTTCTACTTACAACAAAATACTTATTGTTGTTTTTTTGTTTTGTTTTCTGCATTATTTATTTTCTTTTGTTTTCTTTTTTTTAATTCTTTTTGCTTCTAGTTTTAGGAAAATTATAAACTTTCTGTTAGTGCCATTACTTTTCAAATTTGAAAACACTTTTTTTTGTTTTCTTTCTTGCTTTATTTATTTTATTTTGTTTCTACTTACAACAAAATACTTATTGTTGTTTTTTTGTTTTGTTTTCTGCATTATTTATTTTCTTTTGTTTTTTGCTTTATTTTTTAATTCTTTTTGCTTTTAGTTTTAGGAAAATTATAAACTTTTTGTTAGTGCCATTACTTTTCAAATTTGAAAACACTTTTTTTGTTTTCTTTCTTGCTTTATTTATTTTATTTTGTTTCTACTTACAACAAAATACTTATTGTTGTTTTTTTGTTTTGTTTTCTGCATTATTTATTTTCTTTTTTTTTGCTTTATTTTTAATTCTTTTTGCTTTTAGTTTTAGGAAAATTATAAACTTTCTGTTAGTGCCATTACTTTTCAAATTTGAAAACACTTTTTTGTTTTCTTTCTTGCTTTATTTATTTTATTTTGTTTCTACTTACAACAAAATACTTATTGTTGTTTTTTTGTTTTGTTTTCTGCATTATTTATTTTCTTTTGTTTTTTTCTTTATTTTTTAATTCATTTGCTTTTAGTTTTAGGAAAATTATAAACTTTCTGTTAGTGCCATTACTTTTCAAATTTGAAAACACTTTTTTTTTGTTTTCTTTCTTGCTTTATTTATTTTATTTTGTTTCTACTTACAACAAAATACTTATTGTTGCTATTTTTAATTATTACAAGGGCCGAACCATAAGACATTAAAGCATTTCAAATGAACTCTGAAAAAGTTGAAAGTTGGCATGGTATCATAAATTGACCCACACATACATGTGCATGTACAAAACGAACAATGGTATCATACTCGTCAGTTAGAAAGTTGGCATGGTATATATCATCATAATAGTTGCGGGAGAAAGTCTTCACTTTTTCTTCGCTTGTGTCATTTGCTTATTGCGCCGTAACCATGGATAATCTTCATCGTTTATCAGGATGCTGAGATCAGCCTTGACTTTAAAGGGAGGAATTTCATGAAACTTTTCATAATCTTGAGACATGTCTGCCTTTGTCCTCCACTCCCACGATGTCCCTTTTCCCGAAAGAACTATGTGGCGCTTTGGCTCATCGTATGATATATTTGCTTCCTTATCTTTTCTCTTTCTCGGTCTCGGACATGTCCTTCACATAGATAACCTGTGCCACATCATTGGCTAGGACGAACGGTTCGTCGGTGTACCCAAGATTTTCAGATCCACTGTTGTCATTCCGCATCGTGGGTCTACTGCATTCCGCCTCCCTCGACAGATTGACCCATTTGCACTTAAACAAAGGGACCTTAAAATCATGTCCGTAGTCAAGTTCCCATATGTCCACTATGTAACCATAATATATGTCCTTTCCTCTCGGTTGTTGCATCAAAGCATACACCGCTGTTTTGGTTGGTGCTCTTTTGATCTTGGTCAATCGTAAAATGTATTCCCATTTATCTCAGATCCTTTCCAAATCAATACAGTCAAAGATGGTCCCTCGGATAACAAGTACAGCTCCTCACAAACAGTCTTGTCACCTCGACACGTGCTTCCAACCAACTGCTGAAAGTCCCGATGTGTTCACATGTAATCCGATCGTCGCCTTTGCTCCCGTGTTTGAAGCGCAGATCGTTCTTGTGTTCATCGACATACGGGTCACCAAGGTAGAGTTCTATAGAACTGTAGTGGGCTTGAGACCAAGAATATCCGTCCTGCATATTATTGAGTCCTTTCCAAGCGTGATTTTTCGGTCAGTCTCCCCTCATACCGCGATTTAGGGAGACCTATCTTCTTAAGGCCAGAATGAAGTCAACACAAAACCGATGACATCCTCTCGTTTGATGGCCCATGGAGATGCTTCCTTCGGCCTAGCGCGTTACGGACATATTTCTTTAGGACTCCCATGAACCTCTCAAAGGGGTACATATTGTGTAGAAATACGGGCCCGTAATGACAATCTCGTCAACTAGATGAACTAGAACGTGCGCCATGATATTGAAGAAGGATGGTGGGAACACCAGCTCGAAATCAAGACATTGCACCACATCACTCCTTAGCCTTGGTATGGTTTCGGATCGATCACCTTCGAGATATTGCATTGAGGAATGCACATAGCTTCACAATGGCTAATCGGACGCTTTCCGTAGAAGCCCCTCAATGCAACCGAAGCGCTTGCGTCATAATCACGTGGCGATCATGAGACTTTAGGTTCTCAAACTTTTTCTCTGCCATATTTATTATTCCTTTTATATTCGACGAAAGCCGCCGGGACCTTCATACTAAGCAGGCATTCAAAGAAGATTTCCTTCTCTTCTTTGGTAAGAGCATAGCTGGCGGACCTTCATACTCGCTTTGGAGGCATGCCGTCTTTTTCGTGCAAACGCTGCAGGTCCTCTCGTGCCTCACCTGTATCTTTTGTCTTCCCATACACGCCCAAGAAGCCTAGCAGGTTCACGCAAAGGTTCTTCGTCACGTGCATCACGTCGATCAAGAGCGGACCTCTATGTCTTTCCAGAGGGTAGGTCCCAAAATATAGATTTCTTCTTCCACATGGGTGCGTGTCCCTCGGCGTCACTCGAACAGCTAGTCCGCCGACCCTTTCCAAAGATTACGTGTAAATCATTGACCATAGCAAGTGCGTGATCACCGGTGCACGCATGGCGGCTTCTTCCGTGATCTGCCTCGCTTTGAAATGCTTGCCTTTCTTTCGACATTGATGGTTGGTCGGAAGAAATCGACGATGGCCTGTACACATTCTTCCCGCAGCTTGCCCGGTATATACTATCGGTGTCAAGTAAACAGTGCGTGCATGCGTGGTATCCCTTGTTTGTCTGTCCCGAAGGTTACCGAGAGCGGGCCAATCGTTGATGGTCACGAACAGCAATGCCTTTAGGTTAAATTCTCCTGTTTGTGCTCATCCCATGTACGCATACTCGCTTTCCATTCCACAACTATAAAAGTTCTTCAACTAATGGCCTTAGGTACACATCAATGTCATTGCCGGGTTGCTTAGGGCCTTGGATGAGAACTGCATCATAATGAACTTCCGCTTCATGCACATCCAAGGAGGAAGGTTATACATACATAGAGTCACGGGCCAGTGCTGTGATTGCTGCTCGCTCCTCGAAAGGATTAATGCCATCCGCGCTTAAAGCAAACCATACGCCCTTGGCTCACTTGCAAACTCATCCCAGACTTTCTCTCGATTTTTCTCCATCGCGACCCGTCGGCCGGTGCTCTCAACTTCCGCCTTTCTTACGGTCCTCACTGTGCCTTCGCATCAACTTGGCATGCTCTCTGCTTCGAACAGACGTTTCAACCGTGGTATTATAAGAGCATACCACATCACCTTCGCAGAACCCTCTTCCGGGGCTCGCCACAACATCACCAGGTCATCTCGTCGATCTTATACCATAATGCACCGCATACCGGGCATGCGTTCAGATCCTTGTACGCACCGCGTAGAGGATGCAGATCATTAGGGCATGCATGTTTCTTCCGCACCTCCAATCCTAGAGGGCATACGACCTTCTTTGCTGCGTATGTACCGTCGGGCAATTCGTTATCCTTTGGAAGCTTCTTCTTCAATATTTTAAGTAGCTTCTCAAATCCTTTATCGAGCACACATTCTCTGCCTTCCATCGCAGCAATTCCAAAGACGGTACCGAGCTTTGTGTTGCCATCTTCGCAATTGGGGTACAACCCTTTTTGTGGTCCTCTAGCATGCGATCGAACTTCAGCTTCTCCTTTTGACTTTCGCATTATGTCCTTGCATCGACAATGACCCGGCGGAGATCATCATCATCGGGCACATCGTCTGGTTCCTCTTGATCTTCAGCAGCTTCTCCCGCTGCACCATCATCGCACACATCGTCTGGTTCCTCTTGATCTTCGGAGCATCACCGTATTCAGGGGCACATAGTTGTCATCGTACTCTTCTTCTTCGCCGTCTTCCATCATAACACCTATTTCTCCGTGCCTCGCCCAAACATTATAGTGTGGCATGAAACCCTTGTAAAGCAAGTGGGTGTGGAGGATTTTCCGGTCGAGTAAGACTTCAGATTCCCACATATAGGGCATGGACAACACATAAAACCATTCTGCTTGTTTGCCTCAGCCACTTCGAGAAAATTATGCACGCCTTAATGTACTCGGAGGTGTGTCTTGAACCGTACATCCATTGCCGGTTCATCTGTGTGCATTATATATAATTAAGTGTGTCAAAAATCATTAGAGAACATCATGAATAGATAATTAATTAAGTGACCAAATTAATAGAAGTTCATCATCACATTAAAACCAAAGTACATACATAGTTCTCATCTAACAACATAAAGCTCTGCAGAGCATCTAAATTAATTAAACCATACACTGAAACTATGTAAAACATTTCAATGCGAAACAAATGCGATCATAATCGCAACCAATGTAACAACTGATCCAACGGCATAATGATACCAAGCCTCGGTATGAATGGCATATTTTCTAATCTTTCTAATCTTCAAGCGCATTGCATCCATCTTGATCTTGTGATCATCGATTTACATCCGCAACATGCAACTCCAATATCATCTTCTCCTCCTCAATTTTTCTAATTTTTCCTTCAACAAATTGTTTTCTTCTTCAACTAAATTTAACCTCTCGACAATAGGGTCGGTTGGAATTTCTGGTTCAACAACCTCCTAGATGAATAAAATCTATGTCACGTTGGTCGGCATAATTGTCATAAACAATAAATGAACCAATAGTTATGAAAAGATAATATATACCACATCCGAATCATAGATGTGACGAGGGCCGACGGGCGGATACCAAAACCATCGCACTATATAAGATGCAATAATAAAAGTAAGAAAATTATACAAGTATATATCTATCTAAACATACAAATAAGAATATTTTTCCTTTCGGAAAGAAGATAAGAAGAAGAGGCTCACCACGGTGGTGCCGGCGATGAGATCGGTGCGGGTGATCGACGACGTTGAAGACGGGGACGGGGCGTGACGGACCGCTAAACCTAGACAAATATGGAGGAAAATGGAGCTTGGCGGTCGAGCTTGGAGAGGAGAAACCTTAAGTAGTGTGGCTCGGGCATTCCATCAAACACCTTGTGTGCATATGAGGTGAGCTAGAGCACCACCAAGCCCTCTCCCCCTCGGCCAGAAAAAACAGAGCAGTGTGCTCTGCTCTTGCGTGAGGGGGTATATATAGGCACCACCATTGGTCCCGGTTGGTCGCATGAACCGGGACTAAAGGTTTGCCTTTGGTCCCGGTTGGTCGCCCGAACCGGGACCAATGGTGGTGGGCCAAGAGCGAGGCCCATTGGTCCCGGTTCATCCCACCAACCGGACCAAAGGTCCAGACAAACCGGGACCAATGGCCCACGTGGTCTGCCGCCCCCGGCTCATGAACCGGGTCCGATGCCCCCATTGGTCCCGGTTCTGGATTGAACCGGGAGTAATGGGCTGGACCGGCCTGGACCATTGCCCCCTTTTCTACTAGTGTTAGTTCTTTCTACAAAAGATATGCCCACGCTCTAACAAATATAAGTGAAGCAAAAGAGCATTCTACAAATGGCGGTTTTCTATGTGAAGAGAAACAGGCAATCCAAACTTCAAATGATATAAGTGAAGCACATGAAGCATTCTATAAAGCCATACTCAAAAGATTTAAGTGAAGTGCAATGAGCATTCTATAAATCAACCAAGGACTATCTCATACCAGCATGGTGCATAAAAGAAACATGAAAACTAAATGCAAAAGACGCTCCAAGATTTGCACATAATGCATGAACGAAACGAATTCGAAAACATACCGATAGTTGTTGAAGAAAGAGGGGATGCCTTCCGGGGCATCCCCAAGCTTAGACGCTTGAGTATCCTTGAATATTTACTTGGGGTGCCTCGGGAATCCCCAAGCTTGAGCTCTTTCCTCTCTTCATTTTCCTCATATCGAGACATCCTCGATTAGACACTACATCCACACAAAACTTCAACAGAAAACTCGGTAAGATCCGTTAGTATAATAAAGCAAATCACCACCCTAAGTACTGTTGCAAACCAATTCATAATTTTTTTTGCATTGTGTCTACTGTAATATAAATTTTCCATGGCTTAATCCACTAATATAAATTGATAGTTTCATCAAAACAAGCAACTATGCATCAAAAACAGAACCTGTCTAAAACAGAATAGTCTGTAGAAATCTGAACATCCATCATACTTCTGGTACCCCAAAAATTATACCAAAATTAGGAAAAATAAACAAGTTGTATAGCAAGACAGTGCAAAAGGAGTCAGAACCAATTGACGTTCCAGTTAAAAATGTAAAATCGGGCACTACAGCCAAAGTTTCTGTCCTACACCGTACAAACCAACAAGCATTGTAAACATCCTAAAGGCAAACCTTGGCACATTATTTTTATAATACAAAGGAAATGTACAAGGGGATAATTATTTTTGATGAAAAGTTTCTGTAATTAAGATTCACAAAGTTCCCGTGAGCATGAACAAACTTCAAGGAGCTCTCCCACTTCAACAATGCTTATCTCTCTCACTTTCACTTTCCTTTTTGAAAAGTTTTAGGTTCCCCTCTTTATTTTTCTGTTTTTAAACTATATAAAAGCACTCAACAGAAATAAATGACTCTCTAAAACTTCCAGGTTGTCTCCCTGGCATCGCTTTCTTTAAAGCCATTAAGCTAGGCATTTAGTGCTCAAGTAATGAATCCACCCGGATTCCAAGGTATATCAAAGACAATTTAAATTAACAATGATTTGTAATTTAGTAGTGAGCACAAAGTAACATATATCAAGCAACAACGAAGTCTAACTCTCTTCCTATGCATCGACATGTCATAAAAGAACAATTCATGCACACCAAGTAAAGGCCAATGCATAGTATAAGCCGTTTCTTGCAATTTCATCGTGTTGGAAACATAAAGAGGCGGAGATGTAGTTCCTCTCTCAGAATAATTGTAAGTAGGAGCAGCAAACACATGCATATTATATCTATCAAAATCATCATGTGCAACGGTAAAAGGCAACCCATCAATATAATCTTACTAAGCACAAAATTCTCCGATACAGTATAGTTTGGAGAATTCAAAAAGATAATAGGACTATCATGCGTGGGTGCAATAGCAACAATTTCATGTTTAACATAAGGAACTATAGCAAGTTCATCTCCATAAGCATAGTTCATATTGGCATCTTGGCCACAAGCATAGCAAGCATCATCAAAAAGGGATATTTCAAACAAATTTAAGGGATCATAGCAATCATCATAGCAATCATCCTTCAATAAGCACGAAGGGGAATTAAATAGTGTATGAGTTGGAGGGTTACTCTCATTAGAAGGTGGGCACAGGTAGCTAATCCTCCCTTCCTCCTTTTGTTCTTCGCTCTCCTCATCATCTTTTTCATCCAATGAGCTCACTGTTTTATCAAAAAATTTTTCCATAGCTTCCTGCAAAATATTAGTCTCTTCTTGGACAGCGGAGAAGTCCTCAATATATGGTTTAACATAGGCATTAGAAGCATAATTATCATAACAATATTGAAATGTGGCAAAATTTTCAGATTTGTAAAGAGTAGCATCATACTTTTCAATCAAAGAGGCAATCTCATAAGCACCTTTAAAAGCAACAAATTCTTCAATTTGTTGAACATCATAGTAATTATAAACACCCTTAGCATACGAAGATACGATTTTATTATCACTAAACAAGCATTGATAGGGTAGGTGTTTCTTAGGGTCTTCAGAACAACAAGTAAACTCATATATTTCATATAAATTCCAAGCATAGCATTGCAAAAGTTGAATTTGATCCCATAATAGTTTCCCTTTTTCAGATATATGGTGTCGCACAAAACAAGCATGCTCATCTAAAGATTTTTCCCTCAACTAAACTAGTGGGGGTTTCAGCACGAGCACAAAGGGATCGAAGATGATCCAAGTAAAAAGCTTCAGGAGTGTGATAGATTTTGAGTGGTTCTTCAACCATTGATGTAGTAGGTACAACTAATTTTTTTGGTATTTTGCGTTTCCTACCCATAACTAAAGATAGAAAACAACTAAGAACAACTAAGAATACATGCACAGCACATGGCCGCATTGACCATGGCCAGGCAGCAGCAGGAAGCAATAAGCGGCAACAGCAGCGGTGTTATAGGCAGTAGGCAGGGCCGCGAGCGGCTGCGGGGGCACGCCTTGGACGCGACCAGGGTGAGCGGCGGCCAGCGCCAGGCGCGGTGGGCACGGGCGCGTAGAAGGCTGTGGGCGACAGCGAATGTGGCCGGGGGCGAGGTGCGCAGGGCTGGGCGCGGGTAAGGGCGGCAGGTTGCGGCGAGCGGGGCAGCAACAACACAACGACCAATGCAAGAGCAGTAGCAACATGAAGCAACAGAAACAGAGAGCAGCGGCACCAAGCACGCACGTACACGTACACGGGAGTCCGGACGAGCTCGGGTTTGGTGGCTACGGCAACAAATCGAGGGGGCAATGAAGGGGGATGGACGTGGCTCACTGCGAGGGAGGTCGTGGACGTGCTCGGAACCGCGGGGAGGCGCCGGTGGTGGATATCGACGGTGATGGCGCCGTGGCCGTGGCGGGAAAGACAAGGCGGTGGCGACGAGGGGAGGCTTCTCCGGCTCGAAGGGCTCCTCCAAGATGATGTAGTCGACGACGGTGCTTCCGCTGGACAGCCTCACGATCGACGGGGACGACGCTGGCCGCGCAACGGAGGAGGTCAAGGCGGGCGGAGCTCAGGTGCGGTGGAAAGAAACCGATCTGGGAGGCGGGAGGGGAAGAGTGAGCGAGGTCTAGGGTTTGGGGCATCGAGGGGGGGGGTCTTTATCTCCTTCGTGGTACCGGCGGATGATCGCCACGGCGACAGCCGAGGCCGTGGCGGCGTGGATGGAGGCCACGACCCCCTCCCGTGAACAGGAGGAAGGGGATGTGGGGGTTAGGTGGGCTGGGCCTCTCCTGTGCACAAGAGGCCCAGGTGATCAGGTGAGGTTTTTCCTTTTGTTTAATCATTTTCTGTTGCTTTTTTAGTTCTGCTTAGTACTTAGTTTAAACAACGAAAGGAGGGGTTTGCAAAATAAGAGACTTGGCCGATAATTTACAATGCAAATTTAGGCACTGCCATAAAATGGTTTGGCACATAAATAAAATAATTTGCAAAATTTTATAATCTTAAAGGCATATAAACTAATGATTTGGCCACCGTTTTGATTATTATAGGGCATTAAACCACTTTGTAAAAATGTTGGTTCACCATCGATATTAAGAAGTGAATATTTTTCACTCGGTCAACATTTTATTTAGACATTTGAAAACTTTTATAGTTTGACTAGATTTTAAATTTAGAATTCAGAGTGATTTAAATCTAAGCGAGATTAGCAATAGTAACAGCAATGACGTGGCCTCATTAGTAGAGGATTACTGTAACTTAATTATCCGGGCGTCACAGAGGAGGTCTCCGGTGCTCGCGAGAGACGCCTAGTGGGCCGGCCCACCAACTGAATCAATAGGAAAATGCGAAGAAAAAAAAAGGACACTAACCAAAATATAGCGTCGCTACTATTTGAACACAACACCTACACGTTCGCAGTTTAGTACGATAGCCACCAGACATTCCAACTTATCCCTATAATAGACGAAAAACTGTAATAGTTAACACTCCCTTTAGTAGAACCTTAACGTATAACAAACAAAAATTACTTTGAAAAAATGTAAATTATAAATCAAGATCATCGAATTTTAGAAAAAGTTTCATAAAATTTTAAAAGTTCATCGAATTTAAAAAATATTTCATTTATTTTGGCGAAAAATGTTGATTATGAAAAAGTTCATCAATTTTGGAAAGAGTTCATCGATTTACAAAAAAGTTCATCGCTTATTAAAAGAGTTCATCAATTTTACAAAAAAGTTCATCGATTTTACAAAAAAAATCATCGATTATGGAAAGAGTTCATCGATTTTGAAAAAAAGTTCATCGATTTACAAAAAAGTTCGTCGATTTTACAAAGAAGTTCTTCGATTATGAAAAGATTTCATCGGTTTTGAAAAGTGGTCATCGATCTACAAAAAAGTTCATCGATTTTGAAAAAAAGTTCATCGATTTACAAAAAAGTTCATCGATTTTACAAAGAAGTTCTTCGATTATGAAAAGAGTTCATCGGTTTTGAAAAGTGGTCATCGATCTACAAAAAAGTTCACCGATTTTGAAAAGAGTTCATCGATCATGAAAAGAGTTCATCTATTTTCAAAAAAAGTTTATCGATTTACAAAAAAGTTCATCGATTATGAAAAGAGTTCATCGATGTTGAAAAGAGTTCATCAATTTACAAAAAAGTTCATCGATTTTGAAAAGAGTTCATCCAAATTAGCAAAAGAAAAAAAGGAATAAAAACAAAAACCATTCCCAGTAAAAAAGAAAATACAAAAAATAAAAATAAAAACAGAACAAAACCCTTCTGAATAAAAAAGGAAAGACGAAAAAGGAAAAAAAAGAAAAAAGTAATAGACGGATAAGTAGGAAAGGGAGAAGATGCAGTAGAAGAACAACTGAATGAGACGTTTCGAGTGGTTGTTGCATCGCTTGGTTATTCGCGGGGTCGCAGGATCGAATGCAACTAGACGTGCGTTTGTTTTTCCTTTTTACAACAGAGAAAGAAAGATAAGATAGGCCGGCCCAGCTAGTGTGGCTATAGGCACCGGTTTGCGAAAACAATAATAACCGGCGCCTGCAGCTCCAAATAGGGATTTCCCGCTGCACGTTGACGTGCGGGAGACACTCATTTGGCTGCACGTTCATACGTCCCAAGTATATTCGGTTTTCTTTTAGTTAACCGAGTTAAAACCGAACCAACCGAAGTAAGTTCGGTTAGTAGAGTTAAAAACCCAATTTTTCTGTAATAGAAATAAGAACCGAGTTTTTGGTTTTTTCGGTTTTAATGTCAGTTCGGTCTTCGGTTTGTCGATTTTTATGCCCACCTCTAATAACAAACATGAAACCGACGAAGAGCTCATGATCCCATTCGTTGGGGCTAGAGATAGCAAGCAGGCCTCGACACCAACACCCACAAGCAACAAGGAGGCCCTGCAGGCCATTATGCTCCAGGAAGTCATGGTGACATCACCACCCGGGACTACAGTACCAACGGCTTCAATCGCGCCCAACACCAGTGGGGTCGCGATAGCCCAGGGCGGGCCTCCAGCCCCTCCTCCAGTCTCGGAGCCCGTAGTCATAGGTCCATCAACACCTCCGCCGCCACTTTCGCCCGGACATCATATGGTCACCTTCAACACCGTTGGCGCCGGACCCCGAGCTTCACGGCTTCCTGGGCCGGAATTTTCGGCCTCGCCGAAGTAACATTGACGTAGTCCAACATCAACACAGACGTGCTATGCTTCCTCGGCACCCGTATATCGTGGACCGACCCTACCATGCAGGAAATGGAGGCCTTTCGATGGGCCACGTTAGCCACTAGCCTACAACTCAAGTAGGGGACGGCAGAGGCCGCCGCATATGAGGCGCGATGGCAAGGAATGATGGACAATGAAAGACGGCGCCAACCTCGGCGCCAGCTACGAGCAACCACTGTTGCCCTCACAGCCTTAGGTTGTGAGGCCGGCATGGGCGAATGAGTCCGTGGATACCACCCAACTCCAAACGCCAGCTCGCGGCCTCCAAGTCGCCACAGCACTGGCCGACATGCTCCACGAAACACCGGGAGACCCGAACATCATCACGAATCTCAGAAGGGTACACCATAACACGGTGGAGCTCCAAGACAACATCAGTCAGTCAAGGCAGCGTTTGCCGGGCACTGGCAGCATCCACTAGTAGAAAAAGGGTCATACGTGAAGCCCAATAGTGCCGGTTTGTATTAGAGCCGGCACTAATGTGTACAATAGCACCGGTTCGTGGCGGCGATCAATAGCACCG